>CM075978.1:80530800-80595799 GCA_038087875.1 Malacoraja senta
TCCGTCCTCTCCCGGCTCCCCCGTCCTAGTTCGGCCATCCGCACCTGATCAACTTCTTCCTGCCGGGAGGGAGGATGGCGAGATGCGAACCCGGTCGGGACGTGTTGTCAAGCCGCCGGTCCGCTATGGTGATTTTGCTTAACCCTTTCTGGCGCATGAGACGTGGTCTCCCTGTCACTACTTGTTTGCCTTTCGTTTCCAAGGGGAAGGATGTAGATGAGGTATGCATGTGTCTTTAATATAGTTACCTCATCACTACTAACCACTCCCCATATCACAAGTATAATTACAACCTCCCCTCCCATATATCGCTCTCTAGTTCCCGTGACAGACCACGTACAGCTAGTGCTCTATGTAATGCTGCAGTATGCAGTATGAATTAAAGATGTAAAGTTACGACGTGTCGATAACACTTCTTTACACTTATGCACCGTATAATTTTGTGTTCAAATAACGTACTAGCCCAATGTCTGGGATGTGGTATGGCAGGGTGGGGGAAATCAGAGCAGGAGGACGAAAAGTGACATTGAACTCTCTTGCCTCATCTAATTAAATGCAGACAATAGACAATAGGTGCAGGAGTAGGCCATTCAGCCCTTCAAGCCAGCACCGCCATTCAATGTGATCATGGCTGATCATCCACAATCAGTACCCCGTTTCTGCCTTCTCTCCATATCCCCAGACTCCGCTATCTTTAAGAGCCCTATATAGCTCTCTCTTGAGAAAGTATCCAGAGAACCTGCCTCCACCACCCTCTGAGGCAGAGAATTCCACAGCCTCACAACTCTCTGTGTGAAAAAGTGTTTCCTCATCTCTGTTTTAAATGGTTTACCCCTTATTCTTTACCTGTGGCCCCTGGTTCTGGACTCCCCCAATATTGGGAACATGTTTCCTGCCTCTAGCGTGTCCAATTACTTAATACTCTTATGTTTCATCCTCTCATCCTTCTAAATTCCAGAGCATACAAGCCCAGCCACTCCATTCTCTCAGCATATGACAGTCCTGCCATCCCGGGAATTAACCTTGTGAACCTATGCTGCACTCCCTCAATAGCAAGAATGTCCTTCCTCAAATTTGGAGACCAAAACTGCACACAATACTCCAGGTGTGGTCTCACTAGGGCCCTGTACAACTGCAGAAGGACCTCTTTGCTCCTATACTCAACTCCTCCTGTTATGAAGGCCAACGTGCCATTCGCTTTCCTCACTGCCTGCTGTACCTGCATGCTTACTTTCATTGAATGATGAAGAAGGACCCCCCAGATCACGTTGTACTTCTCCTTTTCCCAACTTCACACCATTTAGGTAATAATCTGCCTTCCTGTTTTTGCTACCAAAGTGGATAACCTCACATTTATCCATATTAAACTGCATAAATGTAAACCAATTAAATGGTGTCAATTAAAGTCTACGTACTGTTTTCCCAGCAGTCGTTCCTTCAGTGGGAGCAGCTGAATCAAGGATTGGAAAGCTGACAAGTTACCTCAGTAAGCTGACATTTGGCAGGTGTAAGACTGAAAAATATTATGCAAGGAGCAATAAATGGAAAGGCATGAGGTAGTGAGAGATTAAAGAACTTTAACAAAGGCTAAAAAAAAAAAATCATTTAAGAAAATAGAAAAGAAGACAGAGTCAGCTTGCTGGAAATTAATCAGAGTTCTACGCCCATGTTTGTGCAAAGCATTACAATTAAAATTGGTAAATTATAAGTATTAATTAAAAAATAATATTGCAGCTATATTTAAAAAAATGTTTTTGTTTTAGATTGGAATCCAGCATTTCTTGTTCGAACATTTTCAGAGTATTGGGATGGTGTGATGGCAGAATTTTTGGCATGGTCTAGTTTCTTAACTCAAAATCTACATGGATATAATTGAAAATCCTTAAACTATTCAATACTATTTTTGTTGTTGTTGCATCTGTTGTCTCATTAAAGGAACTACCAAACTTTACTGCTTTTTCATATAACTGTATTTTTTCTCCTAGCATTTATCTAATTCAGATGTTACTGTTGAATTTCACCCACTGTTTCAGGCATTTTAAAATTGAAAATCGGATCAAGGATTTAAAATTAAAATTAAAAATTAAAAATAGAGCCGTATTTAAAAAAGGTTTTAAAAAAAGGATTAGATTAAGATTTGATCGAGGATGGACCAAGGGTCACCAATGAGGTAGATAGTAGTTCAGGACTGCTCTCTGGTTGTAGTAGGATGATCAGGCAACTGAATCATCCTACCACAACCAGAGAGCAGTCCTGAAATACTATCTACCCCATTGGTGACCCTCGGACTATTCTTGATCGGATTTTGCTGGCTTTACCTTGCACCAAATGTCATTACTTTTTCATGTATCTATACACTGTAAACAATTTGCACTTGGTAATATTATATCAGGTATTTATATTCCCCAGAACTAGATTCTTCCGTATAGGGAAACTGTACAACTCCACCCCCTTCTGTCGTCATGGGGTAGATTGAGACTGAATCCCCTCCCCAATCTTTGCACATCCCCAATCCTTTCCACTCGTCACTTTAATTTCTTGTTTCATGTATTTTGTGTTTTTATAACTGTTGGCAGATCCAGATCAATTTCCCTCCTGGGACAAATAAAGTTATATCGTATCGGGACAGAAATACACTGGTCAAAAAGATTTATCTTGCACATATGCTGCTATCTTCTTGGCCTCTTGTATTATTCTCACCCTAATATGATAACTTAATTCTTCAGTAATAATAAATCCATCAGTCTTGCTTCCAGCTTTTGCAATTTTCTGTTATTTGGCTATATACAGTTTACATAATATATTCAATGTCTTCATTTATTGTTCCTTAATTTTCCAAGTGAATGCTGAGGGAAGAATGTGTTTGTCCCCCATGCAGCCAATCCACACCTACTGATCACTGTAAAGGCACTAGTTTTATATCTATTCACAAAGGATGAGGAGGTGCTTCAGGCATAAAACCAGACACAGCGGGGAAAGATAGCTACTAGCAAGAGTTCAGTGCTAGTTCCAATCATCTGGATGCAATGTTGCAAGTGGAATGACCACACACAAGTATATGGTTCTTCAAGTGCTGTACATTACCAACTACATTACTGGCCTCTGATTCTGCTCAATGCACCTAATAGCCATCTTTGATAATAATCCCTTTAAATCGTAACTTGTACTTAACATTCACGTGCTCCAGTACATATTCACATACTCGTCACAAATCGACATCTCATTTTTGTACATTGCATTCTATTCAGTCATGACAACCACATTATATAAACAAATTATGGAGCAATTGACTCAGCATCTTCTCTTGTAAGCTTTGATGGTACACAACCAAATGCAGTGGACATTATTTGGCAGGAGTCAAGAGCAGCTGCATGCTCTAACTCCCATAGAATTACATCTCTAATGCATTAACTTTCAATCGAGCCACCGATTTTAGGATTATAGTTCCATGGAATTAGTCTGATTTCAATTTTCCAGTACTTTCTCTTCACTGTTTAAATTTCTCCCTGCTCTGTCCCCTTTTCAGGTTTTCCTCCATTTTGATTGCAATTCTTGCACATTCTATCGTAAAGAGGGAGCCAACATATTTATTTAATGCGGCAGCTTTTTTTTAATTTTCCATTGAAAAAATACTGTTGCTATTACAATGTAATCCATGTTTTTGCTCCTCTCATCCTTTTTGTGTTTATGGAAGGTATTACAATATTTTTTAATTATGATTTATTGTTGCTAATTTACTGTTATTTTCAACCAACTAATTATCTGGTCACTCTTTGCTGGTTCCAAAAGATCTCCCAAATCCTCAAGCCTACTATTCTTCTTGGCAACATTATAAGCCTCTTCTTTTAATCTCCTCTTCTTTAACCTCCTTAGCTCACCACAGAATACATTTTCTTCTCAACATTTTATTTCTCAATGAAAAGTACATTTGTTGAGAATTATGTCAGTCCTTGCTATTGCTGAAATATTGACAGATGTTATTAATCAAATGTCTTAATATATATTAGCCTATGTATCCCTCAAACTACCATCATTGGCTTTATTTATTTAAGTTTAATATTTTAATTTCCAGTTTTAGACTTTAGGGACACAGCATGGAAATAAGCCCTTTGGCCCACTGAGTCCACACCGACCAACGATCACGCCATACACTAACACTGTCCTACAAACAATTTTACAAATACGAACCCAATTAACCTACAAACCTGCACGTCTTTGGAGTGTGGGAGGAAAATGGAGCACCCTGAGAAAATCCATGCGGTCACAGGGCGAACATATAAACTCAATGCAGACAGCCCCGTAGTCAGGATTGAACTAGGCTCTCTGGTGCTGTAAGGCTCCTCTGCAGTGCCACTATGCTACCCTTGATCTGTGCCACCCTTGATCTATGCCACCCTAGATCCGTGCCACAGTTGATTTGTGCCCTTCTTGAACTGAGGATACCGCAGGTGGCAGTATGTTGGTGTTAATTGACTGACAAGCCTTTTTAATCTAATCTCCCAACCAATTTTAGTAAAGGTACTCCAAGGTTCATTGATCTGTTTGCTTTGAGAGAGATATCAAAACTCTTCCATGTTGCCATATTTTTTTCTGATTAGCCCCCTCAATCATTCCCTCTTTTTTGCTTAATTTAGAGGATAGAATATACGTACGATTTGCAGGTGATGGCACACATGCAAGAATGGCTTGCAGCAAGAGTACAACATTTAAGATCGTGAAGCGACAACTTCATTGGTAAAGAACGATGGGGCAGGCTATGGGAGAAACTTGATGGATGGAGAAGCCTACCAGACAACCTGCTTAGTGTAAAGATGAATTGGGCATATGTAAAGCATGGAGCTTTCCATTCCAGTTTGTATTTAATATCCATATCTGTTTATACAGTATGTGGACCCTGTCAAATGCAGTAGCCTGTATCGCAGCTTCTACTCTAAGACAAACAGCAGACATTCAAGACGTGACTGGAGTCATGGAAGGGCTAATGGCTTCCAGACAAGCTAACCCTGCTGTCATTGGGGCGGAGGATGACAGGGCGGAAAGGGGACTGTAGAATGGTTCAATAATCCATCAATTTGTTCTCCAAGAGACTTCTAGCATTGATGTGGCAGTGACTTCATGAAGCACAAACCTGCTGTTACTTCTCATGTTGATGGCATTTGTCCACCCATCTGTGCTACTCTGCAAATATCATTCCTGTGGCCTGTCAACCAGCCAACACTGACTAGTGCTGTTGATAACAAGGTGGTACAATGTGCTGCCAGTCCTTCTAAACCCAGGGTTATCTGAGATCATTTTCTGAGTCAATGAGCATTTCCCACTGGAAAATCAAATGCCTTTTTTACTGACGCTGCAGGCACAGGGTAGGGGTATTAAGATAAATAACTCTACATGCAAGACAGTTACTAAGAAAATGCAAAAGGACAATGTTAACATATTGATGTTGAATGGCATATATTTGGATTATTTATTTTGTGTGTCAAAGCATTCACCATAATGGTCAATGGCAGAGGGACATTTTGTGTGATACTTTTGTTTTTGAATAGGGAATTGGCACTGAGGTTACAAATATAACACAAACGAGTTATTTATGATGCCTCCAGGCAGTAAGGAACCATCTAGTTTGACATCTCATTTCCTGTTCATCTTCTTCCTCTTTGCCTCGTTCGTACCCATGTTCCTTTACCTCAGCAACTTGCCATATATCCACTGACAAGCCTGAGCCATCATGATGATGTTAGCATTTGTTTATAGATGTTAAACCCCAGATCTGGTGTGTCAAGCCAGGAGAAGCATTGTTTCAATACATCAGTAATCACTTTCATCACATGGCATCATTTGTATGGATGCCATGCATGCGAGTTGTATAACAGCGTCATGCGCCATATCATTAACAGACATTTTATTGCATCAGAATCATCCTTTAGTTTGTTGTTAGCAGCTGGAAAGGCACTGGATCCATAATAATTCCATGCCATGGGCAGCAGAGAACCATTGTCAGTACCTGGCCTACTCTGAGATTGCAGATGTAGTTGGCGCAGGTGGGAGATTTCAAAGAAAGCATCCCCATTGGAGATTGATGTCTCATTGATGTCTCACATGTTAGGCCTGAACTCAGTGAGGTGCAACATCTGAGACAAGATGCTGTCTGAACACCATGGATGGATATGGCTCTCCCCTTGGGAACAGTTCTCTTCCTACTATTCTAATAGAATGTTTTAGTTTTCTGGACATTGTTCCACACATACTGTATTCTGAAGGGGATAGCAATAATTTTTTTTTAGTGTTTCTGGGAGCAATTAACTATTTCATAACCTTTGACCAAATAATCTTTCTATATCTGTAACGTGAAATAACTTTGAAACCTGCTTCCTGTTGCCGATTATGTGCTTGACCTTGCAGTTTAAGAAAGAGCATTGCCCATTGTGTTAATAGACACAAAAAACTGGAGTAACTCAGTGGGTCAGACTGCATCTCTGGAACAGGTGACGTTTCTGAAGAGGAACAGGTGACGTTTCGGGTCAGACTGTTGTATTCTTCAGACTATTGTGTTAAGATCGAAACTAGCAGTGCTGATGTCAATTTGCACTCTATGCTCATTAAATGTCTCATCTACCTGTCTGGGTGTTCTTCAGGGAGTTTGCAAGCTTTATCCCTGCCTCAATGACGTTTGCCCTACATATTCTGTGTGGTGTTAATGTAATTTGGGAGAACTTGTGTCTGTTTTTATCCGGTGCTATGATCATTTAAAAAAATTCAATACTGGTATTTTGTTAGTGTTTCTCTGTAAACTTTGACAATTCTAGGTTTCAAATACTGTCTCTTTTCATGTCTTGTTGGAAAGCAATTTGGGTACCACACATCAAGAGAAATACTATGTTGCCTTTCCTTTCTGATACTGTCTGATGTCCAACCATTTTCTGTTATGAACTTTCAGTCGACGCAGATGTCATGAATCCTGCACTTTAGTTCTCACGTGTGCCCTACAGTCACCTTGGACACACCTTTGGTCCAAAAATCCTATGTTTATATATCTCTCTTGCATTTAATTTTGAAGAAGCATCAAAGGCCTTGTTTTCATTACTGGAGTACAAGAAACGATTAATATTTTTTATTGCGCTGCATGATCTGAGATGAGATTTTGAATAAAGCGTGTTGGTATTAGTTGGTATTAGTTATCAATTCTAGTGAAATTTCGCCAATTGTGAAATGGAACTGGTCCTCGTGGTGCTTATGGCATGGTCCTCATTAAAGCTGCTGACATTTTCACCAGTATCATGTGTGTGCTTAATATGTCACTCATGGTGTAATGCAAGTTTCAATACATTCAAACATATTGGAGTTCAAAGTTCCACACAATGACCCTCATGGAGCAATCTCTGTGGAACTTGGCACATCCTTGCCATGTTCTCTTTTTTGCAATTTAAATGGAGTCTTTGCCACCATCCTGACGAGTAGCCTCGGAATGGATTGAAAACTGAGGAAACACTTACCAAAATTCAAAGTAGGCTACAAATTACAGGGATTGTTTGATTTCAGTTGTTGAACAACTCATTAAATGGGTGTCAAAGCAGTGATATTGCTGTCATCATTCCATTACTGAGAGCTTCAGAATTGGAGGAGCAGGTTATTGAAGAGAGAGTGTAGTTTAGTGCAGAGATATAGTGAGGAAACAGGCCCTTCGGCCCACCGAGTCCGCGCCAGCCAGCAATCCCCGCACTCTAACACTATCCTTCGCACATAGGGACAATTTACAATTTTACCAAGCCAATTAGCCTACGAACCTGCACGTGTTTGGAGCATGGGAGGAAACTTGAGAACCCAGAGAACACCCACACTGGTCACAGGGAGAACGTAAAACCTCCTTACAGGCAGTAACTGCAGTCAGGATCGAACCCAAGTCTCTGGCGCTGTAACGCAGCAGCTCTACCGCTGCACCACCATGCTACCCCCAAGAGCTCGGTGAACAAAGGAAAACACCTGCCCCTCAGCAAAGATATTAATCCAAGAGAGTGTTCTGAGATGCCACATCCTTCTACACCTATCTCGAAAGCAATGGTGAGTTCCTTCAGACTCAAGGGTGCCTCTTCCTAGGGTAATTGTTGCAGAGGTGAGACCAGCCTCCGTGAGGGTGAATCAACGGAAAGCAACTGCACAGACGGAGTTCCTGGCCATGTCCTTAGTAGCTGCATGGACCGGCTAGCGGGAGTATTCAAGCACATCTTTAATCTCTCCCTAATCCATTCTGAGGTACCCACCTGCTTCAAAAAGACCATCATCCCGGTGCCGAAGAAAAGCAAGATCTCATGCCTTAACGACTACCGTCCAGTGGCCTTGACGACCACCATCATGAAATGCTTTGAGAGGCCAGTTATGGAACTCGTTAAATCCAGCCTACCCAGCAGCCTTGACCCACTGCAGTTCACCTACTGCCATAACAGGTTCATGGGCGATGCCATCTCCCTGGCCCTACACTCAACACTGGAACACATGGATAAGGGAGACACCTACGTCAGACTCCTATTCGGAGACTACAGCTCTGCCTGTAATACCGGTATACCATCTAAGCTTATCACCAAACTCGCGGGACTTGGAGTTGGCACTCATCTCTGCAAATGGATCCTTGACTTCCTGACCAACAGAACCCAATCCGTGAGGATAGGGGATGAATCATCCTCTACAATAACTCCACAAGAATGCGTTCTCAGCCCCCTCTTTACTCCTTGTACACCCACAACTGTGCAGCAATGTACAAATCTAATTCAATTTACAAATTTGCAGTCGACACCACCATTATGGGTCGGATATCAAATAATGATGAGAGAGTTCAGGAAGGAGATTGAGAGCCTCGTGACCTGGTGTTGAGAGAACAACCTTTCTCTCAATGTCAGCTTGGAATTTCTTGGAATGTATGAGGGATAGTTATCTAAACCAACATGTAGAGGAACCAACGAGAGAGCAGGCTATTCTAGACTGGGTATTGAGTAATGAGGAAGGGTTAGTTAGCAGACTTGTTGTGCGTGCCCCCTTGGGCAAGAGTGACCATAATATGGTTGAGTTCTTCATTAGGATGGAGAGTGACATTGTTAATTCAGAAACAACGGTTCTGAACTGAAAGAAAGGTAACTTTGAGGGTATGAGACGTGAATTGGCCAAGATTGACTGGCAATTAGTTCTAAAAGGGTTGACGGTGGATATGCAATGGAAGGCATTTAAAGACTGCATGGATGAACTACAAAAATTGTTCATCCCAGTTTGGCAAAAGAATAAATCAGGGAAGGTAGTGCATCCGTGGATAACAAGGGAAATCAGGGATAGTATCAAAGCAAAAGATGATGCGTACAAATTAGCCAGAAAAAGCAGCATACCAGAGGACTGGGAGAAATTCAGAGACCAGCAGAGGAGGACAAAGGGCTTAATTAGGAAAGGGAAAATAGATTATGAAAGGAAACTGGCAGGGAACATAAAAACTGACTGCAAACGTTTTTATAGATATGTGAAGAGAAAGAGATTAGTTAAAACAAATGTAGGTCCCTTGCAGTCAGAAACAGGTGAATTGATCATGGGGAACAAGGATATGGCGGACCAATTGAATAACTACTTTGGTTCCGTCTTCACTAAGGAAGACATAAATAATCTGCCGGAAATAGCAGGGGACCGCGGGTCAAAGGAGATGGAGGAACTGAGTGAAATCCAGGTTAGTCGGGAAGTGGTGTTGGGTAAATTGAATGGATTAAAGGCCGATAAATCACCAGGGCCAGATAGGCTGCATCCCAGAGTACTTAAGGAAGTAGCTCCAGAAATAGTGGATGCATTAGTGATAATTTTTCAAAATTCTTTAGATTCTGGAGTAGTTCCTGAGGATTGGAGGGTAGCAAACGTAACCCCACTTTTTAAGAAGGGAGGGAGAGAGAAAACGGGGAATTACAGACCAGTTAGTCTAACATCGGTAGTGGGGAAACTGCTAGAGTCAGTTATTAAAGATGGGATAGCAGCACATTTGGAAAGTGGTGAAATCATTGGACAAAGTCAGCATGGATTTACGAAAGGTAAATCGTGTCTGACGAATCTTATAGAATTTTTCGAGGATGTAACTAGTAGAGTGGATAGGGGAGAACCAGTGGATGTGTTGTATCTGGACTTTCAGAAGGCTTTCGACAAGGTACCACATAAGAGATTAGGATACAAACTTAAATCACACGGTATTGGGGGTTCAGTATTGATGTGGATAGAGAACTAGCAGGCAAACAGGAAGCAAAGAGTAGGAGTAAACGGGTCCTTTTCACCATGGCAGGCAGTGACTAGTGGGGTACCGCAAGGCTCAGTGCTGGGACCCCAGCTATTTACAATTTATATTAATGATCTGGACGAGGGAATTGAAAGCAACATCTCCAAGTTTGCGGATGACACTAAGCTGGGGGGCAGTGTTAGCTGTGAGGAGGATGCTAGGAGACTGCAAGGTGACTTGGATAGGCTGGGTGAGTGGGCAAATGTTTGGCAGATGCAGTATAATGTGGATAAATGTGAGGTTATCCACTTTGGTGGCAAAAACGGGAAGGCAGACTATTATCTAAATGGTGGCCGATTAGGAAATGGGGAGGTGCAGCGAGACCTGGGTGTCATGGTACACCAGTCATTGAAAGTAGGCATGCAGGTGCAGCAGGCAGTGAAGAAAGCGAATGGTATGTTGGCCTTCATAGCAAGAGGATTTGAGTATAGGAGCAGGGAGGTTCTACTGCAGTTGTACAGGGTCTTGGTGAGACCACACCTGGAGTATTGCGTACAGTTTTGGTCTCCAAATCTGAGGAAGGACATTATAGCCATAGAGGGAGTGCAGAGAAGGTTCACCAGACTGATTCCTGGGATGTCAGGACTTTCATATGAAGAAAGACTGGATAGACTTGGCTTATACTCGCTAGAATTTAGGAGATTGAGAGGGGATCTTATAGAAACGTACAAAATTCTTATGGGGTTGGACAGGCTAGATGCAGGAAGATTGTTCCCGATGTTGGGGAAGTCCAGGACAAGGGGTCACAGCTTAAGGATAAGGGGGAAATCCTTTAAGACCGAGATGAGGAAAAACTTTTTCACACAGAGAGTGGTGAATCTCTGGAACTCTCTGCCACAGAGGGTAGTTGACGCCAGTTCATTGGCTATATTTAAGAGGGAGTTAGATGTGGCCCTTGTGGCTAAAGGGATCAGGGGGTATGGAGAGAAGGCAGGTACGGGATACTGAGTTGGATGATCAGCCATGATCATATTGAATGGCGGTGCAGGCTCGAAGGGCCGAATGGCCTACTCCTGCACCTATTTTCTATGTTTCTATGTTTCAGCAAGGCAAAGGAGATAGTGATCAACTTCAGGAAGCGAAGTAGTACACCTACCCCGGTTTGCATTGACGGCGCTGAAGTAGAGATGGTTGAAAACTCCTAATTCCTAGCAATAAATATCATAACTCTCCTGGAGCATTCATATTGAAGCAATGGCCAAGAAAGCTCACCGGTGCCTCTACTTCCTTCGAAGTTTGGCATGTCCCCAACCACTCTCATCAACATCTACAGTTGAACCGTAGAAAGCATTTTATCAGGATGCATCACAGCATGGTTTGGGAATGGCTTCATTCATGATCATAAGAAATTGCAGAGAATTGTGAACGCAGCCCAGACCATCACACAAACCAATCTCCCATTGACTCCATTTATACCTCAAACTATGATTTGGATGAACGGATTCAAAGTAACTTTAGCAAATTTGCAGATGACACAAAGCTGGGTGGCAGTGTGAAATGTGAGGAGGATGCTATGAGAATTTAGGGTGACTTGGACAGGTTGGGGGAGTGGGCAGATGCATGGCAGATGAAGTTTAATGCGGATAAATGTGAGGTTATCCACTTTGGTAGCAAAAACAGGAAGGCAGATTACTATCTAAATGGTGTCAAGTTGGGAAAAGGGGAAGTACAACGGGACCTGGGGGTCCTTGTACATCAGTCTATGAAAGTAAAGGGCCTGTCCCACCAGCATGCGACTGCATGCGGCAAGCGCGACCTAGCGTGGTAGCTTGAGCCGTACGGCCTCGCGGAGCCGGTCCCACTTCGATCGCCGGAGCCGTATGTAGTTGGTCCCGACATCGCGCGGGGCTCCGAAAAACTGACACTGTTCAAAATTTCCACGCGGCAACGGCCTGCCGGCCTGCAGCCGCCTCGACGCCGTACGCAGAGTCTTCATGCCGTACGCAGCGTCTTGACGCCGTACGCCACACACGAACGTCCCGTGGACTTCGCTCGAACTTCACGTCACTCACTCGACCTCCGCGCGGCCCCCGCTTCTGGTTTGGTCGCGCTCGCCGCATGCAGTCGCATGCTGGTGGGACCGGCCCTCTACGGGGATCACTCGACCTCCACGCGGCCCCCGCTTCCGGTTTGGTCGCGCTTGACGCATGCGGTCGCATGCTCGTGGGACAGGCCCTTAAGCATGCAGGTACAGCAGGCAGTGAAGAAAGCGAATGGCATGTTGGCCTTTATAACAAGAGGAATCGAATATAGGAGCAAAGAGGTCCTTCTGCAGTTGTACAGAGCCCTAGTGAGACCACACCTGGAGTATTGTGTACAGTTTTGGTCCCCTAATCTCATTGAAACATATAAGATTGTTAAGGGCTTGGACACACTAGAGGCAGGAAACATGTTCCCGATGTTGGGGGAGTCCAGAACCAAGGGTCACAGTTTAAGAATAAGGAGTAAGCCATTTAGAACGGAGACGACGAAACACTTTTTCTCACAGGGAGTGGTGAATCTGTGGAATTCTCTTCCTCAGAGGGCGGTGGAGGCAGGTTCTCTGGATGATTTCAAGAGAAGCTAGATAGGGCTCTTAAAGATAGCGGAGTCAGGGGATATGGGGAGAAGGCAGGAACTGATTGGGGATGATCAGCCATGATCACATTGAATGACAGTGCTGGCTCGAAGGGCCAAATGGCCTACTCCTGCACCTATTGTCTATTGTCTAACTCCCTAGGCAAGGCCACCAGCAAATTCAAGGACGAGTCACAGCCTGGCCGCTCCCTCTTCTCCGCTCTCCCATCAGGCAAAAGTTATCGTAGTGTGAAAACGCACACTTCCAGATTCTGGAACAGTTTCTTCCCAGCTGTTATCAGGCAACTGAACCATCCTACCACAACTTGAGAGCAGTCCTGAACTACTATCTACCTAATTGGAGACCCTCAGACTATCTTTGATCGGACTTTACTGGCTTTATCTTGCACTAAATGTTATTTACGTTATTCCATATATCATGTATCTGTACGCTATGGATGGCTCGATTGTAATCATGTATTGTCTTTCTGCTGACTAGTTAGCACGCAACAAATGTTTTTCACTGTACCTCGGTAAACTAAACTCAGACTCAATGCTTTTCATGTGAAATTTTGCAGTATGGTCTGCTCATCTCAGAGTTCAGGGTGACAGTGACTCTTGGCATCCTGGTCTCTGGATCATTCAGGACAGCTGTGGCATATCTCTCAATTTGCAGTTCACTACAGCATCAGACTAACCAGGGTTGTCTTCTTCTGAATCTTTAATCATTTTTGATTTCAGTGAGTGGAAAGTGTCATATTAGCCACTGGGATTTGCTACAAATGCAGACAGTAGGAACTTCAATAAGCCAGACCTTTAAATTGATTGAATATATTTCTAGTCGAGCTTCTTGATGGTGAATGTTTTATGGCAGCTTCCGTGACTCCTTGATCCTGAGGGCGACTTCATTGGTTAATACTGACTTGCCTTGACAGGTGGATCATGGCCAACCTCTACACCTGCATTCCAACCACTCCAGATAAACACAAATATAACTATAGGTACCAAAGTATAAGGATATTAATATAAAACTACCTCCTCTCTTTGAGATTCTCTGTGTTGCCACAGTGTGAGAGGCCTTGGTGGGACATAACAGAAGTGATTGGATGATTTGGCAGCTGTTCTTCTTTTCATGTCCATCTTGTTACAAATGTTGGCCTCGCTGTCATCGTCCGTCCTGAAAAGGACGCAAGCTTCCGGCGACAATCAGTGGAAGCCAATAGATGATGGTGGTAGCAGAATTAGCTCGGGATACTTCCAGTTTCCAGCCCCGCGACGTGGACGCTTCTGCTATGGGGCCTTGGCAGCTGTTTGGATGATTGGAAGGGCAACATTGCGCACAATGACAACCGTCGCTCTAAATCATCTCGATCATTTCCCCTTTTCTCTCCGTTCTTTCCATTATTTTTGGCAGCTCTTGAATCTACTCTGAGGAAGGAATTGGAAACGGGGTGTTTAGAGGGTATGCGGGTGGATTCTATCCTCATAACCCACTATGACATATTTGGTAGCCGTTCACCTGTAAAGTCCATGTGTGAGGAGGCTGCATGCGTTGTAGTGAAGATAAACACTACAGACTAATTCATAGGCAATTTAGCAACCACAACACCTGGCAGATTTTGTTTGGTCTTTCCTGTTTGTGCCTCTTCACCTTTTTAGTGCCAGCTGCACCTTCTATTTCTCAGTCTAAATGGAGTTGATAGAGTAATATTTTCATCATCCTACCTTTTTGGAAGCTTGCACTCTGTGTGGGAGATAGAGTGGGTAGAATGTAAATGATAGGAAGAGGATGGCTGGAGTGTTTGGATAGAGTAATAATTTTATGTGTTTGTTTGGCTCGATTCATTTATTTGAATGAGTGAGCAATTCATTTAGTGGCCTGCAGCTCACCTGGACATGTTTTGAAGTTATAAAAATTGTTGTAACATTGCTTCCTTGTGTCGGGATTCTCATTCCCGGAAGAGATAGTCTCTAGCCAGGCTTTTCTCTTCACCCTCATGAATCACATTCTCCTGGGATGTATCTTGCACCTTGTCTCTCTCTGTGAATCTGGGAGCTCTCTTCACTAAGACAGCAACAGTATGTGTTGGCACTGACCTTAATGTGGGATATGCTTTCACAGTTTTGACCACCTTTTCTGATGGCTGCATTGCAAAGTATTGGTAGCTGTATGACGTTTGCCTGGTCACATTGGGAATTAGAGTAGTCTGAAGAAGGGTCCCAGCCCAAAACATCACTCATCCTTTTCCTTCAAAGATGCTGCCTGACCCGCTGTTACTCCAGCACTTTGTGTCTATCTCAAGAGTCAAGAGAGTTTTATTGCCATGTCCCAGATAGGACAATGAAATTCTTACTTGCTGCAGCACAACAGAATATGTAAGCATAATACAAAACGGAAGATAAAAATTCAGTGTGTCTATAGACCATAGACCATATATACGCAATAAATAAACAGATATAGTGCAATAATAAATAATAGACTGTTATTGTTCAGAGCTTATTTGATGTTGTGTTAATAGCCTGATGGCTGTGGGGAAGTAGCTGTTCCTGAACCTGGATGTTACAGATTTCAGGCCCCTGTACCTTTTTCCCGATGGCAACAGTGAGATGAGTGTGTGGCCAGGATGGTATGGGTCTTTGATGATGTTCGCATCCTTTTTGAGGCAGTGACTGCAATAGATCCCTTCGATGGTGGGGAGGTCGGAGCCGGTGATGGACTGGGCAGTGTTTACAACTTTCTGCAGTCTTTTCCGCTCCTGGACGTTCAAGTTGCCGTACCAGGCCACGATGCAGCCAGTCAGTATGCTCTCTACTGTGCACCTGTAGAATTCGAGAGAGTCCTCCTTGACATACCGACTCTCCGTAATCTTCTCAGGAACTAGAGGCGCTGATGTGCCTTCTTTATAATTGCATCAGTGTGCTGGGATCGGGAAAGATCTTCGGAAATATGCACGCCCAGGAATTTGAATTTTTTGACCCTTTCCACCATCGTCCCATTGATATAAACGGGATTGTGGGTCCCTATCTTACACCTTCCAAAGTTTCTTGGTTTTGCTGGTGTTGAGAGCCTGGTTGTTGTGCTGGCACCATTTGGTCAATCGGTAGATCTCACTTCTATACTCTGACTCATCACCATCTGTGATTCGTCCCACAACAGTGGTGTCATCGGCGAACTTGATGAGGGAGTTTGCACTATGTCCAGCTACACAGTCATGAGTATAGAGTGAGTTCAGCAGGGGGCTGAGCACGCAACCTTGAGGTGCTCCCGTGCTGATTGTTATCGAGGATGACATATTTCCACCAATACGGACAGACTGTGGTCTGTGGATGAGGAAGTCGATGATCCAATTGCAGAGGGATGCGCAGAGACCCAGATCTGAGAGCTTGGTAACCAGCTTGGAGGGGATGATGGTATTAAACGCCGAGCTGTAGTCTATGAACAACAGCCTGACGTACGAGTTTTTGTTGTCCAAGTGATCCAGAGCGGAGTGGAGAGCCAGTGAGATCACATCCACCGTTGACCTGTTGTGGCGAACTGCAGTGAATCGAGGTTCTTGTCGAGGTAGGAGTTGATATGCGCCATAATCAACCTCTCAAAGCACTTCATCACCACAGACGTTAGTATACTATCTTCAGTATAAACCAGCATCTGCAGTTCCTTTCTGCACAGATAAATTCCTTCTTGGATTCTGTTTGGTTGTAAAATACTTAACATGCTTACATATTTGCTGATTTTTCATTTCACCTTTCTTTCAAAGGCATCCACTTTTGTGGTAAAATTACACGCAATTGTGGTTTTGTGCACTGAAAAATAAGCGTAATTAAATTTCTAGACATTTTCAATTCCTACCTATTAACCAAGTTACCATGTTTGTTAGTAACTCATGGACTGAACAAAGATAAAAATATTAGGATTCTCAGAGAACATGTTAGGCCATCAAAATTGAAGATGCTATTGAGATAGGAATCTGCAAACTCTTCATTTTTACATTTCCCAGTGATGCATTATGATATAATCTCAGAATCTGCCAATGTTAATCACATTGTCTTGTTCAGTAGAAAAAATGTTGTAGATGTTACCATTGCCCTTGGTGATTATTCCCAAATTTGGACCATTAGAATTTTTAGACGTAAGATAAAGTTTGTCCTGCTCCACTGGGCTTTATAATAGTGAATTTGAAAATGGAATTGATGTATTTGAAATGCACCACTTTAGCACCAGCTACCCATTGCGTAAGCTGAAAATAGGCACTGAAGGAAAGACAATGTATATATGGTGAAGATAGGAAAACCTTTCATTGTAAAAATAATGAGCAGAGTAATTCGGAAACACACCAAATAGCAGGATCAAAGTTAAAATAGGAAGATGTGATGGATAACAAAATATAAGACCGCTTTAGTGAGTGAGGAATAAATAAAGACAATCAAGACAGGAAGAATTCTGGCACAGGTTAACTGCCATTGATTAGCAACAAACCAATGAATTAACAGTACGAAATCTGAAAATAAGAGATGCATATATTATAAATTAGTCCAATGTAACACAAATGCACCAGTTCCATTTACAAGCCATAATAACTGGGCAGATGATAGAGTTAACTGTCTTAAATGATACACAGAATGTTGAGAAGTAAAAAAAATAGAATGTTGAATAGAATATGTGAGAATTATGTGATAATGTAACATAGCAAGGTTATGATAAGCAACTGTTTATAATGCTATAATGCTGTTACTTTAAGAATGATCAGGAACAAAGGAGCAAATCTAATTATGCAGCGTAATGGTATACCAGATATTAATTTGTGGACATTTTTATAAATGATGGTGAAAGGACAAATGTAAATCTATTGGAGGAGGAGGTGAAATAATTGTCAGAAACACTTGAAGAAAAGGAATTGGCTCTGAAAACAATTAGCAGGCTTTGAGATTAAAAAGTAATAAGGCTCTCACAGGATTGCATCACACACTATTGAAACAAGGTGGTAATGCTCCAGAGATAGACACAAAATGCTGGAGTAACTCAGCAGGACAGGCAGTTACTCCCGCATGTTGTGTCTATCTTCAGTGCAAAACCAGCATCCGCAATTCCTTCCTGCACATGTTAATGCTCCAATTACACCATATTTTTATCTTCAGAACTGCACATGTATGAATATACCAGGTCACTGGAGATGTTCTCATTCTTTAGGGAATGAGGGATTCCCCTTTTCCATTAGAGATGAGGCTCTCACTGGGGTCTCCTGGATATTCCACAGCTCCGCTCTTGCTCCCCCTCCCCCCCATTCGTAACAAGGAGGATTATGTGCTGTATGCGACGGCTGATGGGGTGGAAGGTGAGGACAGAGTCCCCCTTGTCCTCATCTACCACCCCAACAGCCGTCACATAGAGCACATATTCCTCCGACATTTTCGCCACCTCCAACGGGATCCCACTACTGGCTACATCTTCCCATCTCCATCCCTTTCTGCTTTCCGCAGAGACCGTTCCTTCCGCAACTCCCTGGTCAACTCGTCTAATCCCACCCAAACCACCCCCTCCCCAGGTACTTTCCCCTGCAACCACAGTCTTTTCAGGTGAGGTAGAGGTTCCTTGCACCACCTCCAACCTCATCTACTGTATCCGATGTTCCAGGTGTCAACTCGTGTATATCGGCGAGACCAAGCGCAGGCTCAGCAATCGTTTCGCTGAACACTTCCGCTCAGTCCACCTAAACCTCCCTGATCTCCCAGTAGCTCAGCACTTTAACTCCCCCTTCCATTCCTAATCTGACGTGTCCTGTCCTCCATTGTCAGAGTGAGGCCCAGCGCAAATTGGAGGAACAGCACCTCATATTTTGCTTGGGTAGTTTACACCCCAGCAGTATGAACATTGACTTCTCTAACTTCAAATAGCCCTTGCTTTCCCTTCCATCTTCCCAGTTCTTCCACCAGTCTTGCTGTCTTCGACTACATTCTATCTCTGTCCCGCTCACTCACCTGACATCAATCTGAAGAAGAGTCTCGACTCGAAACATCACCCATTCCTTCTCTCCAGAGATGCTGGCTGTCCCGCTGGCTGTCTCCAGCTTTTTGAGTCTATCTTCGATTTAAATCAGCATCTGCAATTCTTTCCTGCACATCTTTGAACTTGAGTGCAGCCTATGAACTTGAGTGCAGCACTTGTGAAGAGAGGGATGTAAGCCGACTAGCAGCAGACAATTTGTTAATGGTGGTGACAATTAAATTATAATTCAACAAATAAGGAACCATTAGGAATGCATATATAATTAACATTTGTAAAAAAGGTACTTCATGATTGACAAATTTAATGTTTGTGCAGCATTGACCAATTGGATGGAGGGAGGGGATGGATTAAATACAATTTTTTAGAATGCAGAATTCACAAGATGTTTCAGAGAGAAAATAAGATGTCTGGTATAAATGGAAATAGAACAATTCAGATGATAAAATGCTTGTTAGACAAGTACTAAAGTAGAACATGGAACAGTAGAGCACGGTTGACATCATTCGTGCTGAACATGATGTCAAGTTACACAAATTTCTTCTGCAGCATGTGAACCATATCCCTCCAATTGATGCATATCCATGTGCCTATCTAAAAGCCTCAAGCACCACTGTTGTACCTGCCTCTGCCTCCACCACCAGCCCAGCAACACTCTCCAGGCGATCACTGTACTTGTGTATAAAGAAAACTTTCCCTGTACATTTCATTTAAACTTTACCCCTCTACCTGTCCTCTCTAGAATGGGACATTTCCATCCTGGGAGGGGAGAGGAGGGGATGGTGGGTGGGGGGGAGGTTCAGATCGACTACCCTATATACAGTGCATTCAGAAAGTATTCAGACCCCTTCACTTTTTCCACATTTTGTTACGTAACAGCCTTATTCTAAAATGGATTGAATTCATTTTCTTAATCATCAATCTACACACAATACCCCATAATAAAAAAGTGAAAACAGGTGTTTTGAAATGTTTGCAAAGCAATTAAAAAGAAATAACTGAAATATCACATTTACATAAGTATTCAGACTCTTTGCTATGACACTCAAAAGTTAGCTTAGTTTCATCCTGTTTCCATTGATTATCCTTGAGATGTTTCTATAACTTGATTGGAGTCTACCAGTGGTCAATTAAATTGATTGGACATGATTTGGAAAGGCACACACCTGGCTGTATAAGGTCCCACAGTTGACAGTGCATGTCAGAGCAAAAACCAAGCCATGAAGATGAAGGAATTGTCCGTCGACCTCCGAGACAGGATTGTGTCAAGACACAGATCTGGGAAAGGGTATAAAACAATTTCTGCAGCATTGCAGGTCCCGAAGAGCACAGAGGCCTCTATCATTCTTAAGTGGAAGAACTTTGGAACCACCAGCACTCTTCATAGAGCTGGCCGCCCGGCCAAACCGAGCAATCGGGGGAGAAGGGCCTTGGTCAGGGAAGTGACCAAGAACCCAATGGTCACTCTGACAGAGCTCCAGAGTTCCTCTGTGGAGATAGGAGAACCTTCCGGAAGGACAACTATATCTGTGGCACTCCACCAATCAGGCCTTTATGGTAGAGTGGCCGGACGGAAGCCACTCCCCAGTAAAAGGGACAGGACAGCCCGCTTGGAGTTTGCCAAAAGGGTTGTTTTCTCTGGTGCTCTAGTCTGATGAAACCAAGATTGAACTCTTTGGCCTGAATGCCGTGTCAAGTCCAGAGGAAACCAGGCACAGTTCATCAGTGACCTACGGTGAAGCGTGGTGGCAGCATCATGCTGTGGGGATGTTTTTCAGCAGCAGGAACTGGGAGACTAGTCAGGATGGAGGGAAAGATGAACGGAGCAAAGTACAGAGAGATCCTTGATGAAAACATTCTGGTTTGTTGAGAGCATTCTGGACCTCAGACTGGGACGGAGGTTCACCTTCCAACAGGACAACGACCCTAAGCACACAGCCAAGACAACGCAGGAGTGGCTTCGTGACAAATCTGTGAATGTCCTTGAGTGGCCCAGCCAGTGCCCGGACTTGAACCCGGTCGAACATCTCTGGAGGGACCTGAAAATAGCTGTACATCAACGCTCCCCATTCAACCTGACAGAGCTTGAGAGGACTGCAGAGAAGAATGGGAGAAATTACCAAAATACAGATGTGCCAAGCTTGTAGTGTCATACCCAAAAATACGAGGCTGTAATCGCTGCCAAAGGTCCCTCAACAAAGTACTGAGTAAAGGGTCTGAATACTTATGTAAATGTGATATTTCAGTTATATATTTTTAATTGCTTTGCAAAAAATTTTAAACACCTGTTTTCGCTTTTATTATGGGGTATTGCGTGTAGATTGATGATTAAAAAAAAAGAATGTAATCCATTTTAGAATAAGACTGTAATGTAACAAAATGTGTAAAAAGTGAAGGGGTCTGAATACTTTCTAATTGCACTGTATGTTGCTCATAATTTCACATACTTTCATCAGGTCTCTGTGTCAGCTTCCAAGCTCAAGAGAAAACAATCCAAGTTTATCTCTTTATAGCTAATATCCTCCATTCCAGGCAGCAGACCGGTAAATCTATTATGCACCTGCTCTAAAGCCTCTGTATACTTCATGCAATAGGGTGAGCAGAACTGCACACAATTCTCCAATATATGGTCAAACTAAAGTTTTATAAAGTTTTATACAGGCCACTTTCACTCTTATACTTAATGTGCTAATCTATGAGGGTTAGCATACCTGTCAACTTGTTTACAACTCTACTTGTATTGCTATTTTCAGGGAGCTATGGACTCGGTACATCAGAGCTGTTAAGGGTTTTGCCAATAACTGTATACTTTGCACTTTCATTTGATCTTACAAAATGCTACACCTCACACTTGTTCTGTTTAAATTCCCTCTCTCACTTTACTGCTCGTTTCTGTAGCTGATGTATATCTCGTATTGTTTGACAGCTTTCTCCACTGTCAGCAACCACCCAATTTTGATATCATATGCAAACTTACTTACCAATCCATCCTCATTTAGAGAAAAAATGCTGGAGCATCTCTGTTACTCCAAAACTTTGTGTTTTTGTTTTGTAAACCAGCATCTGCAGTTCCTGTTTCTCAATCTACATTGATATCCAAGATGTATATATATATATGTATCAGAGACCCCAGCACAGATGCCTGAGGAACTCCCCTTGTCACAAACCTCCAGCCTGAACATTGTCCTTCCACCACAACCTCTAGTCCTCTATGAGTAAACCAATTCTGAATCCTTAATATTTTTGATCAGCCTACGATGAGTGACTTGATCAAATGCCTTGCTAAAATCCATGTGGACAACATCCATTGCCCTATCCTCATGAATCATCTCTGTTACCTCCTCAAAAAGCCCTATCAAGTTAGTAAGACATGTGCTGCCATAGGCAAAGGCATGCTGACTCTCTGTAATTAGCCCAAATGTGAGTAAATCCCATCTTGAAGAATCCTCTCCCATAGCTTCCTTACAATTGACGAGGATCACTGGCCAATAATTTTCTTGATTTATGTATTCTTCCTTTGAACAAGAGTAGGTATTCTCCTGTCATGGAGTGTCATAGAGTGATACAGTGTGGAAACAGGCCTTTCGACCCAACTTGCCCACACCGGCCAACGTGTCCCAGCTACACTAGTCCCACCTGCCTGCACTTGGTCCATATCCGTCCAAATGTGTCCTATCCATGTACCTGCCTAACTTTTTCTTAAATATTGGGATAGTCCCAGCCTCAAGTACCTCATCTGGCTGCTTGTTCCATACACCCACCACCCTTTGTGTGTCCTTCAAGTACTTTTCTATGGCTAGAGAATATACAAAGATCTCGATCAAGAACCCTGCAATCTTGTGTCTTCCTTCTCTCAAGGACCTAAGATAAATTCCAAGTGGCCCTGGGGAATTATCCTCCTCAAAGCTCTTCAAGAGCGCCAGAACCCCCTCCTTCTTGAGCTCAAATTGCTATGCCATATTTGTATTCCCCACACTGATTTCACATTCCTCCGTGTCCTTCTTGGTGAATAGAAATGAAAGTGTTCACTTAATAACTTGTCTAGATCCTTTGACTACAAGCATAAACCCCCCATTTATCCTTGAATGGTCCTGCCTGATCCCTGGCTACCCTCTTGTTTTTAATGCATGTATAAAAAGCGTTGGTATTTTCTTTAATCCAATTATATTTCAGGGTCTCTTTTGGTAGTTGGGATAAATGTTATATAGACAAGTTGGTGTTGATATGAATCTATTCTGGTCCTGGTTTTGATCTTGGCACAATCTATTTATTTAAGTTCTGTGCAGAAATATGATTTCAAAGATATTTTTCTTGCAAACGTATTGCAATAAATTCGATTATTTTGAAACTGTAGTGAGAGGTTATAAGATTTTTATTTTCATTGTGAGAAATACTATTGTGTCTTATAATAAAATTGGATAAATATTTGATGCAATGTAAAATCAGAGATATAGAACACAATTCTGATGAAAGGTCCTTCAAATGAAACATTGTTTCTGTTTCTCTCAATATGTTGCTTTTTTAGCTGCTGGGTGGGTACGGTATTTTCTGTTAAGTTAACAAAAAACTTTATTTTGGATTGTTATGTCAAAGAGTTGGCAGATCAATGTTTTTTTTGCATTCTGTCACCCTCTTTGCATCTGAATCATACATGAAGAAGTTCTGATGTTTTCATAGCATGTCAAAAGGACAAAGCAAGTTAAATGGTTGCCACCCAATTTTATTGTCACGATCTTAAAGTTTGAGAAAAATAGAGTAAAACTTTGTAATTTAACACCACCATTGCTTGTAATTCGGGGGCAGTGTTTCCTTAACAATAGGTCTTCATATTAGTACACTTGAAATAATTTATTTATTTGCGTCTCTTTTTGTCTTCCACGTAGCCTCTTTCCTTCAGTATTTTTGCCTTGATAATTATTTTATTCTGTTTCAACTTTCCTTTCGCCCTTTATTTTCTGATAATTCTTTATCTCATGTACTTTTCTGTTAACGTGCCTCCCTTCCACTTCAACCTTTCCATTTTTCAGTTCTATCTCAATCTCCATTCATTCATTCTCCCTTCCTCCATTACTCATTTTATTTTCCCCCTTCTCTCCTATCATTGAATTTTACCTTTTGTTACTTTTCTTTACATTTTATGCACCTTTCTTGGGTTATTTATTTTTTCTGTGCCGCTCACCTGCTTTCTTTCATTTTTATTCATAGACTAATTTGTCGTGAGAACAAACGAATGGAGAAGTTGTTCAGGCTTATGGGTGGGCCTGAGAAGCACAGAGATTGATTGGATGAACGAGCAGGTGAGTGAAGAATAATTGGGTGGAAGAGCTGGTGGAATGACTGCCTTGTCCATTTTCCAGGATTTTGGTAATTTTATGGGTATTTTGAAAATGTCCTGCGAGTCCCTTATACTTTCATAAGGTCATAAGTAATAGGAGCAGAATTAGGCCATTCAGCACATCAAGTCTACTCCACCGTTCAATCATGGCTGACCTATCTCTTCCTCCTAACCCCATTCTCGTGCCTTCTCCACATAACCCCTATTGTCTTGTACATCTATTGTCTTGTATACTCACTTTCAAAATAACCTTTGGTTGAAGGCAATATCCTAGTGTATTTACTGCAGCATGGGTTGTCCATCAGTCATAGGGTTTAACGTGATTGGATTAGTTTATTGTCATATACATCAGGGTGCCATAAAATTGCTTGTTTGAATTAAGCTCACTGAGTAAACAGTATAGATACAGTAATGATAAACATAACAATAAATACAATGATGAGTGCAAAACAGCAGAATGTTGCAAGATTGTAGTGCAAAGTCCAAGCAGTGCAAACTAATATTAAAATACAATACTGGAATAACCGAATAAGGTGGAGTTAAGAGTAAGAATATGATGCAACCCATCTGGGAATGGAATATGAAAGAGATGATTGGATCAGGGGTCAGATAGCAATAGGGAAGAGTTAGTCCAGATGGTTCTTAAGTCTGGAAACAGAGGTTTCAAGCACTGAACCTTCTCCCAGAAGGTTGAAGAGAGAAAAGGTAATGACCAGGAAACAGACATCCGTGATGGTACTTGTAGCCTTCCTGATGCAAAGTTCTGTGAAGATGGAGTGGATGGACGGGTTTAGTTAGGCCCAGGGTTAGCTTTTCTAGAACCAATTGTAGCAGATTGTTCCAGGCTCTTTGAAGAAGTTTATATGAACAAATAATTGACTCGATGAAAGTAAAATATATATTTTTTGCATAGATAAATGAGGATAAATGGCATTGGCAAGGATCACCATTATTTCCTATGGTAGAGGAGTCCAGATTTAGAGGGGATGGGTTCAATATGAGAAGGAAACCTGCCAGGGAAAGCTATAGAGGTGAGCATAATAGTGATGTTAGAAAGCCATTTGGAAGATATGTGGATAAGAGAGATTTTGAGGAATTATGGGTCAAACTCAAGCAAATGGAACTAACTCAGTTATTACAGTATAAAACCTGGTCAGCAAGGATGAGTCAGACTGAAGGACTTGTTTCCATTCTTTGACTCTGCATCTTTAATTATGGAAAAATGTAATGTGTTGTGCTGTTTATCACACTCTCAGATATTAACAACCAAAATCATATTTTTTGCCCAACATCATTAGGCAGTATGACTGCCATTTTTATAGCCTGCCAATACAGCTGGCAATGTGTGATCTATGCTGTGTCTCTCCTATCATTACCAACAGGGAAATATAAAACACTGGGAGGCACAAAGTACCTAGCAGAAAAGCACCCAAAGAATATTGCATTTCTGTTTTGCTTCTAACTTACAGTTGTAGCCATACGTTTCATTTAAAACTTTATCTGAAGTTTCTTTCTCAAGACTTTAAATCGATGTATTACTGAAACCTACTGATAACTTAAGAGAAGTGACAGCTGCCAGTTTGAGCAAGCATCCTGGGCTTGCAATTCACAGCATGTCAAATGCTGGATTGATATTTGTCTGTAGACTGCAAATTGAAGCTGAAACCAGAAAGCAGTGAAGCAACATTTTTTGATAAACAGGTATATTTTGGCAGACAAGGTTTTTTTTCGGACAAAAGCAACACAATGCGAGAGGGAGAGAAAGATGGATCTTGAAAGAAGCAGAGATAGAAGAATAGAATAAGATGTGACCCTATCCTCTCACATAGGGGATGGAAAGATGAATATGAAATTTAGAAATGTTATAAAAAGATTCCATGCTAAGCATCCAGAATGCAGTAGTTCTGTGGGGATTCAGAGTTGCTGTTCCACCAGAAGAAAGAGCAATTATTCTGATGAATTTACTTCCCAGATCACTCGGGTATATATCATGTGTAGTAGGCTTCTGGCAGCTTGTCTGATGGTCTGAAATACTTGGTCAATGGGGGATAATGTCAAATTCGTCACAAGTTATCCATCAGTAGTTCTTCCCCATCCATGGCCCTGGCTAAATAAACCAAAACTAAGGGAAAATATGGATTTGGCCTGTCCAGTTATGGGAGCCATAATAATGATTGTGGAAGATACATATTTGAAGTGGATAGAACCAGTTTTTATGATTGGGCAGCAAAGTGGCACGGCTGATAGAGCCCAGCACCAGAGACTTGGGTTCGATCCTGACCTCGGGTGCCATCTGTCTGAAGTTTGCATGTTCTCCCTGTGACCACATGGGTTTCCTCTGGTTTGCTCCAGTTTCCTCCCACGTCCCAAAGATGTGCAAGTTTGTAGGTTAATTAGCCACTGTAAATGACCAAAATTGTGTAGGGAGTGGATGCGAAAGTGGGATAAGATAAAACTGGTGTGAATGAGTGATGGGTAGTTGATGTGGGCTGAAGGGCTTGTTCCCAAGCAGTTTTTCTAAACTAAAACAGAAAGGGGAGTTGCACATTTTGATAGCCGCGGAGAAAAAGGATCTCCTGCGGTGTTCTGTGCTGCATCTTGGAGGAACCAGTCTGTTGCTGAAGTTACTCCTCAGGTTGACCAGTATGTCATGACCCACCCCTGACTGCAATATTCCCCAGCTCTATTTTCCAGATTTTTTCTTTTTTTTAGACTTATATTTTGTGTAATTGAACACATCTATCCATTATGTCAGACATTAAAGTACGACTGATAGTCAATCACAATTAATGTACAGAATTTCAGACTTTGTTATCAAAAAAAGTTTGGACTCTTTGTTTAACAGTTAGTCAAGATATTCTTCCCTGCTTTTTACATTCCATGCAAGAGAACATTGTATGTATGTACCCTTAGGCATTATTGGCAATGGCACCATTTACGTCAATACCGAATTACCCTTGAGAGGATGATAGTGAGCCACTTTTTTGAACAGCAGAAGTCCTACTGTGTGAAGGTACTTCCACAGGACTGTTCATTGAGGAGTTCCAGGTTTTGGGTTCAGAGATGGTGATGGATGATGATGGATGGTGATACATCAGGATGGTATGCAACTTGAAGGAGAATCTGCAGGCTGAGATGCATTGGTCCAATGCTTTCTGATAGAGGACACACATTTGAAAGTTTGATTGGAGTAGCCAAGGCAAGTAAGGTCAGATGAGTTTATAGATGATGCACACTGCACCCATTTTGCAATGCGGGAAGAGGATGATTATTGGCATGTTAGTTCTATGGGCTACTTGCTCCTGCATTTACTGCAAATACCCAACTTTTGACTTGACTGGTAGCTATTTACGTGGCTGGTCCAGTTGGATTTCTGGTCGGTGATGAACTCCAGAATATTAATGATAGGGTTTGATTGATGGTAACGCGTTTGAAACTTTGTAGTTGGTTAGGACATTTCCAACCTGGGATTTTCATGACATAAATGTTACTTGCCACTTATCAGCCTACACCTGAATGTTGAATGGGATTTTGCATAAAGTGCCTGTACCACATGGACGTAATTTGCGCATCATTTTCACGACATCATTTACGTGTCACGATGCACGCCACGCGCGTCGTGAAGGGCACTTGATGCGTGCATGGCGTGCACTAGGCGCGCATGGCGCGTGGTGGCGTAGGCAGTGACAAGCGGTCACGCACGGCGCCCCAGGATTTTGGGATTCACTAAATCTTCGTGCGCCGCCTGCGTGACGCGCAAATGACGCCCAAGTGGGACAGGCCCTTTAGCTGCTTTATTTGCCGATGAGTTGCAAATGGTATTGAATGTTGTACAGGTTCAGTGTCAAATCTGTTTTCAAAACCCAAATTGAAAAGTTTTTGAATGCAAAAAGTATTTTTTTTTTAATGACAATATTATCTTAAATGAACTTAACAAAATTAAATTTACTTTTAAAGATGTTAAAATTTAAAAACGTGAATTCTGTTCCATAGTCATTAAAACTGGAATTTATGCACTATGAATGGATAGTCACAAATGACTTTTTAAAAGTTGCACAATAGCCCGACTTTGAAAGCATTTTTCCAGAATTGTGACATTCTGTTCAAAAAGTTTAGTTTATTTCCTTTCTTCTGCTCAAAATCATCACCAAACATTTGCGTCATTCGAACAATATTGTGTCTTTTCCTATAAGCACTCTTGTAATTCATCTTGGAAGTACAATATAATTAAGTTTTCATTCTTGCCACTTTTGTCTCCCATAATTTATCATTTGACTTAAACTCCATTGGTTCTATTACTTTCGCTAAACATTCTCCCTATGTGTCAATCTCATTAATAAATTGATTATTGATGCCAATTACTGTGGCAAGTCTATCCTCTTTCCTCCATGTACCTGCAGCCTTTTTCAGGGCTAACCATTCCTTCTCCAATGATCTCCCTCGTCATCAATGCCACCTGTCTAATTGGAGCAAATGGTTTCTCTTCCCATTCATCCACCAATAATTTTGTTAGCTTCCAAATATCTATGCTTAGCTCCCTTTTATATCTAATTTGCATGTTATCGCTCAGTAACATAATTGAAAAACAAAGTCAATTTCCACATTATAATATCTTGCTTAGAATCATGCACTCTTTTCCTTGGCCTCTTTACTAAATTGTCATTACTTCCTGTGTAGAAATAATCTCCAGATAAGTATAGGAAAACTTCAAACCTATATTTTCAGCTCTTGATTAACTCCTGCTCTCACTTCCCTTGCTCAAGCACTTGCATTGAATCCATTTTCTGTTGGCCTCTCATATTCAGCCCATTCTAATATCTTCCCCAATATGACCTCCAGTTCCATTCATTCCTTGCTATGTTCTGAATTTAATGTGCTTCTCTGTTAAGCAATATCTCAATTCCAATATTTTCATCTCCAAACTAATGGTTCTGCCAATTTACTACCAAGAGTTCAAGCTCTGGAGTTATGTTGCCATATAAATGCTTGTCAATTCTTTGTGTAATGTAATTTGCAGGAATTACCTATCGAGTTCCTAGGGACCTGCAGCAACTTTAAATAGCCAAAAAGATTGTTTCACATTTTTTGCTCTGCCACTAAAATATATACCTTTTGCATAGTCCCACATTCTTCCAAGAGTTAGATACCTGGCTTGTAAACACAAAGTGTCTGCCCAATTCAATCTACCATTTTGAGGGATATCTTCCTGTGTAAAATTTTTGTTCTATTCCTTAAGAATGCTGTTTACCATGAGAGTACTTTTCATAATCTATCCCAAGCTTTCCATTTACAAATTACAAAATGATTAAGTTAACCATAGATGAATTCATGAATTCCTATTGTTTATATGTCGGGAGTGTATTATTACCTGCTTCGGAAAAAACAATTGATTATTGTTAAAAATACATTATAGGCTGTGTTTCGCTGCTGCTTCTCAGGAAATAAGGGCGGTGCAGTGGTAGAGTTGCTGACTTACAGCACCAGAGACCCGGGTTAAATCCTGACTACGGTTGCTGTCTTTATGGAGTTTATATGTTCTCTCTGTGACCTGTGTGGGTTTTCTTCGGGAGTTCTGGTTTCTTCCCACACTCCAAAGACATACAGGTGTGTAGACTAATTGGCTTGGTAAAATTGTAAACTGTGTCTAATATGCGTAGGATAGTGTATGGGGGTCACTGGTCGGTTCCGCGCTGTATCTCTAAACTAAACTAAAATCTACTGACATAAAGTATTATTTAATTTCAGGTGTACTAGTTAGTTTGTTAGTGGATCCCAAGATATTTCATGTTACTAATTGCTGTTGAGGACAGTGAAAAGTCAAGGATAAGATTTTGTTTCAATTGTAATTGAAATGAACAGGAATGGAAATGGCTCTGAGATATTTTTGCACCATTTCAGTTTCCTATCCAAAGGAAAGACATTCTTATATTTATATTGATATATATATGTCAACAAATATCATGTGTTTTATTATAAATCATTAAGTAGTTCCTGCTGGAAAAAAATACCTGTGCTAAATGACTTGTTTTGTAAGTAGACAAAAATGCTGGAGCAACACTGAGGGTTTCCAGATTGAAGAAGGGTTTCGACCCAAAAAGTTGCCTATTTCCTTCGCTCCATAGATGCTGCCTCACCCGCTGAGTTTCTCCAGCATTTTTGTCTACCCTCGATTTTCCAGCATCTGCGACTTGTTTTGTAAAATGTTTTCATCTCATTGTACTAAATTAATATTGAAAAGTAAAAGCTGTCTTTGCAAACAATGTTTTACAACATAACCTACAGCAAATCTTTGAGAGTGCACTTAGTTTTTCTGTTTATTTTCTTGGTTTTATTCAACTTATTTGAAGTCATAGGCTTTACAGGGGGAAGAAGTAAGAGCATTAGCGGATGAATGGTGGGAATGGAAGGTATTCAGAAACTGCAGGGTGCAGACTCTTGGAATTTCATTCAAACTCTATTAGGTGCAGGAACTTGGCCATGAGGATGAAATTTGTGAATTTGTTCTCGCATTTGTGAGTTATTCAAGGACTTTTAATTCAAGCTGATGGACTCTTTAATGAGATATTTCACAAATGTGCTCCTGCAGCTAAATCTGTTATACCCACACCAAGTATAGGTAAAGAACTATCTTGGTAGGATTCAGTGTCCAATTTTTTTAGATGTGGGGGATGGGGGAAGGTGTCGGGGGAAATTTCTTTTCAATCTGTTACCTTGCCGGAGATGCAATTGTTTTTTTGGATTGTATCTCCGGTTGCTCTGCGGCCTAACATCATGGAGCTGGTGGCTTTGCTCAAGACTGACTTTGAGCCCCACCATGGGGCCATGGACTTGCCATCGGAGCTTGCGATCACTTGCCTGGGATCGACGCTCCAACCGTGGCCTGCGGATTTCAACAACGAGGAAATCGTAGTCTCAGGTAGAGACTGAGGTCAGGAAGCTCCAAGCCGCAGGAGGTTCGACCAGTCCCCACCCGGCGAGGGGGTGCTGAGATCGCCCCAACGTGAACGGCCCAACCGCCGGCTATGGGACGCAAGATCGCCCGACAACGGAAGGTTCGAGTGCCCCGATCGCGGGAGAACAAAGAAGGGAAGAGATTGAACTTTTTTTTGCCTTCCATCACAGTGAGGAATGTGGGGGAGTCGCTGTGATGGATGTTTCATGTTAAAAAATTATTTGGGTGTCTTGTTCTTTATTGGTATGACTGTGTGGCAAATCAAATTCCTTGTATGTTGCATCACATACTTGGCTAATAAAGTACTATTATGATTATTATGATTATGATATCCAAGCAAAAACCATTTAAGCTGAAGATGAGGCTTGGAAAGGAACCTAAATAGATGGAACAGAAAGCAGTAATATTGAAACTCGTGAAACTGACTGGGTAAACTCGATTGCGCTAAAAGAAAATTAATGGACGGCTGAGAACGTGACGGTCTAAAATATTTGAATCAAGACCACAATCCATGTTAACTCTGGAAGAAATACCTTCCACATTGGCAGAAACCAAAGTTTTCAGTGAGCAAGCCAGAAATGGCCACTGTAACATAAATGTTTGATGAGGAATCTTTGCTGCTTGACAGGACTCATACACAATTTGGATGTTGCATGTTCTGATGTATACCTTTTCTTCTTCAGAAGAGCTAAAGCATATTTAAGTGGAAAGTAAATGAGACCTATAGATGCAAAAGATCACATACTATAGCTGATGACATCCAGATTTGTGGAATTGAAGATTTAACACCTGACCATTATCTTCATGAAGGAAATGGAAATAACCAGAAAGATTGCATTCCATGAAATGTTCCATGACCAATAAAAAGAGTAACTTCTTCTTTAAAAAGGTTATAAATAGCAGATAAACACCTAGTCCATAACAAGTCACAGCAATTGCTGAAATAGATGTACTAATGTACACAATAGAACTCACGCCTTTTAGGGATAAATTATTATACAAACAATTTCATTCCTCAGATAGCTGAACATTTGGTAAACCTGAAAAGCATTGGGAAAGAAATGTTGAATATTATTAGTGGTTTCAATGCACTCAAAAAAAATAGTGATGAGCTTGTCATAATACAACAGGATTAAAAAACATTTTACATATAGAAGACTTTATTAAAAAACCCAGAGCAGCTCAATTACAAGAAAGCAAACTGATACATTTCTATCTAAAACACTCATCCTGGCAGCAATACAAGTTGGAGAAACAAAGGAACACTTTCATACTGATGTGAGGAAATCAACACCTCTTTGGGAGGAAGTTTACAGCATGAACTGATAACTGAGCCTAAGAGCAAATGTACCAGTAAAATCTTTGCAAAGTGCCAGCACAATTGCAATGATGACTCTTCAGATTTGTGACTTGATTCCATATTGTGACTATCTTCTGAAGTACAAAATAGGAAAATAAATGGTGCTAGTAGTGATGATACTGGTACCACTACCTCAATTGTCAGAACAGGAGAAGCATAGCATGATCGGTCTTGGCAGGAAGATGCACTGACAAGTAAATGTGACATCTAAAATGTGGAGCAAAATCAAAAGCACTAACAAAAACAAGATGTTTTTCAACATAGAGAAATGCAAACTGAATGCAAGATCTGGCGCGGTGTGTACAAATATTTTAAACAGAGAATTAGACAACAGTGAAGAAATCATGAGCAGTGAAATACCACTGAGGCTATGGCATATCATGGAACTGTTTTTTCACCTACAAACAAGAAAAGTATCTCCTGTTGGAGAAGAAAACAAACAAAACTGGGATCTAAAACCATAACAGAATTCTGTAAGAACTGTCAGTCAGTCAAGCAGCATCTGTGGGAATAGAAAGCAGTCAATGTTTTGGGTCAATCACCTTCCCTCGGTTCTGGAGAATGAGTGGAGAGTCCACAGCTTTCAAAGCAGAGCTGGATAGAGGAGCAAAACACAGGATAAAAGACCACATGCAGGACTTCCGGTGGCGCTATGGAGGCTTGAGTCCAGTGCCAACTAGCTCCGTGCCGAAGAATCTGAAAACGGGAGAAAATCGGGTCTTACCTGCAGCGATCGCGATCTGAACGGTTTCCTGCCGCGTGACGTCATCAGGCGCGCGACTTTGACGGTATGTCATTACAACGTACCCGCCACCACCCGTGGGACACAAAAAAAAACGTTAAAGGGAAACCACCGATGGAAGAGGAAGGCCTAACTGAGGCCTCGGCCTCAGTTACAATGACGGCCCAGGAAGACCCTCCGAAGAAATCAAAGCAGAAAAAGTCTGAAATGGATGATCTTAAAACTTTTCTCGCTGCTGAGTTGAAAACCTTTGGAGAGAATTTTAAAGAGGAACTTAACCTTTTTAAGGTAGATTTTAAAGCAGAAATGCTTTCTACCGTTCAAGAAATACTGGAAGTCTGGAAGAGGTCGAGGGATGAAGAGGTCAAGGAACAGATGGAAGTGCTGGAAGCCAGGCTCGTTTCGGTGGAAGCGAACGTTAAAATGGAGGTGGCCCCCATTCATCAAGCACTCGATCAACATAGAACAGTGATAACCAAACTTGAGAAATGGGCGGCGACAAGTGAGGAAACTGTAAGTCGACTCCTTATTGAAAACCAACGCCTCTCCGGTATGGTGATCAAATTAAGTGATAAATGTACCGATTTGGAGGGGCGTCAAAGACGTAAGAATCTAAGAATTGTAGGGGTGAAAGAAGGAAGTGAGAGGGAAATGGGCCCTCGGGATTTTGTGGCAGACCTACTACAAAAAGCCTTAAAATTGGATCAAAAACCTTCACTCGGTCGAGCTCATAGAGCGCAGCGGTGTCGTACACAAGATGATGCCCATCCAAGACAAATTATCGTAAAGGTGCAACTGGATCATGAATTTGACGATATAATGAAGAAAATCGTCCGAAGCGGACAGCTCTATTTTGAAGGTGTGAGGTTCAGTACTTACCGAGATTATCCGGCAGAGGTCTTCAAGAAAAGGGCGCTGTTCACTGAGACAAAAAGAATACTGAAGAATGTACCTGATTTGAGATACGGCCTGCTTTACCCCGCAAGACTAAGAGTCACCTACAAGAACAAGGAGCAATTTTTTACAGACCACGAAAAAGCACTGGAATATGCCAAAGAAATTCGGAACGTGACCACAGACTGAAGAATTTACATTACTCCTCAGGAGTGAAGGATTAACGGGACCGCCAGATCTAAAAGGACCTTTAAAGTTCTTTTAAGAGCTTTAAGAACATTCGAAAACCGAAATGGACGGTGGACATTGGAGAAAACCGTGTTTTTTATTTTTTTTTAATTTTTATTAATCACTATTATTATCTGTATATTCATATCTAACTATATATGTAACAACTAATACTTATTAAATATCTATATTACTACTAAAATTATTAACATTTATATTACTCATAAAAATTTAATACTGGGTATGATTGATAACAATGATTAATAACTAACAGTCTTTGGTTAACGTAGAAATGAGATACATACTTATATTATATAGGAAGATATGCAAGAGGTAATTCAGCCTACGTCATAATAAGGTTTGACGGTTTTTCTCTTTATTCTTCAATTTAAAATTAAATTTATAGATTTAGCGAAGATATTAATATGATATGTAGAGAATAATAACGTTGTGAATTTATGCTGTTCTCGGACTTTTCTGCAGGGATACGTGCTTATGTATGTATGCATATGGGTATATATATATATGTATGTGTGTGTGTGTGTATGTATGGGTATGTATATATGTTTGTTACTCCCAAAGAAGTTATTTGATTGTTAGAAATAATCTTTTTTTTTTTTTTGGGCACGGAGCTGGGAATTTTTTTTTACAAAGGCTACGGAAGTCTTTAGAATTCTAGCCACGTTAGTGTGGCTATCACTAACTACACTAATTGTAGATGTAGTTTTTTTTCTTTCACCCTATACTAACCAATTCTATCACTTTTTTCACTTTAAATATTTTTATAACTTAATGTTTGAATGGAAAAACAAGACTAATACAAGGAGATGTGTTCGGAAGAGCGATGTATATGATTTAAAATTCATCTATTTGAGGTTCGGGAGCAGGGTCAGGTTTTATGTGTTGCACCTTCTGCTCGGTTATAGACCACCTTAGAAACAATATGCAAGATGTTAATATGACAAGAGGGGGTCAGGGAATAACATTTTGTAGTTGGAATGTCAAGGGAATCAATGAACCAATTAAGAGAGGTAACGTTTTGGCACATCTAAATTTAATCAAAACAGATATAATATTCCTTCAAGAAACACACCTTAAAAAGGAATCTCAACATAGACTTAAAGCTAAGTGGATCGCTGAATCATATCATTCCTCTTTTTCCCATAAGTCCAGAGGAGTTGCAATATTAATTCGTAAAGGAATACCATTTACGAATTCATCAACAATAGCGGATATTGATGGTAGATATATTATATTAGTTGGAGAGTTAAATGGAGAAAAAGTGATTCTTCTTAATGTATATGGGCCTAATTTTGATAACCCTATGTTTTTTAATAAAACATTTAATAAAATTCCTGAATTTACACAATATAAATTAATAATTGGAGGAGACTTCAATTGTACATTAGATTCATACTTAGATAGATCATCAAGGCAAAAAAAAGTAAAATCTCAATCAAGTGTATTTCTAAATTCATTTATTAATACCACTAATATTAAGGATGTCTGGAGAATAGAAAATCCAACTGGACGGGAATATTCATTTTACTCACCAGTACACAAAACATACTCAAGAATAGATTATTTTTTAGTTGACTCCACGTTTATCCCATTTACTTATAACTCAAAATACCATAATATTATAATCTCAGATCACGCACCTGTAACATTCATGATTAAATTAAATGGAATGTCCGAGAAACAAACATATTGGAGATTTAACCCACAAATTTTGAACGAAAGATCATGCCAGGAATATATTATTAAATAGATTCAAATATTTTTTGAGGTAAATGACAACCCTGACACACCTTCTTCTCTTATGTGGGAAACGTTTAAAGCGTTTGTTCGAGGTGCATTAATTTCTGCTCAAGTATTTTATAATAAAGAGAACAGGATTAAACAACAAACATTGGAAAGTGAAATCAAGCAACTAGATATAGAAAATGCGAGAATGCCATCTATTTTAAAACATAATAAAATTGCTGTATTGAAATATAAATTAAATAAAATGTATTCAGAACAAGTAATAAAACTTTATCAAAAAACCAAACAATTACATTTTGAATTTGGAGACAAACCACAAAAACTATTAGCACGTCAGTTACGAAAAATGGAAGGGGAAAAAATAATTCATAAAATTAGAACAGAGACAGGAGAATTATTAAAAATGCCCAAGGATATAAATGAAAGATTTCTCCAATACTATCATAACCTTTATTCAACTAAAACTGTAGCACAATCAGAAGGAATAGCAGATTTTTTACTAAAATGTAATTTAAAAGGTTTAGATTCAAACGATAGAGAATTATTAGAAAGGGAGATTATGATAAAGGATATTGAGGAGTCTATTGGCTCTTTAAAAAATGGTAAAGCAGTAGGACCAGATGGTTTAGGCTCTGAATTTTATAAAAAAATGTTATGACTTGCTCTGCCCACGTTTACAAAGGCTGTATGAGCATATCTATACTCAACAGAAACTTCCAGATACTTTAAATGAATCTATAATAACACTTATTCCTAAAGCTGATAAAGATCCGGAAGATCCGGGATCATATAGAGCAATTGCACTTTTAAATACAGATCAGAAAATATTAACTAAAATACTAGCGCATAGATTAAGTACAGTGATGAATAAATTAATACACCCTGACCAAACAGGCTTTATTCAGAAACGGTACTCATATTATAATCTAAGAAGATTATTTAATATTATTTATTCTAAGAGAATTATTAATGAAGATCTAGCAATAATCTCACTTGACGCTGAAAAAGCATTTGATCAGGTTGAATGGTCTTATTTATTTTCGGTGATGGAAAATATGCAGCTAGGGGAGAAATTCTGCACATGGATAAAACTGTTATATACTAATCCTACGGCTAGAATATTAACAAACCAAAGGTTGTCATCTAAATTCAGCCTATCTAGAGGTTGTAGACAAGGATGCCCGTTATCTCCATTATTATTTGCGCTTGCTATTGAGCCACTCGCAGAAAGAGTTAGGGGTCATCTGGAAATACATGGGTATATCACAAAGGACACAGTGAATAAAATTTCTCTATACGCAGATGATGTACTAATTTACATTACAAAACCAGAAATTAGTATTCCAAACTTATTAGAGCTAATAACCCAATTTGGTTCACTCTCAGGATACAGAATAAATTGGAATAAAAGTGAAATTATGCCAATAAGGGAACATAACAAACAGATAATACAACAATTTCCATTTAAAATAGTAAACGAAAAATTTAAATACCTAGGTATTTATGTAACTAAGATATATACATCATTATTTAAAGCAAATTTTCCCCCATTACTGAACAAACTACATAAGAATATTCAATACTGGAAAACACTTCCTATCTCAATGGTTGGCAAAATTAATGCCATAAAAATGATTTTTTTACCACAAATATAATACCTTTTTCAGACAATTCCGATATATTTGTTAAAAATCTTTTTTTTTAAATTGGACTCCATTGTTAATGATTTTATCTGGGATTATAAGAATCATAGGATAAACAAAAGACATTTGTGTAAATCAAAAATAAATGGAGGCTTGGTTTTACCCAACTTTCTGTTTTATTTTTGGGCAGTTAATATTAAAAATATGAATTTCTGGTTGGAAGAAATAGATCAACAACCAGATTGGTTAAAAATGGAAAAGGAAGATTGTTTACCTTTTGATATCGGTTCGATATTATTTGCTACATCTAAATTAAACAAAAAAATGCATACGAATTTGGAAACAATTAAAAAAGACATTAAAATTAGATAATTTATCACTTTTTCTTCCAATTGTGAATAACCCTTTGTTTAAGCCCTCAGGGTTGGACAGGGGTTTTACACAATGGAAGATTTATGGAATTAAAAATATGGGACAACTTTACAAGGAAGGCACTTTTCTGACATTTCAGGAGTTGCAACAGACTTATGGACTCCGAGGAAATGATTATTTCAGATATCTTCAACTCAGAGATTATGTAAAATCGAATACTCAAAATTTTCGAATTAGAAATTCAGAAATTCTTGACGAATGTTGGAATAAACATCCTAATACAGAAAAATTAATATCTTATATATATAATATCTTATTAGACAGTGACATTCCATCGACGGACTTACACAAACAAACATGGGAAAAAGAATTAAATCAAATAATAACGAAAGATACTTGGGAAGAAAGTTTACAACACATACATCAATGTTCATTAAATGCCAGACATTCTTTAATACAATTTAAAGTAATACATAGGTTACATTATTCAAAAACAAAATTACATAAAATCTTTCAACATATCTCACCTATATGTGATAAATGTCAACATTTAGAAGCTACCTTATCTCATATGTTTGCAAACTGTATAAAAATTAAAAAATTCTGGGTAAATATTTTTAGTATAATATCTAAAGTGACCAGCACACAATTGGACCCGGATCCAAAATTAATAATACTCGGAACATTAGAATTAAATCAAACATTTACAACAACACAAAGAAACTTTATTGATTATAGTATAATAACAGGAAAAAAATTAATTCTAAAATTTTGGAAAGGCCCTACGACCCCCACAATCAAAATGTGGATTATAGAAATGACGGAGACCTTAAACGTGGAAAGAATCAGATTTTCCCTGTTGGACAAACAGGAATTATTTGTTGGAACATGGTCTCCCTTTATTGATTATTTAAAGGGTCAGAATGATTCAGCACAGGAACCTGACTAATACTCGGGCTAAAGAATGGATGAAATGCTATACTCTGAAATGTACGAATATATCTCGAATGAAGTTTTTTATTTTAATAAATGTTTCCATTTTTCTTTAACTATCTTTCTCTTGTTTTTTTTTTGTTGTTTTTTTTTTTTTTTTTTTTTTTTCTGTTTTTCTTCTCTCTCTTTTCTTTCTTTACTTCATCTATCTTTTTAGTTCTATCTAGTTTAAAAAAAAAAAAAGGCAAAAGGTATTGGAGACAATGTAATAATAATTGACAATATTATCAATTTAAAAATGTAAGACTGTAATGATGTTAATAGGTTGTGTACTTATCTCCAATAAAAAATATTTAAAAAAAAAAAGACCACATGCAGATGACTGCTCCAAGTTTTCATCATGGAGCATGAAAGAGTTGAGAGCTCAATGTTAGCCACATCAAATTGATTTCTATTTGCAGAACAAGGGACTCTGGAGAAGATAATGTGTGAACATAGAACCCAATTTATTTTTAAAGAATTAAGTTGATAGAGTGATATGGATTTACTATTATGAGTTCATCTTCATATTATCAAAGGATGTACGGGTTTGTAGAGTCCCGACCAAATATTTAAGAGATCTCTTCTCAAACAGAGTGAGAAAAAGAATACCCAACAGTTGGGTATTCCCAGGATGGCGGTGCTGTCATATGTTGAAAGAATGGAGCGACTGGGCTTGTATACACTGGAACTTAGAAGGATGAGAGGTGATCTTATTGAAACATATAAGATTATTAAGGGTTTGGACACGCTAGAGGCAGGAAACATGTTCCCGATGTTGGGGGAGTCCAGAACCAGGGGACACAGTTTAAGAATAAGGGCTATGCCATTTCGAATGGAAATGAGGAAACACTTTTTCACACAGAGGGTTGTGAATCTGTGGAATTCTCTGCCTCAGAAGGCAGTGGAGGGCGATTCTCTGGATGCTTTTAAGAGAGAGTTAGATAGAGCTCTTAAAGATAGTGGAGTCAAGGGATATGGGGAGAAGGCAGGAACGGGGTACTGAGTGTGGATGATCAGCCATGATCACCGAGAATGGTGGTGCTGGTTCGAAGGGCCGAATGGCCTACGCCTGCACCTATTGTCTATTGTCTATTGCCTGTTTCTTTTCTTCTAGCTGCACCTCTGAAATCTGACATGAAATCATCAGCTGAGCTTCTGAGTGGCAGAAAGTACAAGACAACTAGGCAGAGTAAAATTAATAATGTAATAAAAAGGAACTGCAGATGCTGGTTGCAAAGATGGACATGAAATTCTGGAGTAACTCAACGGGTCAGGCAGCATCTTTGGAGAAAGTGGATGAGTGACGTTTTGGGTCGGGACCCTTCTTCAGACTGAAACGTCACCTATCCATTTTTTTCAGGAATCCTGCCTGACCCGCTGAGTTACTCCAACAGTTTGTGTCTAATAAGTGAAATTAATCCTCCACGAGCCCAAGGAAAGCAATAACTCACTGATGCACAATTACGCGCAAGGCGACACAACAGCCAACCTATTGCATCATTACCCAAATTGTGCAGAAGACCAGTTGTACAGAAATAAGCTCCAATTAGGAAAACCTCAGATAAAACTGAGGGCATCGAGGAAGCTGATGCTCCAAGATCAGAGATGATCAAGCTTAAGGCAGGGGAGTCAGATCCAAATACATCTCTGATTTACATCAGAGCTGATGGAAAAATAAAGTAGCACCATGAATGAAAGTGATTTATAACAATGGACAATAAAGCACCAACATTGCAGCAACAAGACAATACATACATTCCGCCACTACCCTCCATCTTGCAGAACCAGTGGCTTTGATCCACAATTCACTGAAAGTGGCAAAATAATTAGATATGGTAGATAGACACAAAAACTGGAGTAACTCAGTGGTACAGGCAGCATCTCTGGAGAGAAGGAATGGGTGACGTTTCGGGTCGAGCCTTCTTCAGACTGAAAGTCACGGGAAAGGGAAACGAGAGATATAGATGATGATGCAGAGAGATATACAACAATGAACGAAAGATATACAAACAAGTAACAATGATCAAGGAGATACAGTGTTAAGGAAGTCACACTAATGCTTGGCTTCATTGGTCAGGGCATTGAGTATAAAAGCTGGCAAGTCATATTGCAGCTTGTGACAGTGCCCCTCCCTTGGACATTGCTCTGGGGTGGGAGATTGCAACCTTCACGTGGTCTGCCCTGTTTCGACGAATGCATTCAACCTGGCGTGCTCAATCAAATAAGATCAAATAGAACAAGTTGTCCTCCAACTTTAGGCTGTGCACGCCATACGCAAGAAGAAGAAGGGCCCTGCTCTGATCCCGATCACTGGCTGACAGGCCAGGAGAGGTCAATCCTCAGCATCATTGGTAGCAACTGGGTCCAATTAGCTGGCATTGGGTTGGCCCTCCTTGTCAGCCTACTCGTAAAACCCAGCCATTCAAGCCAGGGGGGAGAAGGTGAGAGAAGAAGCCAAAGAGAAGGAGGAATAAGGAAAAGAGAGGGGGGGAGGAAGGAAGGAATGAAGAAAGAGAGAGAAAGAAAGTGGGGTGCCTCCCTGCTAGCGATGTTCCTCTGTCACAGGTACGAGGAAGACTAATCCACTGGGACAAACCCAAGACCACTAGCGCTACCCTGTGGTCAATACAAGATTGCCAGGAAGAAGCCCAAGGCAGCCAGCACCTCTACTGAGGCTAAGACTGAGTGGGCGTGGCAAGCCCGAGATGGCATTGCCTCTTCCTACCAACGGGCAACGAGGGACTGCGCCCACACACAGAGGCAAAGACTGAGCCACCAGGATAGCCAAGAAACCACCAGTGAGGCAAGGGTGAACTGCAGGAGGTCTGAAATCACTATGCCTCCTCCTTCAAAGACCAGGACTGAGCTGCTGAGACAAGCCCGAGATCGTCAGAGCCACCGCACATGCGCCCTGATGGCGAGAGTCAACACCCTTAGCCAATCTCGGACTTTCTCCCACAGTAAATACAATATATCACACGAGTTCACACTACCGTGTGTGTCAGTGCGATCACTGCCGAACCCGGCGTCAACGTCAAAGCCACATGTTGTATAAAACTTTGGTTCGGGCAGATTTGGAGTATCCCGTGTAGTTTCCACATTATTGGAAGTTTGTGGAGGCTTTGGCATAGGTGTAGAAGAGGTTAACTGTGATGCTTCCTCGGATGGGATGTATATGTTGCCAGGACTGGTAGTAGAAGCATACATGAGACCAACATATTAGAGACATTTTGAGAGATATATGAGCACGTAGGGGATAGAAGGATATAGACCATGTGTAGGCAGATGTCATTAGCTGGATTGGCAACATGATGGTGCAAACATCATGGGCCGAAGGTTGTGTTCCTGTCATGTGCTGTTCTATCCATGTTCTGTTTAACTCATCTCAGAAAGTTTTTGTTTATTATTATCACGTGTACAGATATTGAGTGAGGAGCTTTTGTTTTGGCGTTCTCCAGTAAATAAAAAAACTGTTTGTGAATATCATCAAGCCGTTCACAATGCAAAGATAAAGAATAAAAGGTACAACATTTAGTGCAAAGATGTAACATTGAATCTCGATTAAAGACATTTCAAAGGTTTCCAATGAGGTCGAGGTTGCCAGAAAGGAATAAAAGTCAAGTCAAGAAGTTTAAAATGTAGGGCATCAGCATGATACAGGCATAAGAGATGCTGCCTCACTGGTGCCACAAATTCTGTTCTTAGTGTTGTATGTGTGGGGTTTATCTGTGTCCTAGATAGACACAAAATGCTGGAATAACACAGCATCTCTGGAGAGAAAGAATGGGTGACGTTTTGGGTCAAGACCCTTCTTCAGACTTTATCTGTGTCCACATACAGTAGGTCTCCCTCGCATCCCAAAGACGTATTGGTTAAGAAGTAATTAGCCACTTTAAATCATCCCACATATGTAGATAGCTGGTAGAATCTGGGGGAAAGTTTATGTGAATGTAGAGAGAATAAAATTATATTAGTGTAGGATTTGTACAAACTGGTGCTTAGTGAGTACTCGGTGAGCTGAAGAGCTTGTTTCTGTGCTTTATGAAGTCATGGAGCATTTTATCACCAAAACAATATCAAGAATAGAGGAGTGCAAAGGTATCACATGGTTTAAAATAAGTTTTAGAATAACTTTCAGAAGTATACTTTTCTCTGAGAAAAGGGATGCTACAATTAGAAGACTGAGCAAGGAACTGCATTGTGAGGCATGGTATTCCATTTTGTAATTGTGAAATGTACACTCATGAATGCACTATTTGTACTGAATACATATTGTATCACGCAGTACGCACATGACATGGTGTGGACGAATAAACAATGTGAATCTCAAAATCTTATTAATGAGATATCTTTTAGAGTCCTCTGGAAAGCCAGATGTAACTAAAGGGCCTGTCCCACTTAGGCGATTTTTTCGGCGACTGTCACAGTCGTAGCAGGTCGCCGAAAAAGCGGCGACTGGACCCACCCGACGACAACCTACCACCTACTCGACGTCAAGCTACGGCAAGCTACCGACAACCGGCAACGCAATCGTCACAACTTAGGACGTCCACCTATGACCACACCTACGACAACCTACGACCACACAAGCGACAACCTACGACAACCGAATTCAACCTACGTCCACCCGTGACAAGCTACGACAAGCAACGACTCTGTCGGCGACAACTGAAGACAATTCAGTTGCCGGTACCTGTCGCCGGATGACATAGGTTGACGTAGGTAGTCGCCAATGGAATTCACCGGTCAGCACCCGGCGACAACCAACGTCGCCTGGCGACAACCTGCTTCATCCTGGCGACAACATACGACAGCACCTACGACAGGAGAAGACAAGCTACGTCAAGCCCACAGGCGCCGAAAAGTTTTGAACATTTTAAAATCCAGCGGCGACCAGTAAAACTTTACGACTCATTAGGTGACTTGAGGAGACTACTCACGACCATACAGGCACCCCACGACCATGTGGCGACAGCCTAGTCGCCTGTAGTCGCCGAAAAAATCGCCTAAGTGGGACAGGGGCATTACAGCTTTACAGCAAGTGTTTGAAGTTCTTAAAGATAATTTGTAACGCATTGCCAGCACAGTAGCTAACAAAAAACATTACCACGATGGAACCCCTTAGATACAATGTGTTTCATCTGTAGGTATTCTGTTTATATTCAATGAAAGTATAATGTAAGGAATGGTCATTAAAAGGCCTGTCTCACGAGTCTGCGGTCATTGGCGGCGAAACGGGAAGAATCTGCCGCCATAGACCGCGCACTCGTGAGAACGCACAATTCCGGGGCCGTGCGGCGGTGTTCCCAACACCGCACGGTGCTAAAATAAAACCTACACTGTTGAAAACTATATTCTTACCGCACAACCTCCACCAGTGATGCAGGAGTGCGGCACGGCCGCCCGCACGGGCCGCCGCCAGTGTGGCTCGAGCGCCGTGCGTCAAACTTCCACTGCCACAGCCTCCGCCAGTGAGGCACGTGTGCGGCACGGCCGCAGGCACAGCCACCGCTACAGCGCCGCGATCAGGACGGCCGCCGCCACAGCCGCCGCTAGTGAGTCACGTGCGGCGGGCCGACGTCATCGCAGTCGGCCCGCCCTTTTTTTTACTTACCGCAAGCACGTGGGACCCGCCGTATTTGAATCACTCGGCTCCCGCACAGCATCCGTGCGGCGCTCCCGTGGATAGGCTCGGCGCTCTCGCCGTTGCCGTGCGGTCCACTCTACAGGCGAAGCCGCGCTTCACCGCCGATGACCGCAAACAGGTAAGACAGAGCCTTAAGGCAATTGTACAAGAACACAGTTCCCTCTCTCTAACTGTATTGTTTAGAAAAGTTCTGGAGGTGATGTGTCTGTACAAATTCTACAAGAAATATCATGAAGCTGTTCCCATAGCAGGAGATCTATTTGTGGAAGTGAACAGGATTGCCTACTACTTAGTCATAGGCACGACTTAATTCTTTAAGGAAGCATTGGGTTTTGTCATTTACACTGGTTCTTTATACGAATATGCATGGGTGTTGAATGAGCCTAATTTGCAATCTGCCACGATGTGGTCTATTATTGAAAATGGCCTTGTCAGTCTCAATGTTTTGTTGCTTTTAATTTACCAAGACTATTTAATGCTTGGTTGAATACTGTAGACAATTCACCAAATTTCTGTGAGATGACATAACCTCTGGAATGAAGTCTCTCAGACTACACAACTTTATAAAATTAGATTTTTAATTTATTGAGCTAAGTGTGGTAATTCTTCTTTACAATTAGTTGTATTGTTTAGATGTTGTGGAATGGTTATAGTAAAGAAAAAAACTAGCTCTTTATTTTGCCTCCTACACTTTGTGATAACACATGAGATCCCTCCAAGTGTAGGAAAATGAAACATCCCATCTACAAACAGGATTAAACCACATGTGAGAATTAAAACTCCCACAGAAATCTGAATCAGACTTCAGTAGTTGTGAAACTCTCAACAATTTAATGATTTTGAAAGGCTCAAAGTAACTTTCAAGTTTTTTCCCCAAAAGGACACAAAGTACTGGAGTAACTCAGCAGGCCAGACAGCATCTCTGGAGAACATGGATAGGTGACATTTCAGATTGACTGAAGAAGGATCTCATCTCAAAATGTCACCCATCCATGTTCTCCAGAGAGGCTATCTGACCTGTTGAGTTAAGGACCTGTCCCACTTGGCGATTTTTTGGGCAACTGCCGGTATCATTGACTGACGTATCAGGTCACCGAAAAATTTGTGTCCTGATGCGGAGTGACGCGGCGTGATGCGTGATGACGTGGCGTGATGACGTATTGACTCGCGGTGTATTTTCAAGTGTCGCAACATTTTTTTTGTCGCCGCTGGATTTTGAAATGTTCAAATTCTGTTGGAGACACTGATATGACACCAGCAGTCGCCGAAAAAATTGGCAAGGGGGACAGGCCCTTTATTCTAGCACTTTGTGCCCTTTTGTGTATTTACCAGCATCTGCAGTTCTTTGTTTCTTTTCCCCGTTCAGTGTTGATGTAACAATAATGGTGCAATTTGATGAGGTGAAGCAATTTTAAGGATAAAGATACATTAATATGCAGGTTTTTGATTGACCAGGTAAACCATTGTAATGATCACAATTCTGTTTTTAACTCCTTAGCAAGAAAGAAAATTAATAATCGATGCAGAATTAGTTTGATCAATGCATACTCCTGTCCCTGCAAACCTGAGACAGCTGTACGATGTGGAAAAGGACAGTGACAAGAATTAGCAACTTTTTTTACATTGACATGTAAATGTGGAGTATTCCTTTGTTTCGTTTACCATTGCGAAGAAAAATAATCAATATCTGTAGATTTATTAAAAATGTATGGCATTATTTACAACCATGAATTTTCTGAATCTTAAATGTGGACACCCAAACTTCTTGCCTAATGTTATGTGCAGTTCATTTTGTTCTAAAGTTACCTTTTTGGAATAAGTTTGTTTCATCAAAGAATTCCAGGCAGAAGCAGATAATTAACTAAACATTAATATGACTTTGTGCACACTTTATTTTTAATAATGGAAGTTTACCCATTCTCATTGACCACTGGAAAAAATACGAAAAATTAAACTGGTGAACTGAAGATAAAAACTGAAAGCAATTGAGTCATCGCTATATAGTCTTGCAAGATTGTTGTATTCTGCCTTCAAAATACTATCCATTGACTTCAGTGGAATGAATTTCTGAGGCAGAGAAAAAACACTGTTGCTACTAAAGAGTATGAATCACTCGACATTTCAAGATCTCTAATGGATAGTTACAGTCATACACATGGAAACAGGCCCTTTGGCCCAACTTGCCCAAGATGCCCCATCTAAACTAGTCCCATTTAATGCTGTTTTCCCATATACCCGTAAATGGCTTTTAAATGATGTTATTGTACATGCCTTAACTGGCTCATCTAGCAGCTCATTCCATTGTAGCCACAACCCGCTGTGTGCAAAATGTTTCCACTCACCTTCCTATCAAATCGTTTCCCTCTTAACTTACACCTACAGTATGCCCTCTTGTTCTTGTTCTTGATTTCCCCTTTCCTGGGGAAAGGATCATGTGCGTCCACCCTCTCCGTTCCCCTCATGATGTTCTCACCCGGAGAGACCCAGTGGGCCACGTGGTCAGACACAGGAAGATCCAACAGGCAAAGTTGTGGAACCCAGTCCCTGCTTGAATGAAGGGTGTTTGACCTCTCAGATGCTGACTGATCTGCTGAATATTTCCAGTATTTTCAGTTACGATTTCAGATTTCCTGACTCTGCATATTTTTTTTATTTCCAAAACATGACTAGACTTGCGGATCAGGCATATAATTGGTAAGTACCACTGTTGTGTGAGCAGCTGAGAGAAGGAGCTGTGCGGGAGATTTGATAAAACCAGAGTACCGAAGGAGAGAGATTCGGCGATGGCAGTCGAGAAGAGCAAGGCCGATCACCTCTTCATGGCAGAAAGTCGCCCTGGTGTGCCGCGGCCTTACCCGACTGCAGGGTCTGGCTTTCCCGCCTAGCGAAGAGGGAGTCGGACAGGGGGCCAGTAAGCAGACTGGCTGCAGTGCACTGCCTCGACAGTGGAGTTGGCAGCTGGAGGCCCTGAAACAGCCTGGGGCTTAGCTGGACCTGGCACTGATTCAAGAGGCCTAGTGCGTGGACCGAACCGGACCTGCAGTGGAGCAACAATGGAGGACACCAACAGCTATGCTTTGCCAGGCAAACCCTGCAACACTGCCAGGACAACGGGGCTTCATGGTCAGGTCAAGAACCTTGCACTTACTACAATTGGGACTTGAAAATGGCAATAAATTTGGCGACTCTGTATACTGTCTCAGTGTACCAATGTTATGCACTTGTACCTTATCTCAAATGCTTATCTAAGATGTATCTAAGTGCCTCTCTATAGTGATGTTGGTATTGAACCATATACAGAAATGAATTTCACTGTATACAATAAAGTACCATTGATTTTTAGAAATCCCTATAAGATCACCTTTCAGTCTCCTGTGCTCCAAGAAATAAAGTCCTAGCCTGCCCAACCTCTCTCTATAGCTTGGCCCTTGAGTTCTGGCAACATCCTTATAAATCCTCTTTGCAACACAATGGCATCTTACTTCTTGCAAGTTGACCAAAAGTGAACATGATACTCCAAACGCAGCCTCACCAATGTCTTGTAATAATGTAACACAACGTCTCAACTTGTATACTCAATTCCCTGACTGATGAAGGCCAGCATGTCTAAAGCCTTCTTCACAACCCCATCTACTTGTGACTCCACTTACAGGAAATTATTTACTTATACGCCTAGATCCCTCAGCTCTACAACACACCAGGGCCCTACTGTTCACTCTTAAGATCCCGCCCTTGTTCTCAAGATGGTACACCTCATACCTATCTGAATTAAAGTCCATCACCCATTCCTCAGCTCACTTGTCCGATTGATCAATGTCCCATTGTAAATCTCGAAAGCCATCTTTACTGTCCATGAAACCCCTTACTTTATTGTCATCTGCTAACTTACTCATCATGCCTTGTACATATCCATTCAAATTGTTGATATAGATGCCAAACAGCAATGGGCCCAGCACCCATGCCACTTGTAACACTCTGAAAAACAACATTCCACCACCACCCACCACTTCCTAACATAAAGCAATTCTGTATCCAGTTAGATAGTTCTTCCAGGATCCCATGCAATCTAACCTTCCAGAGCAGCCTACCATGTGAAACCTTACCTTAGGCTTTGATGAAGTCCATGTCTTTGATGAAGGCTATGTCTACGGCCCTGCCCTCATCAGTTTTCTTTGTTACGTCTTCAAAAAACTCTATAAAGTTTGTGAAACATGATCTCCCATGTACTATCCCTAGTCAACCTTTGTCTTTCCAATGCATGTATATATTATACCTCAAAATCCTCTCCTATAACTTTCCTACCATGCATGTTAGGCTTACTGGTCTACAGTTCCCTGTTTTATCTTTGGAGCCCTTCTGAAATAGAGGCACAATATTTGCTACCCTCCAGTCTTCCAGTACCTCACCAGGGAGTTCCAGTTCTGAGAGTTGAGGAGATAGTCAGAGTTAAGCAATGTTGAGGAAGCTTCCAGAGAATCAGCCTCCACTGCCTTCTGAGGCAGAGAATTCCACAGATTCACAACTCTCTGGGAGAAGAAGTTTTTCCTTACCTCTGTTCTAAATGGCCTACCCCTTATTCTTTAACTGTAGCCATTGGTTCTGGACTCCCCCAACATCGGGAATATGTTTCCTGCCTCTAGTGCTTCCAATCCCTTAATAATCTTATATGTTTCAATAAGATATCCTCTCATCCTTCTAAATTCCAGTGTATACAAGCCCAGTCACTCCATTCTTTCAACTATGACAGTCCCGCCATCCCGGGAATTAACCTCGTGAACCCATGCTGCACTCCCTCAATAGCAATAATGTCCTTCCTCAAATTAGGAGACCAAAATTGCACACAATACTCCAGGTGCAGTCTCACCAGGGCCCTGTGCAACTGCAGGAGGACCTCCTTGCTCCGAAACTCAAATCCTCGGGCAATGAAGGCCAACATGCCATTAGCTTTCTTCACTGCCTGCTGTACCTGCATGCTTACTTTCAGTGACTTATGTGGAAGGACACCCAGATCTTGTTGTACTTCCCCTTTTCCCAAATTGACACCATTCAGATAATAATCTGCCTTCCTGTTCTTGCCACTAAAGTGGATAACCTCACATGTATCCACATTAAACTGCATCTGCCATGCACCTTCCCACTCACCGAACTCTCCAAGTCACCCTGCATCCTCATAGCATCCTCCTCACAGTTCACACTGCCACCCAGCTTTGTGTCATCTGCAAATTTGCTAATGTTACTTTGAATCCCTTCATCTAAATCATTAATGTATATTGTAAATAGCTGCGTTCCCTGCCACGAGCCTTGCGGTACCCCACTAATCACTGCCTGCCATTCTGAAAGGGACTCGTTAATCCCTACTCTTTGTTTCCTGTCTGACAACCAATTTTCTATCCATGTCAGTAACCTACCCTCAGTACCATGTGCTCTAATTTTGCCCACTATTCTCCTATGCTTTCTGAAAGTCCAGGTGCACAAAATCCACTGGCTCTCCCTTGTCCATTTACCTAGTTACATCCTCAAACAATTCCAGATTAGTCAAGCATGATTTCCCCTTCGAAAATCCATGCTGACTCGGACCGATCCTGATACTGCTATCCAAATGTGCCGCTATTTCATCTTTTATAATTGACTCCAGCATCTTCCCCACCACCGATGTCAGACTAACTGGTCTATAATTCCCTGTTTCCTCTCTCCCTCCTTTCTTAAAAAATGGGATAACATTAGCTACCCTCCAATCCACAGGAACTGATCCAGAATCTATAGAACATTGGAAAATGATCACCAATGCGTCCACAATTTCTAGAGCCACCTCCTTAAGTACCCTGGGATGCAGACCATCAGCCCTGTGAATTTATCAGCCTTCGGTCCCATCAGTCTACCCAACACCATTTCCTGCATAATGTGAATTTCCATCAGGTCCTCCGTCACCCTAGATCCTCTGGCCACTAGTACATCTGGGAGATTGTTTGTGTCTTCCTTAGTGAAGGCAGATCCAGTACCTGATCAAATCGTCTGCCGTTTCCTTGCTCCCCATAATGAATTCACCTGATTCTGTCTTTAAGGGACCCACATTTGTCTTAACTAATTTTTTCCTCTTCACATACCTAAAGAAGCTTTTACTATCTTCCTTTATATTCTTGGCTAGTTTACCTTCGTACCTCATGTTTTCTCCCCGTATTGCCTTTTTAGTTATCTTCTGTTGTTCTTTAAAAGTTTCCCAATCCTCTGGTTTTCCGCTCAGCTTTGCTATGTTATACTTCTTTTTTATTTTTATACTGTCCCTTACCTCCCTTGTCAGTCCCGGTCACCTCTTACTCCCCTTAGAATATTTCTTTCTCTTTGGAATGAACTGATCCTGCACCTTCTGTATTATTCCCAGAAATACCTGCCATTGTTGTTCCACTGTTATCCCTGCTAGGGTCTCTTTCCAGTCAACTTTGGCCAGCTCCTCCCTCATGCCTCCATAGTCCCCTTTGCTCAACTGTAATACTGACACTTCCGATTTTCTCCCTCTCAAATTGTAGATTAAAATTGATCATATTATGGTCACTACCTCTTGATGGTTCCTTTACCTTGAGTTCCTTTATCAAATCCGGTTCATTACACAACACTAAATCCAGAATTGCCTTCTCCCTGGTAGGCTCCAGTACAAGCTGCTCTAAGAATCCATCTTGGAGGCACTCAACAAAGTCCCTTTCTTGGAGTCCAGTACCAACCTGATTTTCCCAGTCAACCTGCATGTTGAAATCTCCCATAACAACCATAGCATTACCTTTGTTACGTGACAATTTTAACTCCTGATGCAGCTTGCACCCTATATCCAGGCTACTCTTTGAGTGCCTGTAGATAACTCCCATTAGGGTATTTTTACCCTAACAATTCCTCAGTTCTATCCACAATGACTCTACATCTTCAGATTCTATGTCACCTCTCGCAAGGGATTGAATTCCATTCCTTTCTTTCTATTGCCCCTGACCTTACTCTCTTATCCCTTCTCGAACGTTCCTTCTCATTAATTCGTGAGTCTTTTGTAACTTTTCCTGTACTAATTTCCCCTTTAACTCCATCTTTATACTCCCAATTTGTCAACCTCTCCCACTATTTGGTTTAAACGCACATGTGTAGCACTAGCAAACCTGCCTGCCAGAACGTTGTTCTTCCTCCAGTTAAGGTGTAACCCGTCCCTTTTGTACAGGTCACCCCTACCCCAGAAGAGATCCCAGTGGTCTATAAATCTAAATCCTTGCTCCCTGCACCAGCCCCCTCAGCCACACATTCATATCCCCTATTTCCCTGTTCCTGCCCTCACCAGCATGAGGTACAGGAAGCAATCCACAGATAACCACCATAGAAGTCCTGCTTTTCAGTCTTCTTCCTAACTCTCTAAACTCACGTTGCAGAACCTCCTTCCTCTTCTTCACGATGCAAAACTACTTCCGGCTGCTCACCTTCCCTCTCGAGGATGTTCTGAAGTCGGATCGAGACATCTTGAACCCTGGCACCAGGGAGGCAACAGACCATCCTCGAGTCTCGCCTGCCGCCACAGAATCTCCAGTCCACACCTCGGACAATGGAGTCACCCACCACTGTGTCTCGGCTTGATGTCAGCCTCACCGGTCGAGTCTCATCGCAAGGATTGGAGTCACCAACGTGTCCGCTGCTCGGACTGGAAACGTCGTCTGCCCCGACCGCTCCCAAGAGGGTGTACCTGTTTTCATTAGGTAGAGCCACAGGGGTCTCCTGCACCCACGTTTACTCCCCTTTCTCACAGTCACCCACCTTCGCTCTTCCTGTATCCTTGGCGTGACAACCTCACTGTAGGTCCTGTCCAGGAACCACTCGTTTTCCCGGATGGCCCTGAGGTCATCCAACTACTGCTCCAGTTCCCCAACACATTCATTCAGGAGCTGCACCTGGACACAATTTCTGCAGGTGTAGTTTCCAGAAGCTCCAGCGTTGTCCCTGACTTCCCACATCCTGCAGGAAACACACTGCACCAACTTGCCTGCCATTTCTTTAGTGGACAAAAATTCACAAATACCGAAACATGTTGCCTCCTTGTCTCAGCCTCTTCGCAAGGAATAAGTTGAAAACTAAATATGAGCCAAAACCAAGTAGGCAATTATTTCAAAGGCCCTGCTGGTTATCGATGTGCTATTAACTTCTCCTCATTATTACTTTAAAATGTAAAATAGTTATACATGACAACATTGATAGTCAAGCTAATCTTAGTTTTTCTTTCATAACTCCATTGAGGATTAATTGCCATTAGAACCCTTTCCTTGCATTTCACCCCACAATAAATTGTCAATGATTCCATAATAAATCTTTAAGCAAAAATTCAAAAGCTTAACACTGCTCATAACAATAAAATTAAGCACCTTTATCATTAGCTGTTTGATATGTCAGTGCCGGTAGGATATTTCATCAATATCACTAATATGTTTTATGAGTACTAAGTTCTCTAATGCTATAGTCATGCTGTGTTGATGGACTAGATGTGAAATTGAGCTCTTCGGGGTATGCATTTTGGGTGCTATTTGGGGACCAAAATGGCCTCTGGAATTGAATATCAGAGCAAAGAGGTCCTTCTGCAGTTGTACAGCGCCGTTGTGAGACCACATCTGGAGTATTGTGTGCTGTTTTGGTCCCCTAATTTGAGGAAGGACATTCTTGCTATTGAGGGAGTGCAGCGTAGGTTTACAAGTTTATTTCCCGGGATGGCGGGACTGTCATATGCTGAGAGAATGGAGCAGCTGGGCTTGTACACTCTGGAGTTTAGAAGGATGAGAGGGCATCTCATTGAAACATATACGATTGTTAAGGGTTTGGACACGCTAGAGGCAGGAAACATGTTCCCCGATGTTGGGGGAGTCCAGAACCAGGGGCCACAGTTTAAGAATAAGGAGTAAGCCATTTAGAACGGAGATGAGGAAATACTTTTTCTCACAGAGAGTGGTGAGTCTGTGGATTTCTCTGCCTCAGAGGGCGGTGGAGGCAGGTTCTCTGGATGCTTTCAAGAGAGAGCTAGATAGGGCTCTTAAAAATAGCAGAGTCAGGGGATATGGGGAGTAGGCAGGAACGGGGTACTGATTGGGGATGATCAGCCATGATCACATTGAAGGGCCGAATGGCCTACTGCACCTATTGTCTATTGTCTATTGTCAATTGATACTTTTGTATAAACTTCGGATGCAAAATGCGGATAGGTATTAGAGCATGAACAACTAACATATTTTAGAAGTATGCAAAACAGGCAGATCATTTTTGATTTTGAGCTCAGTTCTTGAAAATACACCTTCTCTTGGTAAACATCCAACTTCCATCAAATTGCCACCTGTGATTTATTTTTGAAAAATAAATCTGCAACTATAGGTTAGTTATAGTTTGATTTCTTTTGGCTGTTGGTATGATTTTATATCCAGGTGTTCGATGATTTCAAGTTGTTTAAAATTGCAAAAGTCTGCAGGGAACAGTGTGACAAGGCAGGAAAACAATATGTTGACAAAAAGAACTTTGTACAAACCAGCTATTAGTGCATTTTCAGTCACTGAACTTGTAATCCGGTGTGCCTGGCAGAATGTATACAGCAGGAGCCATTTCCATTCTCTTTTCTAATGGGCCTGTCCCACTTAGGCGACTTTTTAAGTGAGTGCAGGAGTCTCTGCACTCGCTACATGGTCGCCACATGTTCGCTGGTGGTCTCTGGTGAGTCTCCTTCTTGGTCGCGAGGAGTTCCCGCATTCTGGGAACCAGTGGCGGCCTTAGTATGGTCGCCGCAAATTTTTCAACATGTTAAAAAAAAATCTGCGACCGATAATTGGTCACCATGGAGATTATCGATAATCCTGTAGTCGTAGGTGCAGTTGTAGTGGGGTCGCCATGTAGTTATGGGTAATCGAGGTAGTCGTAGGTAGGTTTAGTTAATCGCCTTTGCTGACCGGTCATTTTCATTGGCTCATTGGGGAAAAAAACATAAGCAGTAGTTTTCAAGAGTTCAAGAGACATTTATCATCACATGCACCAATTGGTTCAGTGAGATTCAGAACCAAGGATAACCGACCAGTAATGTTAAATGTCTGCCGAACTTCACAGCTGTGTATCTCTGGCTTATTAAAAGTTTTCTGACTTCTTAAAAGTTGTCTCCACTCCTTTCCCCCCTTCTCCCTCCTTCTCCCCCCCTCTCCCCCCTCTTTTAAAGGACTTACCGTACACTGTGCTAGCCATCTTAATTACAGTGCCAACCTTCCTGTTCATCGCGGTGTGTGTCTGTATCACCTTGGCTTTGCACCGTGTGAATTTCAGACAGCGCTCCCCCGCTTGCCCTGGCCCCCGCCTTAACGATGTGTTTGTGTGTGTGTTCCACTCTGACAGTCACCGTTCCAGTTCCCGGTTTTTCAGGCGACGGCCGGCAACTTGACAGTCGCTGGCAGTCCGCTGAAAAATCGGCCAAGTGGGACAGGCCCATAAGAGTAATGTTCCCATTTGAAGCCCAGTGAAGAACGAGGTCAAAGATGTCTTTGTTTCATTAAGGATAACCTCATTACAATTTTCCACCTGCATCACCCCCTACTGAAAGCTTGGAATTGGATTGCATTGCCAGTGGCTTAGAAAATATTGTGGCAATGGGGCAGGTTTTGTGCTTTATGTCAGATTAGCATTCCCAATGCGTGGTGTCTCACAATCTTATCATCTGGAGATAAGTTGCTGGAAAAATTTGAAATTGTCATAACTTCTTTGAGCACTGTTATCCCGTTATATATATATATATTGTCTTTGCTTGCATGAGATCAAAAGGACAGAATTATAGAGTGTTATCAATGTAGAAGGAAGCCATTTGGACCTTCAGGTTTTCAATACTGGTGCTCCATGTAACAGCAACAAACACCTCATTGCACTTTCCCATCTGTTCCCTGTCACACTGCATTCTATTTACTCCAGGTACCATACTTATTATTGGTATGCACCAGGGAGAAGGAGGTGAATGTCAGAGAGTTAATGGAGGGGTAAACTTGTATTAGAGAGTATGTCTGTATCAGGAAAGAGCAAGTGTTGTTAATAGTAATGCAATAAGGGTGGATAAATCCCACAGGAATTCTCCCAAATTCCAAGACAGGGAGGAGATTACTGGGGCCTTGACAGTGACGTTTAAAACCTCATTAACCATGGGTGAGGTACCAGAAGACAGAAGGATAGCTAATGTTGCTCCTTTATTTAAAAAAAAAGAGCAGTAGGAATAATCCTGGAAGCTACAGGTTGGTGAGCCTTGTATCAGTGCTGAGGAAGTCATTGGAGAAGATTGTAAAGAGCAGGACTTGTGTTCACCTTTGCAATAATCACAAGGGTTTTGTGCAGGGGGGATCATAGGCATACAGTCATAGCGTTATACAGCATGGAAATAGACTCAGTGGTCCAACGCATACATACTGATCAAATTGCCTACGTGCTAGTCCCATTTGCCTGCATTTGGCCCAAATCCTCCCAGACTTGTCTATTCATGCACCTGTCCAAATGTCTTTCAAACCTGTAATTGTACCCACCTTTACCACATTGAGCAGCTTGTTCCACGTACCCACCCAGGAAGAAACTGTCCTTCGGGACCTCCTTAAAACTTTCCCCTCTCATTTTAGATGTACATTTAAATGGGTCGGTGAGTAAGTTTGCTGGCAATACCGAAATTGGCGGTGTTGGAGCTAGTGAGGAAGGCTGTCAGAGGTAAAGCGGGATATATATGAACTGCAGAAATGGGCGGAAAAATGGTGGGTGGAGTTTAATCTTAGCAACTGTGAGGTGTTGCACTTTGGGAGGTTGAATGTAAGGAGAAAGTATACAGTTAATGGCAGTATCCTTAACAGCATTGATGTGCAGAGGGACGTGTTTATTATCACTGCAATGTAGGAATCTGTGAGGTTTATAAAATAATGAGATAAGGATAGATATTCAATCTTTTCACAGAACTTGAGGGCACAGATTTTAAGTGAGAAGGGATATATTTAAAAAAGATCAAAGGAGTAATGTTTTCACAGAGAATGGTGATTATCTGGAATAAACTGCCAGAAGAGGTGATGGAGGCCGACATAATTACAATGTTTAAAGGACATTTGACAGATACTTGGATGTGAAGGGTTTAGAAGGATACGGGTAAATGGGATTGGAATAGGCGGGTATCTTGGTTGGCATAGATGAGGTGGGTCAAAGGGGTCCATTTCTGATCTGTACAATTCAATGATTCCATGAGCTTGGTTAGCTGAAAACTGTGATTGAATCTGGTTCCACATGTCAGATGGTAATAGCTAACTATAAAATTCCTTTTTTTCTCATGTCATCTTTTATTTGACAATCAAATGAAATTGGTGTCCTCTGATTCTCAAACCCTTCCACCAATGTCTATACCATTAATGATTTTCATAATTTCAATCACATCTCTTCTCATCCTTTTAATTTATATGGAGAAAAGATTCACCAGCCATTTTGGAGGACAGATGTTCCTCATTCTCATCCTCATCCCTAGAGTCATTCCTGAATTTACAAGACACATTTTTTTACAGAGGGTAGGACATGTTGGGAACACTTCTCCAGAGGAGGTGGCAGTAGCAGATACAATTCTACAATAATGAAGAAGCATTAAAAAGACATATGAATACTCAGGGAAAAGGGGGATGTCGACCTTGTACAGGCAGGTGAGATTGACATCATGGTCTGTGTAGATGGCATGGACTGAAAAACGTATTCCTTTAGTTTAGTATGGAGATGCAGCATGGAAATAAGCCCTTTGGCCCACCGAGTCCGCACCGACCAGCGATACACTAGCACTGCCCTACACACTCGGGACAATTTACAATTTACTGAAGCCAATTAACTTACAAACCTGATAGACACAAAATGCTGGAGTTACTCAGTGGGTCAGGCAGCATCTCTGCAGAAAGAGGATGGGTGAAGTTTTGGGTCGGGATACTTCCTCAGACCCGACCTGAAACTTCACCCATCCATTTTCTTCAGAGATGCAGCCTGACCACTTTGTTCTATCTTTGGTATAAACCAGCATCTGCAGTTCCCTTCTACGCAACCCACAAACCTGTACAACTTTGGAGTGTGGGAGGAAACCAAAGCACCTGGAGAAAAGCAACACGGTCACAAGGAGAATGCACAAACTCCATACAGACAGCACCTGTAGTCAGGATCGAACCATGGTCTTTATTGCTGCAGTGCAGCAACTCTACTTTTACACCATTGTGCCACCCACTGTTCCTGTAGTGCACTCTTGTATGTTCCAGTAAAAGTTCTTTGTATCTACTCAAGGCTTTCACTTATTTCCTAAAATGTGATAACCAAAATGTTTGCAGTACTTTCATTTAAATTTCAGCATGAGTTACAAACCAAAGCATCGAGTACAAAATGAATGAAAACCTACGATTTTACATTTTGCTTAGTTACTTTCTCAGCCTGCTCTGCCTCATTTAATTGATCATGGATATGCACACGTTGTTTAAGAAGGAACTGCAGATGCTGGAAAATCGAAGGTAGACAAAGTTGCTGGAGAAACTCAGTCTGAAGAAGGGTCTCGACCCGAAACGTTGCCTATTTCCTTCGCTCCACAGATGCTGCCTCACCCACTGTATTTCTCCAGCATTTTTATCTACCATGGATATGCACACTCTGTGTTCCTGTAGCCTCTTTAGTATTGTGCTTTTTTTTCTCATTATCCTTGCTATCAAAGAACATCACCAGTACATTTCTACATTAAGTTTCACCTGCAAAATACTTGTTCTTTCCCCTACTGTCCCCAACCTCTGTTGCTGTTTTCATGATCATTAACTTCACTTCTATGTTTTGTGCAATATTTGTGTTTGTCCTATTTATAATTGGATCTAAATCAGCAGTATATGTCAATAAATGTGTTAGTCCCACCATTACTCCTTGGGGAAACTGTCATCCTTCCTCAATGCAGTAAAACAATATTGACCAAGACTTGTTTTGATGTAAAGCTGGTTTCTTCTCTGTGCTCCCTCAGCCCTGAGCCTCAACCTGGTTGATAATTATGTAACATTTTAATGAAATGTCTTTTGAATTCCATAGTCAAAGACATTCTTTGTTATATCACTAAAACACTTGATCAGGATGTTGAAATGTAATTTGCCTTTTAAATATCTTATTAATTAATCCATACTCATTCAAATGACTGTTAATTTGTACCAGGTTATTGCTTTCCCACCAGAGAGGTTAAACTCAGCAGAGGTCTTACCTTTGTCCCCCTCCGTCCCCACCTCAATGCGTTCCGCGTCCTCCATGACTTGGAACGCTTCTACCGTCGCCTCCGCCTCACAGCTCACTTCCATGGGAAGGAGTCCTCGCCCCCCACTGATGACCCCTTTTCCCGTTTCCAACGCACCCCCTCCTCGTGGAACCCCCCTCGTAGCCTTCCGGCTTTAGAACTCTTCATCAAAAACTGCCGCCGTGACATCAACCGCCTCAACTTCTCCACTCCCCTGTCTCACTCCAATCTCTCCCCCCCTGAACGCACTGCCATCGACTCACTCCGCAACAACCTAGGTTGGGTTATCAAACCCGCCGACAAGGGAGGTGCCGTGGTAGTCTGGCGCGTCGATCTCTACAAAGCTGAGGCCACGCGCCAACTCTCGGACACCTCCTCCTACTTACCCCTGGACCATGACCCCACTGATGAGCACCAGGCCACCATCTCCAGCACCATCACTGACTTCATCCACTCCCACGCCCTGCCCGACTGAGCCTCCAACCTCATCGTTCCCCAGCCCCGCACAGCCCGCTTTTACCTTCTCCCCAAAATCCACAAACCTGACTGTCCCGGTAGACCCATTGTCTATGCCTGTTCGTGCCCCACCGAACTCATCTCCATCTACCTCGACTCCATCCTATCCCCCTTGGTTAAATCCCTCCCTACCTATGTTCAAGACACCTCAGACACTCTCGATCGTCTCCGCGCATTCCACTCTCTAGGCCCTCACCCCCTCATCTTCACCATGGGCGTCCAGTCATTGTACACCTCCATCCCCCACCAGGATGGTCTCGAAGCCCTCCACACCAGGGCATCCGAAATGTCCTCATTCTTCAGGGAACGGGGGTCCCCCTCCTCCACCATAGATGAGGCTCGCACCAGGGTCTCTGCCACACCCCGCAACACTGCTCTCTCTCCCCATCCCTCCACTCACAACAAGGGCAGAGTCCCCCTAGTCCTCACCTTTCACCCCACCAGCCGTCACATACAACAAGTGATCCTCCGTCAGTTTCGCCACCTCCAACGTGACCCCACCACTCGCCACATCTTCCCATCTCCCCCCATGTCTGCCTTCCGCAAAGACCGCTCCCTCCATAACTCCCTTGTCAATTCTTCCCTTCCCTCCCGTACCACCCCCTCCCCGGGTACTTTCCCTTGCAACCGCAAGAGATGCAACACTTGTCCCTTCACCTCCCCCCTCGACTCCATTCAAGGACCTAAGCAGTCGTTCCAGGTGCGACAGAGGTTCACCTGCATCTCCTCCAACCTCATCTATTGCATCCGCTGCTCTAGATGCCAGCTGATCTACATCGGTGAGACCAAGCGGAGGCTTGGCGATCGTTTCGCCAAACACCTCCGGTCGGTCCGCAATAACCAACCTGACCTCCCGGTGGCTCAGCACTTCAACTCCCCCTCCCATTCCGTATCTGACCTCTCTGTCCTGGGTCTCCTCCATGGCCACAGCGAGCAACACCGGAAATTGGAGGAAATGCACCTCATATTCCGCTTGGGCAGTCTACATCCTGGGGGCTTGAACATTGAATTCTCCCAATTCTGCTAGCTCTTGCTGTCCCCTCCCCTTCATCAGCCCTCTGGTTGTCTTCTGCCCTCCCCCAGCCCTCGGGCTCCTCCGCCTTTTTCCCTTTTCCCCTTTCTTCTCCCCACCCCCTATCAGTCTGAAGAAGGGTTTCGGCCCAAAACGTTGCCTATTTCCTTCGCTCCATAGATGCTGCTGCACCCGCTGAGTTTCTCCAGCATTTTTGTGTACCTTCGATTTTCCAGTATCTGCAGTTCCTTCTTTAACAGAGAGGTTAAACTGGCTGGTTTGAAGTTGCTGCATCCATCCCTACTCTCTTTTAAAGGATTTGGATCATTGAATGGAGACAGCACATGCTGGAGCACAAATAACTATTTATTAAATAGTTCACCGAGTGCTGGCGCCATCAAGTGTGGCAGCCTCGCCTGCAGCTGTCCGTATTTTCATCCTTATTTACATTTTTTAATTTTTAGTCCGTCAAAAAGTTTTGTTGTGGAGGTCTTTTAGTGTTTTTATGTGGGGTGGGGGGGGGGCGGTGTAGGGGGAAAATGTTTTTCACAGTCGCAACCTGGGTCGAGGATGCGTCTTTCCTCCGAGCCGCATCTTCACCCCCTCCTCGCGGCCTACTATCTGGATTGGTGCGGCCTTTTCTGTCGGTGACCAGCCAGAGCTTCAGCTTCAGCGGCGGCGCAGCACTGTGGTACCATCGCCGTGCGGCCGATGCCTTACCGGGGTCGCCGTGTTGAACCTCCGTAGTGCTGGGACTGCCGACTTTAACACCGTGCTCTGCTGAGCCTCCAGCCGTGGGCGGCGCTGACTTTAACATCGCGGAGGCCTGGGATCTTCTGCCGATGTCGCCAGTGTTGGAGCTCCGCCCAGCTCGGCCTGTGGACTTCGGGAGCCGCGGCCTCCGGTAGGAAGCGGCCGATTCAGACACTCCAAGCCGCTGAGAGTGTTCTTCCGATGCCGGAGTACCATCATCCGGCGAGAGGGCCTGAAACATCGGGCCGTCCGAAGTGGCGACTGCGGAGGCCTCAAATAGGCCCCGACCACGGGTGAACTTGAGGAAGATGACTGAACTTTTATTGCCTTCCCTCACAGTGGGAAACGTTGATTCCATTGTGGGGGATGTTTTATGCTTTATGTTAAATTCTATAGTGTTGTGTTTATTTTATTTGTGTGCTGCATAGTAACTCAAATTTCACTGCACCAATTGGTGTATGTGACAATAAATGTCCTTTGTCCTTTGTCCTTTAAAGCAAAATTCAAGTAAAATACAGAAAAACTATCAATATGGTAACCATACAGAATAGGTCTCACATCCCTCTGCATATTCGAGTCTCCTGTCTGCACTGCCTGGCGCTGGCACACACCATGGTCCAAGCTCTTCCACTCTCTCTCCCCCACTAGATGAAGATCTCTTCAATCTCTCACACTCAAAACCTCACTTCCAGATAATGCTGTCGCACACACTAATTTTAGACATAAGGCTAGAAATTGGATTGTGTGGCTTTTAATTTTGAAAACTTCCCAGTCCAATTTCAGCTTGAATGACAATAGATTGCAATCCCCTCAAGTTGTGCCAGGTACAAAATTGGACTGAACACTTTAACATACGAGTCATGTTAATATATCAGACATTTTCCCAGCATAACACATGCACCAAATGATGTTGTTATTTGGCAAAAGCCCGTTTAACTCAGTGCCAGCATAAATTGAAACTTAATTTGAACAAGAAGTGTGTTGTGCTGGTTTGTTGCATGTTTCGTTTATGAAGAGAGCACTACTGCTGACAATGTTTGGGCATCCTCAGAATTTAAGACAGGTTTCTTTGACATCTTCCAGACTTTACGGAGTGTGCTGAAACTAACACTTTAAGGAGTGTGCTGAATTTTTTCCGATGTAACTGTTGAAATATTCGGTCAATGTTAAAATGTTGTTATATGATAGGAAATGCTGTGGATACTTTATTGTGACCAAGTTGGATAAACATATAGAGATAAGGAACTGCAGATGCTGGAATCTTGCGTAGGACATAAAGTGCTTGAATAATTCAGCAGGTCAGGAGGCATCTCTGGAGTACATGGATAGGTGACGTTTTGGGTCGGGACCTTTCTTCATCTGGTTCCTTATGTTGGATTGAGTGCTTTGTGGGAGGAAACAATGTCATGGTCCTCAGTGTGGATCCTGGTCCCAGAGAGTCTTCCCATGAAATCTATCTGATGATCAATGTATTTACAGGTTTTCCAAGGTTCCTACCAGTGAGATATGTAACATTATGCGGGTAGTCCTATGACCCCACGCTCCTGCCTGGAGTGTTCTCACTGTGGTCATGTTGACTCAACTACCTTGCTACAGGATCTGTTCCAGTTTCAGCAGCATATGTCTGCTGTCTCTCTGGATGTGCTGCTCACTGTTATGTTGGAGAGGTCGTCCAGGCATTGTATTCACAAAGAGATTATTTTATTTTATTGGATTTCACAAAAGAGTCATCGCATTTCAGGCACCAGGATTTGCCTGAATTGCTTTCTTGCATTCACTGCATCCATGTGCCCATAAGGGTTCCCGTTAATCAGGAGTTGTTATGAACAAGAAAGTCTTCCAATCTGTCAATATGTGGATTAACGTGGATTACAAGAAAAATTTCATGATGGTGAATATTATATTTTGGGAAGCACACATGACCCTCATCTTGAGAGAGTTCATACTGCTAAATATTTTTTAGCAACTGGTGAGATGGATCCTCCAGGACAGAGGCTTTCCTTTATTGCTCTGGATATTCACACCAGTGCATTCTCCAACTTTAAAGCAGCTGAGGGCATTATTATCAGGACAGTAACGGAGAATTTCACCCTAATTCCATTACAGGGTGAAAAGTACAATTGTGTATTCATTTTTGAGGAGGTCCCAACTAGTTGTCGGTGCTAAGTGCAGCTGTCTTTTACTGCACCAAAACATGTGCGCAAATCAATTTCCAATGAGCATTGCATCGCTGATATCCATACAAAAGAGACGAACTAGAAGAAATATCTGCACCCACCTTTTGGCAGAAGTGGGTGAAGAGTAGGTGATCAGGATTTGCTCCCGAATTCAGCAATGCAAGAATTTGCCCAAAATATTGCTTAATTATACAAAATTCATGAAAAATTATGCTTTCTGGGGTTCTTTCTTCAGAAGTGGGATAGAAGGAAAGATTGAAGATAAACTATAGGATTGCAAGATGACTGTACAACCACAGCTGCCTACTAATCCTACTGTTTTAGCAGTACCCAATATGGTGCCACTTGGTAGAGTATAATCGGACCATTAACAAGTTCACAGCTGTTCTGTATCACAGCTGTGTTATGCTTGCATCTAAGAATGAGTTATTTAATGCAATGCAGAGCTTAATGCAGCAATAAAAAATCACTTCTGGAGCAATTCACAATGTTAGTATTTGATACTGTACAAACATATGTATAATTAAGCTTTTCAAAGAATAACTTGCATTAGAATTGCTGAAGATTTTGTTGACTTAAAATAAAAAGTTTTGGGAATCCGTGTACCTATCATATCATATTATATCATTTTATATCATATCATATATCTATCAAAACTCAGTGTGTGTGTGTGTGTGTGTGTGTGTGTGTGGGTGTGTGGGTGTGTTATTTTGCCTTTGAAATGTATCTCCTCGAAAACCAGACGCCTAAATGGGGAAATTTTTACATATTTCAGTAGAGATTTTCCTTGCGAGTTTAGAAATCCACCCCTCTGTACCTTTGGTACATTATTTTCCTGACTTTTTAAATTAAAATTGTTGACCAATCTGACCTTTTTAAAAAATCTGACCACTGACCAGCTGTTGACGTTACAATAACAGTGACATTTTTACATCTTCTGGAAGAAATTTTCCTTATAATTTCAAAAAATCCAATCCTCTATGAATTTGATCCATTATCCTGAGATATTTTCTAAAATCTATAACCAAACAGACATTTAAAAAAATATTAAGGTTGCCCAGCTGCTGACTTCACAATGCCTTTGCGCCTGGCCCAACTCTCTGCTGGCCCTGCCCGGCCCCGCCCCCCCCCCCCCAGCCTGCCAGGTTGTAGATTCCGTTGGTTTTCATTGAAATGAATTTAATTATTTGTCACTTAACAACACTAATTTTTAACATTAACTTTTAATTTCAAAGACAGTTAAAAAAAAAAAAATTTGCTGTCTTCATTGACAGCTTAGATTGGACTCGCTGTTTGTGTGTGTGTGGAGGGGGAGAGGGGGGAGGAGGGAGGGGGGGAGGGAGTAAATTTTAAAATCAAACTGCTGCATGAGTCACAGTGCCACCTCACAGATGTCCAATCACAATGGATCTCATTTACATATATGCCATCACAATGGGACAGGTGTGGGAGATTGGAAACTTCACGTGGTGCCACTAAAATCAAACTGCTGTATGAGTCACAGTGCCATCT
>CM075978.1:80595999-80790853 GCA_038087875.1 Malacoraja senta
AATCTACATTCTCCACTGTGAGGGAAGGCACTAAAATGTCCAGTCCTCCTCCATGGTTATGGCTGCCATGTACAGATCCTCAAAATCCACTTCAGTTACTCATTTGTTTTATTCCAATAATGCTTTCTATTCTTCCTATTTTACCAAGGACAAGGGTTGCAGGCACATGGTATCACTGACATTTGTAGGTCTCTTAATAGGCTATACATCAACTTGAAAATATATTGTCATCCCTTCATCATTTCTGTTCGATAATCCTGAAACTCTTGACTGAGCAGCATTGTGTTACCACCTTGTGTAGAATTATGGCAGTGCTCAAGAAAGTGTACACCACCACTTTCTTGAAGGCAGTTAGGATGAGAAACAAATAAGCACAGATCCTGAAGAATAAAATACATTTTAAGGTACCAAGTATTTAATTTTGTTTGAATTCCTAGTCAGCAACCTCAACTTGTCCATGCTGTCCAACAATCCCTGTGTTTAGCGCATATACCTCTAAATCTTTTCTATACATGTACCTGTCCAAATGTTTCTCTTAAATATTGTTATAGTACCATAAGTCTTTGAATATTGTTTTCATTTTGTTATCACAGGTTAGTGTGCACTTTTAGTGTAACAATTGTGACATAAGAGAGTTAACAACGTAACCCTTGTCAAATATATATTTAAATTCTGGGAAGTCACTTGGGTCTGTGAAACATAAACACAAAACCACTTTGCAGCTGATGTGCATTCTTCAAGTTATAAATATATCCAAAGAGGTAATGGGTCCATTTTTGAACAATTTGTAGCTCTGAACCAGGCAATGAGGGAATGAATGGGTACTGATTGCTCCTCTACAGATGGTTAAACCCCATCCATAATCAACCAAAGGATCATGTTCACGTGAAAGGAGGAATGAACAACAGCCTGAATGAATATGTGGCTTCAATTTGGAGAAAGCATCAGGAATGTCCTGAAAAATATAACAGTATCAAGCAAAAATATGAATACACAATATATCTCTCCCATAAATATTCCTGACTACTTTCTCTTGCTAAATTAGCTACCTCTTTAATGTGCTTTGGAGGAAGTTGACCATGACAAGGAATAACCAAGAGAATGAATGACTTGTATTAATTGAAACAGAGCAAGTTGCAGAAGATGCTATTCTAATTAGTGGGTTAATTTTGTGCAAACTGTGTTTGGTGGAAAACTAAGATCTCCATACTAATTTGGAGATTTAATTCATGGAAGGAATCCTAAGAGGTCATCGCCAATTTAATATCCATAATGCAATTGAATAATGTTCTCTGGCATTCAGATGATCTCACCACCTTAAATTTGTCCAAATGTTTGAACATGTTGGATAAAATGGTATTTAATTGTTTTGCCCTATTTCCCATGATGAAAATCATTAGCAGGCAGAACACAGGGTGAAAATGCTTCTCTTGAGTTGTGCCTTGTAGCATAATGTTTTCGTTAGGTGATACTGCACAAATGAAGTGCCATTCAACATCAATAATTTCACAGGAAATTGAGATTCAGTCTGGTTAATTAAACAAATATTATTCTTTAATATTACAGTACTTATTGTGTGACAATATAAAGAGGAATGATCCTTCTGAAGAGGGGTCTTGACCCGAAAAGTCACCCACTCCTTCCCTCCAGAGATGCTGCCTGTCTCGATGAGTTACTCCAGCTTTTTGTGTCTATCTTTGCTTTAAACCAGCTTCTGCAGTTCCTTCCTACACAAAGAAGAATGATCCATCTGCTGGTCATCAGGACCACTTTACAGCAGAAAATGCCTCGTATACACTTCATTGAGGGTTTGATACATGGAACATGAATGATGCAGGCAGTAACCAGAAAACACCACAGGTCCCATCTGGATCTGAAGCAAGAGGAACAGGGAGTTTCGAAGTGTTGGCCAATCTTTCAGCCTTGGCCAACAGTATCAAACATTATAAGCCAATTATTACCTTCTGTTTTGTTGTAGAATTGTGTGTGCAAATTGCTCTGTTGCTTTATTTACGTACCTGTAATTCAGACAATTAATTGAAAGCCACAGAAGCAGTGCTCTGTCGTGCAATAGGCACTGGGGAAAAATACGGACCTATAAAACTGACAACATCCATTGGCCACAAGCTGATACAAATCAAAGAGATTTGCCTATGTAATTATGTTTCAGCCCTCAATAAAATAATGACAAGAAGCGAGACGAGAAAGGATTCTGTTGTAGAAAGTGACATGGACATATGTGAAATGCTGGGATTTCAAAGCAGTCAGACTTGTGGTTTTGCAGTCGATTAATCACACTTGTTCCTAGCCCTCCATTTTGTCACAATTCTGCAGAGCATTGTTACAGAAAATAATTATCATTCCCAAGTTCCTGTGCAGTATTCAATCTGTGCCTCCCTTCATTATTTGATCAGTCTAAGCATCTGGGAGCAGTGCTTCAAGATCCTAATTTTCTATTGAGTGATTGAAGAAGGAAAAAATGAGCTTCTGGAATGGTTTTCAGCATTGCTATTTTGGCCAAGAAAGTACTTACTGATGTTATAATGTGAGATTTGCAGCACCCAGTTTGTGCACAGTAAAATCGCATAAACAGCAATGTGGTAATCGCTAGCTGATCTGACATGATCTGGGCACCTGCTGCCCCTTGAGATTATGCCATGGGATTTTTTTACATCCATTAGAGACAGGGGACTGAATCTCAGCCATAAGGTGATTGGCACTCTTTCAGCACTCCACAGCTGTGTTAAGTTGTATTCTTTGATTTTTGACCCTGCAATCCTGTGATTCATCTCTCTACCAATTGAGCCATGCCTATCCTAACTGGTTCTCATGTGCCTCATTGTACTGGTCCCCTAATTCTGGTCATTTGATAAATAGTCATGAGGGTTACAACTTCAGATATTTGTAGAAGTTACAGCAGAGGTTACAAAGGTAGAATCAGACTCTGGGTCAAAACTAGTGCATGTAAACATTTAGCCTTTACATGAGGATATACTTTAGACTTTAGAGATACTTGTGATCATATTCACCACCATGATTCTACCATTTTGGGTTTTTTCTTGATCCACTTATCTCACTTAATCTGGAAATTTAGTAAATAAATACAGAACTGAATTCCACAGCCTCATAATGGTACAGAAAGCTCTGTTCCAAAACAATTAATTTTGTAAAGGTTGCAGTCACTTTTGATCCTTCACCTATTGGATGCGGTCAGTGTCTATATACAGATATTTTACATAATTTAAAATCTTTCTATCATGTAATGTGCACCTTGCACTACACTAACAAGGTGAAGGCCCATTTGTCAGTGAGATGGTAACTTGGGCTTTTAAACGTTAAATATCAAAATTTGGATTAGTATGTAAGATTAAAATGAAAACATTGTGTGACTACTTTGGAAGACATACATTTGGTTACATTATTTTATGTTGGCGATTGGATGCCAGCTGCATGTTAATTGAGTTAAATCCAATGGGGCCAATTTTCTATGCCTAGCACCCTATTTGTGCCAGTTCCCTCAGCAAAGAATCATAGAATTGGAGATGTTATTTGGCCCTCGAATCTATGTCAACCTACAAATACATTCTTATTAGTTTGATACACCATACTTTTCTCACGTCTTTACAAGTTAGTTTCTTTCCAATGCCCTTTAATTCCATTCAGATTGATTATTCACACCATATACAGACAGTACACTTCACTCCTACGACACTGAGTTTATAAAAAAATCTTTCTTTACACGTCCTTGCATATTTTGCCCAAAGTCTTTAAGATGTTTTACCCTGGTTGTTGAAATGACTGCTGTCTATTTTCTTCAAGGTTAGCGTAAAAGGCAGATGATGGAGCAGTGGTCATAGAGGACTTTCTATATCATAAAATAGAACATTGTCCATAGAAGTGTAATTTGCAAAGTATGCGACAGTGATTTCCTGGGATATTCAGAATCCAGTAAGCATACAAAACTGTGTGGACTTACATTGCTGATGTATCCACTGGTAGAATAAGGCATCTGTTTTGCACAAGATTTGCACACACTAAACTGACTGGTACTGTATGCATCATTAATGCTGATCTACAACGACCCTGGCACAAAAAAAAAATCCATGATGACCTTAATTGCCGCTGATGATGCTACAGTAGTTAAAATGCTACAGGACTTGGGACGTCATATTATAGCTGTATAAGACATTTGTAAAAACACAAAAAGCTGGAATAATTCAGCGAGATAGGCAGCATCTCTGGAGAGAAGGAATGGGTGAAGTTTTGGGTTTCAGAGACTGTAGAAGGGTCTCGACCCGAAACATCATCCATTCCTTCTCTCCAGAGATGCTGCCTGTCCCGCTGAGTTGCACCAGCTTTTTGTGTCTATCTTCGGATTACTGTGTACAGTTCTGTTTCACCTACCACAGGAAGCATGACAGTCAAGAGTATTTCATTGTCATATGTCCTGAATTGGAACAATGAAATTCATTCTTGCAGGGCAACTGGAATTGGCTCAAAAGAGATTTATAAGGATATTACCAGGTCTGCAGTGTATGAGTTAAAGGGAGAGGATAGGCGGGGTCTTCTTTCCGTGGAGCATAGGAGGTCAAGGTTTGACTTTCTGGAGGTATATAAAATCATGAAGGGTACAGATGAGGTAAATAGCGATAGTCTTTTTGCCATGGTTGGGGAGTCCAAACTAGATAGCATAGGAGTAAGGTGAGAGGGGAAATATTTAAAAGGGAACTGAGGAGCAACTTCTTTCACACAGGGGTTGGTGCATATATGGAATGAGTTGGCAGAGGCTGTGACAGAGATGGGTGCTATAATCTATCTATATTTAAAACTCTGTGTGTGTGTGTGTGTGTGTGTTTCTGCCTGTGTGTGTGTGTTTCTGCCTGTCTTGTGGGTACCAGCCTTCCTTTGATTCGTTGCTACACCAACACCACATGCAGAAACGCCGAGATTTTTTCCATTTCGGTAGAGATTTCACTTTTCATTCCAAGTATTCACTCCTGATTAAATTTCGTTGTGTTTATGTAGACATTTTAAATAAAATCCTTCTCCCCCCCCCCACCCCAATCACTCATTTTGTCTCCTCCTGCTGGGCAGCCACCATAACGGCTGCTGCCAACCGGCTCTGCTCCAAAAACAACGCCATTTTTTTTCTTTCGCTAGCGATTTTCGCCCCGGGGTCTGAAGCACGTTCAGGGTCCAGACCCAACGGGTCTGCACTTGGTCTAGTAACATTTAAAAGGCACAGACAGATACAGGGTTAGAAAAGGTTTCCAAAGATGTGGACAGGTGCAGCCAAGTGGAACTAACTCAATTATACAGTTTCGTCACTTGGACAAGTTGAGCCAAAGCACCTGTTTCCAACTCAATGCAGTATGCTTGTGCTACCAATTGTATTGAATTAGTTTGCGCATCTTTCCCTATATTGGATGAAGACCGAGGAAATATTTAGTGAGGTCAATCTTCCTGTAATGCTCATTTGATACTTAGCCAGCCATATTCAACTATATCCATTCACAATGTGGACCAAGCATGGTTTATTAGTGGAAAAGCCCCCCAGTCTTGCCCTACTGACCACCCCTAAGAGAGACTATACTATTTATACTTTGGAGTGGGAACAGTTACGTATGTCGACAAGAGAAAACATATTTTTCCACTATCTATTATTTGGAATCTAATATTAAGGGCACTTGGAAAATAATAATAGGTTTGGGCAAAGTCAAACTGCATTTACGAAAGAAAGCTCAGGTTTTTAACATGTTGCAAATGAAATAGATATAGAAGAACGAATGGATGGGATGTATTTACACTTTCAGGAGGCCTACATTAAGGTGCGATCCAAGATGTTATAATTACACCATTTGAGTGCATAGGTTTGAGGTTAAGATTGTGGGATGAATTGAGGCTTAGTAAATTGATTTTTATAAAGTGTAGCCATAAATGAGTCACTTTTGGGTTGGAAGGCTGTGACGTGATTTTCTGCAGGGATTGGGACTGAGGCACTATCTGTCCACATCCGTAATCAATGATGCATAAAATTGTAACATATTCAGGTGAATAAAATGGTAAAATATTCAAAAGATAGACACAAAATGCTGGAGTAACTCAGCGGGATAGGCAGTATCTTTGGCGAGAAGGAATGGGTGACATTTCGGGTAAAGACCCTTCTTCCGACTATTCAAAATATTCAGGTTTGTGGATGATATATAACTATGGCATGTTTTAGAAAGAACTGCAGATGCTGGAAAAATCAAAAAAGGGTCTCGACCTGAAACGTCACCTATTCCTTTGCTGCATAGATGCTGCCTCACACGCTGAGTTTCTCCAGCATTTTTGTCTACCTATAATTATGGTGTAGCGGCACTTGCTGGTGCTCGCAAGTATCGAACCCTGCGGTCGGAATCTGCGCGCACGTGACTCTGGGAAGGGTTGTGTTTTCGAGCGGTTTTCAGGGCTCTGCCCTTCAGTCGTTGAGAGACCACCGTTGTGGGCAGTTGTATTTCTGTGGCTTTGCCAAGACCATCATCGGTAAATCAGATTAAGACTAAATTTGAACAAACGGTCTTTGTCTTGATCCGCCAAATTGGTGACCCCGACTCATCTAACAGGAGTTAGACGGTAAAGAATATGTAGGATAATTACCTTCCCGCCGGCGATGCGGGCGCTCAGCAGGCGAAGGTCAGCCTCAGACTGCCCCCGTTTTGGCCCGATCAGCCCCAGGTATGGTTTGCGCACGTGGAGGCGCAGTTCCACCTGCACCATGTCGTCGTGGACGAGACGAGGTATTTCCGCGTGGTGGGAGCCCTGCCGCAGGAGTCTGCCTCCCGTTTGCTGCCTTGCCTGCGAGACCCACCTGCAATGGCCAAGTACGAGGGCCTCAAGGCCCTGTTACTGCACACGTTCGGGCTCAGTCGTCGTGACCGTGCCGCAAGGATCCTTCACACGGACGGCATGGGTGATCGAAGACCCTCCGCCCTGATGGCCCGGATGCTGGTTTTGATGGTTGGGTACCACCCTTGCCTGCTTTTCGAACAGGCCTTCCTCGAACATATGCCTGATGATGTCTGCCTGATGCTCGCCGGCGCCGATTTTAACGATCCTCAACAGCTCGCGGAGAGGGCCGACGAGTTGTGGATGACACGACATCAGGAGGTCTGAGCCTTCAGCCGCCCGGCTGCACCGGCTCGATTACCGCCACGGCGGCCACGCGAGGAGGGTCCGCCACCGGCCTCCTTTGAGGAACAGCCGCCACGCCCTGAAACTGGTAGTAGTCGCCACTGCTGCTATATTCACCTCCGTTTCGACGCGGAGGCACGACGCTGCCATAATCCCTGCACGTTTCAGGGAAATGCCTCGGCCGATCGGCCCGAATGAACGCCTCTACGTCCGTGACCACCACACTGGCCGTCGTTTCCCCGTGGACTCTGGTGCTATCGTCAGCATCCTTCCCCGACCGGCTGTGATACCCGTGATGGTGAGATGGGCCCTGTCCTCTCGGCCGTTAATGGGAGTGGTATTCGAACTTAATACCCTTAATTTCATTTTCTACTCTCACCAGTACAGGTGGAAGTTCATCGTCGCTAACGTTGCCCAGCCGATCTTGGGGGCCGATTTCCTGCACGCATTCTCCCTTATTGTCGACATGTGTGGCGGTCGTATGGTCCCATCGTCAGACCTCTGCCCCACAACTCCACGCATCTTACGCCCACCAGACCCGCAACCCGACAACATCGCGGAGGTCGAGGGCCCTTCCGCCGCTCTACTCTCTGAATTCCCTGAGCTCGCGATGAGTTCCAGTTGATGGAAGACATGGGCATTGTCCGGCGGTCCGATAGCCCGTGGGCCTCCCCGCTCCATATGGTCCCGAAGGCATCTGGTGGGTGGAGGCTGTGCGGTGATTACAGGCGGCTCAACGCTGTAACCACGGCGGACCGTTACCCGGTGCCGAATATACAAGATTTTTCGGCGCACCTCGAGGGCGCCACTTTCTACTCGAAAGTGGACCTGGTCCGGGGTTATAATCAGATCCCCGTCCACCCCGATGACATCCCCAAGACGGCCATCATCACCCCGTTCGGCCTTTTCGAATGGCATTGAATGCCGTTCGGCCTAAAGAACGCCGCTCAGGCATTCCAGCGGCTTGTGGATCAGGTCAGACGGGGCCTGCCTTTTGTCTTCATTTATTTGGACGACATTCTGGTGGCTAGCGGTTCGCAGGCAGAACACGTTAAACACCTTCGCCTTTTGTTCGAGCGCCTGCGCGAACACGGCCTGGTGATTAATCCCGCTAAGTGCCAGTTTGGCCTGTGCTCCATTTCGTTCTTGGGGCATCAGGTCACCCCACAGGGTGCTGAGCCACTTCCCGTTAAGGTAGATGCCATTCGCCAGTTCCCTCGGCCGTTGACCGTCAAGGGTCTACAGGAGTTCATCGGTATGGTAAATTTTTACCACCGATTCGTGCTGTCGGCCACTGATGGGCAAGCTGAAGGACCTGGTGTGGTCAGACGTGGCTGACAAGGCATTCGAGGGTGCCAAGGCAGCGCTGGCTAACGGCACCATGCTGGTGCACCCAAGGGCGTCTGCTCCCACCGCGCTTACCGTCGACGCTTCGGATGCCACTGTAGGTGTAGTCCTGGAGCAGCTGGTTGATGACCGCTGGCAGCCACTGGCGTTTTTCAGCCGGCAGTTGCGGGCTCCAGAATGCAAGTACAGCGCATTCGACAGGGAACACACGCTCTACCTAGCGATCAGACACTTCCGATATTTCCTCGAGGGCCGCGCTTTCACTACTTTCACGGACCACAAACCTCTCACTTTTGCGCTGAGTAAAATTGCCGATCCGTGGTCCGCCAGGCAGCAGCGGCACCTCGCCTACATATGCCATAGAGGGAGTGCAGAGAAGGTTCACCAGACTGATTCCTGGGATGTCAGGACTGTCTTATGAAGAAAGACTGGATAGACTTGGTTTATACTCTCTAGAATTTAGGAGATTGAGAGTGGATCTTATAGAAACGTACAAAATTCTTAAGGGGTTGGACAGGCTAGATGCAGGAAGATTGTTCCCGATGTTGGGGAAGTCCAGGACAAGGGGTCACAGCTTAAGGATAAGGGGGAAATCCTTTAAAACCGAGATGAGAAGAACATTTTTCACACAGAGAGTGGTGAATCTCTGGAACTCTCTGCCACAGAGGGTAGTTGAGGCCAGTTCATTGGCTATATTTAAGAGGGAGTTAGATGTGGCCCTTGTGGCTAAAGGGATCAGAGGGTATGGAGAGAAGGCAGGTACGGGATACTGAGTTGGATGATCAGCCATGATCATATTGAATGGCGGTGCAGGCTCGAAGGGCCGAGTGGCCTACTCCTGCACCTAATTTCTATGTTTCTATGTTTCTATATCCGAGTTCACAACTGACGTTCGGCATGTGGCTGGGAAACTTAATGTCGTGGGTGACACTTTGTCCCGCCTGGCCGTTCTGTCAGTCTCGGCTCTGGACCAGGGCGTCGATTATGGTGAGCTGGCAGCGGCCCAACGGGCTGATGCCAGCATGGATGACTATCGCATTGTTAATTTGGGCCTTAGGTTAGCCAAGGTGCCTTGCGGCAAGGCTGGTATTAAGGTCCTATGTGATGTATCCACAGGTCGAGCTCGCCCGGTTATTCCCGTCAGTTGGAGGCGGCGGGTCTTCGATGCGGTCCACGGTCTGGCCCACCCGTCTATTCGTGCGACGTCCGCCCTGGTAGCGTCCATGTTCGTCTGGCACGGACTCTGCAAGCAGGTGGCCGCCTGGGCTCGCGCGTGCATTCCGTGCCAGACTTCCAAGGTTCAGCGTTATGTGCAGCTGCCCGTGCAGGATTTCGCTGTGCCTGATGGCAGGTTCCTGCACATACATGTGGATCTGGTCGGTCCCTTGCCTTATTCGCAGGGTGCCACACACCTGCTTACCGTGGTGGACAGGTTCACTAGGTGGCCAGAGGCTATCCCGTTATCGGATACCTCCGCGGAGGCTTGTGCCCGGGCTTTGGCATCCAACTGGATAGCCCGTTTCGGGGTACCCTCTGACATCACCACAGACTGCGGGGCCCAGTTCACCTCGTCTCTGTCGTCCGCACTGGCGCAGCTTTACGGCGCCCGTCTGCACCAAACAACAGCTTATCACCCAAAGGCGAATGGGCTGGTCGAGAGATTTCATCGGCACATTAAGTCGACGTTGAGGGCTAGGCTCATCGGTCCGGATTGGGTGGACCAGTTGCCCTGGCTCCTCCTGAGCATTTGTACAACGCCTCAGGAGGACCTGGCCACCTCCTCAGCCGAGCTCGTTTACGACTCAGCCTTACGAGTGCCTGGGGATTTCCTGCCTGCCGCCTTCGGTCAGGTTTTGGCTACGGTGGTACTGGCCGAGCTTCGTGAACGGGTGTGTGCGTTGGCTCCCATCCCTACTTCCAGGCACGGGTCAGCCTCGGTGCTTGTGCCAGCAGCATTGCAGAATTGTGCTTATGTTTTCCTTTGCAGGGACGCTCACCGCTCGCCACTGCAGCGGGTTTATGAGGGGCCGTTTCGGGTGCTGCCAACCGGAGTCACCACGTTCACGTTGGACGTGGGTGGCCGGGAGGAGTTCGTCTCCATCAGCCGTCTCAAGCCCGCTCATGTGGACGAAGACGGCCCAGTGGTGGTGGCTACACCGCGGCGTAGAGGTCGTTCGCCAGCCATTCAGCCTTTCCCTCGCACTACTGTTCCCGGTTCTGTTTCACCGGTCCCTGTTGTTACACCCGCCCCTCGTTCACGGTTTTCGCGTCCTCCCAGCCCTGTTCCGCCGGTCCCTGTTGTTACACCCTTCCCGAGTTTGAGGACCACGCGTTCAAGCCGTACCGTTTGGCTCCCAGTTCGTTTCCGTACCTCGGTTCCTGGGGGGGGGGGGGCATGTAGCGGCAACCGCTAGTGCTCACAAGTATCGAACCCTGCGGTCGGAATCCGCGTGCACGTGATTCTGGGAGGGGTCGTGTTTTTGTGCGGTTTTCAGGGCTCTGCCCTTCAGTCGTTGAGAGACCACCGTGTGGCCAGTTGTATTTCTGTTGCTTTGCCAAGACCGTCATCGGTAAATCAGATTAAGAATAAATTTGATTTGAACAAACCGTCTTTGTCTTGCTCCGCAAAAATGGCATTGTGAGCTGTGAGGATGATATTAAGGGTTTTTGGGAAGATATAGATAGATTAAGAGACTGGGCAAGAACCTAATAGAAGGTACATTAAGTGGAATCTGTGAGGTGTTCCACTTCAGTGGACATAAATGGTAAATGATGTCTCTATCGATGCTGCCTGGCTGGCTAAGTATTTACAGCATCTGCAATTTTTAGTTTTAATACTTTTCTGGGATTGAGGCATATGGAGAAATGATACATTTAGAACAAAGAGATCATTGTCTCAATAAAAGGATGATCTATTCAAGGCTATGATGAAAATAAATCTCTTCATCCAGGCAGTAAAGGGGCAACCTAATTGGCGAGTTTAGAAGAATTTGCCCTCGACTCATACTCGCAGCATGATCCACACAAGGTCCTAGGAGGTCTTTGTAACTCTCCTTCATGCTCGAGAGTAGTCCCCGCGTACTCGAGGCCTCAGCTAGGTCGCGGCATAGTTTTCAACATGCTGAAAAATGCCCGCGAGTAAAAAAAGGGTTGCCATGGAAAAAATCTATATTTTTTTACTCGTAGGTTTAGTCGATGTAGGTCGTAGTAGGTCGGCATGTTATTCGTAGGTAATCGAGGGTAGTCGAAGGTAATCGAAGGTAGTCGTAGATAGTCTTCAACATAATCGAAGGGAGGTCGAAGGAGATCGTAGGAGGTCGTCTTCACTCTCCACTATTCAGTGTCCAATTTTCCTGAAGCTAGTCGTAGCTAGTCTTCAACATAGTCGGAGGAAGTCGAAGGAGGTCTTCTACATAGTCGAAGGAGGTCTTCAACATGACACTTTTTCAAACTCTCCTAAACTCTTCTAAACTCGCCAATAAGGTCGCCGTAGTGGGACAGCCCCTTAAGGGATCATGTGAATTTGTTGTTTTAGACAGTTACACATGTTTGTCATTATGATTAGTAGATTTTTGGATATCTGGGGACAGTGGGCCACTGAGGTAAAAGATTAGCCATAATCTTATTGCCTAACTGAGCACATATTAAAGGACACTTTAATGTGGACTTAGAGATACTCTCTCTGTCCCAAAGGTATTGGCTGCAATCTCATGTTGCCTCCAACATTACAGGAGGAGAGGGTCTGAAATCCAGGTCAAGGAGGTCCAATGGAAGACTGGGGTGGAAGGTATCTGGCCAGGTGGGCCAACCTTAACAGAATTTTCCGGAAACATAAGATTTATATTTCCTCTGGGTTCTTAATCTCTATGGAGGTGCAATTCAAAGTACACAGACTGATATATATGGGATCCAGAGCTTGAACAAAATGAACCTGCTTTATTCTGCTCTAATCAAATTGCACACATTAGAACAAATCAGATGAAATATGTCATGAATGTTATCACACATATGCCAATTCCATTTTAAAAGAAAAGATTAAACTGATGTAAAATATTTACAATCTTTGCAAGTTTAATCAAGTTACCAGTCTTTGTTGACTATAGGAATGGCTCATCTCTGCACTCTTGAAGCTGCTATTGTGGTAGCAGCAAATTTGTGTTTCATAACAACCAGCAAATGGTTGTGATTAGAAAATAGTCTCCTAAGTGAGAATTGGGGAAACCTTTAGTTCAAATCTTTATCTACTTAATCCCCTGTCTCACGGTGCGAGTCCACCCACGAGTGATCCCGAGTTTAAAACAAATCAAACTCGTGGTAATCACGAAGAATTAACGTAGCGGGAATGTTGGAACTTGTGGACGTAACTTAGCGACTCGTAACGCTAACGGCAGGTGCTCGGGAAACTTGTTAACTCGTCAACATGATGAAAGATTTCCATGAGTCAAACTGAAGTTGACTCAAACTGAACTCTTGAAGTAAACATTTGTAACTTTAAAACTCGTTGCAAGAACGTAGTAGCCCGTGAGTTTACCGTAGTGACTCATGAGTCTACAGTGGGCACTCTTTAACTCAGCGGGACAGGCAGCATCTCTGGAGAAAAGGAATGGATGACGTGATGACGTTTCCAAAATTCTGCTGCGTCTTTGTGTTACTCCAGCACTGTGTGTTCACTTTTTGTCAACCAGCATCTGCCTTTTCTTGTGTATGACATTATTTGTATCCGTGGCAGTTGATTGTCGCTCCCTTCAGTTTCCCAGGGGGTCGGGACGGGACTGGAGTTGGGATGGAAAGGTGGGGGGAGGGAGGGGAGGGGGAGGGAGAGGAGGGGGGGCGGGGGGGGAGGGGAAGGGAATGGGGGGCGGGGGGTTGAGGTGACGGGAGACAAGTGTACTGACTGTGTGGGCAGACACTTTGGTAGTGATTGCCCATGGGGTTCACTGTCGAGGACTTCATAATGCAGAGAGCATTATAAACAGTGGAGCGATTAACCCTGGAAAGGGGGGAGACTTCTCTCTGAGTTGGACCCAGGAAACTGAAGCAGGCTCACGTAGACTTAATATTTTCTTGAGGTTATTAACGACAGATAAATGGATGGGAAGGGTTGAGAGGGCTACGGGCCACATGCAGGCAAATAGGACTACCCCAAGACGCCAACTTGGACGGCACGGCCAAGCTGGGCCGAAGGACCTGTTTCCGTGTTGTACAGCACCATGACTAAGGCCTATCCAGTGGGATTGACATGTTTTGTATTTTTCCTTTCTAAAGATGCAGTGTATTTTGGTGACTATTGCACACTGCAGACCAGAAGCGCCTTCAATACCCAGATATACCAGATCCACACAAAATCATTTTTTGCGGCAACTGTTTATAATGCTCTCTGCATTATGAAGTCCTCGACAGTGAACCCCATGGGCAATCACTACCAAAGTGTCTGCCCACACAGTCAGTACACCTCTCCTACACTTGTCTCCCGTACTAAGTCCCCCCCCTCCCCCCCACTCCCCCTCCCCTCCCCCCCCTCCCCTCCCCCCCTCCCCCCTCCCCCCCCCTCCCCCCCCCCACCTTTCCCTCCCAACTCCAGTCCTGTCCCGACCCCCTGGGAAACTGAAGGGAGCGACAATCAACTGCCACGGATACAAATAATGTCATACACAAGAAAGGGCAGATGCTGGTTGACAAAAAGAGAACACACAGTGCTGGAGTAACACAAAGACGCAGCAGAATTTTGGAAACGTCGTCCCATCACCCATTCCTTCTCTCCAGAGATGCTGCCTGTCCCGCTGAGTTAAAGAGTGCCCACGGTAGACTCACGAGTCACTACGGTAAACGCACGGGCTACCACGTTCTTACAACGAGTTTAAAAGGTTAACATTTTTACTTCAAGAGTAAATTTGACTCGTGGAAATCTTTCATCATGTTGAAAGATTTTCACGAGTTAACAAGTTTCCCGAGTACCTGCCGTTAGCGTTACGAGTCGCTAAGTTACGTCCACGAGTTCCGACATTCCCGCTACGTTAATTCTACGTGATTACCACGAGTTTGATTTGTTTTAAACTCGGGATCGCTCGTGGGTGGACTCGCACCGTGAGACAGGGCCAGTAGGCATATTTTTTTACCTTTTTGTTAGTGCACCTAAACACATAAGTAAGTCTTCTCATGAGTACTGTACATAACACGGTCTCACTGCCTTCAAATCAAAAATCGGATAGTAAGATTTTACCATATGATTGGTACCATAATGATCTAAAAAAGAACCATTAATGAGTCTCATAACAATCATATGGCTTCTGCTGGTCCTTTCCTCAATACCATTATTCATCCTTTTTTAATATCTGGTAAAGCAATATCAGTACTATTGCAAGGTCTTGAAGAAACCTGCATAGTATTGGACCATACCAAGAAGAGATCAATTATCACTATTTTTTCAGGGGTTTTGACTTTAACTATCGGTACATAGTTTTTTTTTGTTTTTTTGTTTTTTTTGTTTTTTACTCTCAATGTAAAGCGACTTTGAGTCCTTGAAAAGCGCTATATAAATAAAATGTATTATTATTATTATTATTACATCCTTTTTGGTAGTCTAAAGATTTTAATCCACTTTCAAACCTATATATCTCACTGGTGACACAAGAGATTGCAGCTGCTGCAATCTTGAATAAAAAACTAAAAAACAAACTTCTGGGAGGAACTTATTGGTTCAGGCAGCATCTGTGGAAGACATTTTGGGTCACAATCCTTCTTTAGTCTGGTTTCTGCGCAAAAGTATCTAGTATATCTTACGTTTGGCAAATTAAGCTCTCTGGCAACTTCCTCATATCAAAAGACTTAACTCTTCTATGGCCAAAGCAAATAGGATGCAATTGTGGTTGCATAAATATTACTGGCCTCCATGCAGGTTTTTATCCAGAGACACCAGAAATAATTTTGTGTGAAAGTTTAACACAGAATGTAGCCTGAAATACAAAACACTTGTGGCGCCAGCAATGGCTGCCTTGCCAACAGTCTGTCTGTCCCTTCCTTCTTTGTGTTTTAAAAGTATGTGTTAAATGTATGTTTTAATATTCTTTATCTTGTTTTTCTAATCTACCTCGATGGAGTTGTGATTTTTTTCCGTATTGTATCTCCTTCCACACTGCGGCCTAACATCAAGGAGTTGGCAGCTTTTGCTGGAGACCGACTTTTGAGAGCTCCACCGCGGGGAGCCTGCAGAAAGTTTAACATCACGGAGCCCGCGACCCCTTTGCCAGGGATCGACCTCGGAGCTCCAACCGTCGATTCCGCTGTGGTGGATGTTTATGTTAACTTTTATGTAGTTGTGTGTCTTGTTGCTTATTTTTTCGTATGGCTGTATGGTAATTCACATTTTACTGTACCTTAATTGGTACACGTGACAATAAAAGACCTTTGAAACCTTTGAAAGCAAAAATCTCTCAATGCTGGAAATCTGAAATAAAAACAGGAAATATGCAACAGGTTTGACAGCCTCTGTGGAAGGAAAATGGAATTATCATTGCAGGGTGGTGACCTGGCAAGAGGACTGGCAGGTTAGATGCAAACAGAAGGGATTAGTTTAAAAATATATATTTATCTGCCCCTAGTCCAAAGATGAGATGCTTTTCCTTGCATTGGCCTCACTAGAACATGGAGAGACCCAATGACCAAGAAGTCAGTGTGGATACGGATGGACAACTAAAATCATAGGCAACTGGAAGCACAGTGTTGCCTTTTGGATTGAAAATAAATGTTCTGCAAAGCAATTGCCAATTTGTATTTAATTTACCTAGTGCACAGGCGATCAACCTGTAAGCATTAAATATGGTACGCAAAACTGGAAGTGAATTACTGCTTCGACTGGAAAGAGTATTTTGGTCCAGTATGTAGGTCCCTGATTGATGGGAAGGGAGGCACAGCAGGTTTTGCATCTCATGCAGTTGCAGGGGAAGGTGCTGCGAGAATGGCACAGGATATTTGCGGAGATGAAAGCATGATCAGATATTATGAAAAGTCAGTCCTTTCAGATTCCAAAAATTGGAAGGTAGGAGAATATGTGCTTAGTGGTGATGTCATGTTGACGGTTGTGGAACATTTTGAAAGATGATCTGTTGAATGTAGACTCTGGTGAAAAGTAAACACAAGAAGAAGAAGAGTTTGGAAAGCAAACATACACAAAACGGACCAAAGCGGCTGAGATTTCTGTCAATTATGGTGGCAGGAAATCAGATTTGAAGAAATGTGAGGATACTTTAAAAGCACTGCCATCATCATCAAAACAAATACAATTTTGATGGAGAAACTAGAAGAATTGAATGTAGTCGCAATAAACATTGTGTGAACAGATGCAGTCATTATATTGTGAGATTCAGTGGGTTTGTAATTAATATTGGTCAATAACTTGTTTTTTGAGCTGGAGATTGAGAACTCAAGGAAGGGAAAGGAAGAATCAGAGATAGATCATGTATAGACACAAGAAAGGTGAAGATTGCTTGCAAAGGTGGAGATTTTGTTTAATCTCTGTACCCTTGTGTGTGGTAATTGTAAATAATATTGGTTTACTCCAGCCAGCCAAAGTTATGTTTTGGGCAGGGACAATTTGATCTTACCCCTTTCTCTCTTCTATCTTCCGAAAGAAGATGCAGGAGCTTCAGAGACCAGACCAGATTATCTCTTTCACACCCTTTCTTGGCGGTGCTGCCACATGCTCTTACTTTTAATTCTACCTCATTTGGTTATTCTGTGATGGCACTTTAGCATTTAATTTCGCTCTTTTGAATTGCAGATATCTAATTCTACAGACATTACTGTACTCCCTTAACCTATGGCCCTGTAGGTCACAGTCATCTTTATTTGTTTTTGCTTCAAGCTTGTTTTAGGAAGCCGTAGCCGACGTGGGCCCTTTACTACATTTTTTCAGCCCACTATTACAAACAAGGCATGTCAGATGCTCCGTACTCAAGGAGAGAGGAATTCATCTCATTGGGAAGAGATCAACAAATATTTAAAGTAGACAGAAAATCCTGAGCGGGACAGGCAGCATCTCTGGAGAGAAGGAATGGGCGACGTTCCGGGTTGAGAACTTTCTTCAGAATCAATCATCTCTTTCACACCCTTTCGTGAAGAAGGGTCTTGACCGGAAACTTCACCCATTCCTTCTAAAGTTCAAGTTCAAGTTCGCGTTCGCGTTTATTGTCACTTATCCAATTAAGGTACAGTGAAATTTGAGTTACCATACAGCCATACTAAGTGAAAAGCAACGACACCATTTAACACAATTTACATAGACATCCACCACAGTGGAATCCACATTCCTCACTGTGATGGAAGGCAATAAAGTTCAGTAAAGCTTCGGGATGGATCGGAACACTCCGCGGCATGGAGCTCCCAAGTCGGCCTCTTCTTACCACAGACCGCGGCTTCATGGTGTTAAAGTCCACAGTCCCCGCGGTCGGAGAGCTTTCGCTGGCGAACCTCGGCAAAGGATTGCCACCTCCGCGATGGTAAGTCTGCGCCTCGCCCGTGGCTAGAAGTTCCGGGCCGGTTCTCAGGAAAGGCCGCACCACTCCATGTTCTTAGGCTGCACGGAGGGATGGAGATGCGACACGGAGAAAAGTCGCAACTCCATCTAGGTAAGGCTGAAAAAAGTTTCCCCCGATTCCCCCCCCCCAACCCCACCCACCCACCACATAAAACATACCAAGAAACACTAAAACATACCCTTAAGACACTCAAAATAACAAAAACATAAAGGGACGGGACAGGCTGTTGGCGAGGCAGCCATAACGGCCGTCACCCGCAGGTCAATCTCCAGAGATGCTGCTTGTCCTGCTGAGTTACTCCAGCATTTTGTGTCTATCTTCCAGCATCTGCAGTTCCTTCCTACAAATAAATATTTCACGTATGTAGAATTAGTGAGATGGAGGGCTTTTACCACAATGAGAAATATTCTCCTCTGCCTGGGTGATTGTAGGACCTAAAGCACTAGAGAATGTACTTCACTTTCATTGGTGATTGCAGAGCCACCTTCGTGGAGCCGTTTTATCCAGGTTATTGCAGTAAATTTGATTAGCACTCCTGTTAATCATGCTGCAGTTTAACTACGATGTTTCAATGAGAGATTGTGGCTGTTATGTATCCCATCTACAGAATGTTCAGCAGCACCTCTCCACATACTTATTCAACAGCATCAAGAACATCAGTCTGTATTGTCAACTCACAATCATATGGGTAGATCCTAATGTAGAAATACTTCTGGTTTCCCTCATTACAAAATCCTGAAACGTCAAACCACACTTTGGGAATGGTTATTGAATACTAATTTCAAGACAAGATATAAGAAAGAGGAACAAAGGAACAATGGCATTTCCTCCACCATTTATTAAGAGTACAGCTGATCTGATCTTTCACCTCAATCCCACTTTGCTGGTCTGATCCCCATCACCCTTGATTTCCAATGGTCAAAAAATCTATTTTTCTCAGTACAAGAACTTGACTCCATACCATCAATTCAATGGCAATTAGGGTTGATCATTAAATACTGACCTACAATTGAATACAAATATTCTCTAAGTGAATACAAATAGAGGAAAGACCTTTACTCAGCAGATTATATGGTTACCCCTCTTGCTGATCATCTTAGCATGTGTTTGATGATTGTAATCATGACAGCAGAATAAACTAAGAAAGTGTAGCAGAATTGGGCCACTTGGCTATCACAACACACTGAAGAATATTCTGTGCTTTCCTCGATGTGTGTAGGTCCATCCATACAAAAGAAACATCCTCCACCATTCAATCAGATTATAGCTGATGTTATCTTTGGCCTCAATTTCACTTGAAAAACAGAGCCACCTTATTCAACAAACCAAACCGATGCCGAGGACAGGCATATACACATGATTGATTATTCTCATGAATTTGCCACGTGTTTCTCTTTGCTTGTCCTGTTATTCTTCTGCCCCAGTGGTATAGCCAGGTTGGTGGAAGCCTTTTACACAATGGCATTGATGTACAATCTTTAACAGTAATGGGCCTAAGTGTCTGAGCGTCAGACTACACCTTTTTGTGAAGAGTGGCAGAACTCTGTGATAGCCAGTTGGTGGACACTTATGGGGACTTATTGTACTGATGGGGAGATCGTGAATGCAGTTTTCCTGAGAAAAACAATTGCTGATCTTTATCCACAGTGTACTTCAAATTCTACCAGGGTGATACCTCAGCAACATTAGTAGTGTGTTGCAAGGCATCATAAAAACACATTGAATGCTGTTATTCAGAAACCATAATAACAGCTATCTGAATTTGAATGGCAGAATATGAGCTTCCACGGCCGTTGGTTGCTTTTTGCCAGTGTTTGGAGAGAGCTGAGAGTTTACCCTTAGCTAGGTCCACATGTTTTAAAATGGAACTGGTCATTACTTTCAAGATGCAAGAAAATGGACACTATGAAACTCGTGTATAGATGGAACAATGCTCTTCCAAGATCCTTGACTTTGGCTCAACATATTCTTGATCTCAGGGGTCCCGATCTTCTGTTTAAATGCTTCTTGGCCCTTTGCAAAGCCATCAAGGATGCCAAGAAATAATTCTGGACCATGCTAAAGTCCCAAGGTGACCACATGGACACTTGTTGATTGTGGCTAGGCCTGCAAGCAATAACATGCCACAAAGTCAAATCGGGCAGTATTGGTTGCAACAATGTGTTCCCTTCCTGACTTATGTTGAATAGAAAGTCGGTGGAAGGACATCATCTGGCCTGCCAGCCTTGGGTGCACCAAAGTGTAACACCATAATGCTGTAAACTGGATCTTGCACTCTGGTATTATTCTCATTGCAGTACCTGTAATACTTGTGTATGACCTGAATGTACTGATAATCATAATCATAACATAATCATACTTTTAATAGCCAAGTATGTTTTGCAACATATGAGGAATTTGATTTGCCATACAGTCATACCAATAAAAAGCAACAAGACACACAAAATACATTTTAACATAAACATCCACCACAGTGATTCCTCCACATTCCTCACTGTGATGGAAGGCAAAAGAAAAGTTCAATCTCTTCCCTTCTTTGTTCTCCCGCGCCGGGGGCCTCGAGCCTTCTGTTGATGGAGCGATCTTGGCTCCCATAGCCGAAGGTCAGGCCCTCTGCATTGGGGCGATCAAGCTCCGCATCCGAGGGGGTCTCAGCTCCCCCGTGCCGGGCGTTCGGGGGTAGTCGAACCTTCTGCATCGTTGGAGCTTCCCGAGATAGGTCTCTACCTGAGACTGCGAGCTCTTGATGTTGCAATTCGCATCGATCCCTGGCTAGGGATCGGCTCCGATGGTAAGTCCACGCCCCCGCGGTGGGGCTCAAAGTCAGTCCTGAGCAAGGCCTCCAGCTCCATGATGTTAGGCCACAGAGCGACCGGAGATACGATCTGATAAACAATCGCATCTCTGGCAAGGTAAGAGATTGAAAACAAGTTTCCGCCCTCACCCACCCCCCACATAAAACAAACCAGAGAACATTAACACATACTTTTATAACGTATTAAAAATAACAAAACATGAGAAAATGAATTAAGTATGAGCATCCGATCATTTTCAGTGATATGAGCTTGGCTGTACCCCATGAACTGTGTGATACCTGCTCAAATAATGACCAGCATGCTCTCTTCCTGACCATTGGGCTGATGATAACAGTTGTCACTGTTATGTTGTAACTCAATAGTCATGTGTCATCTTGTCTTGCTAGAAAGAAAAATGCAGATTACATTAAAGTGGGTGTAATAATAGATAGTGAAGAGTAAACTATTCATTCATTCATTCATTCATTCATTCATTCAAGATGATTATCAAAAATTACAGCAGGATCTTGCTTCCCAATTAGGCTGAGGAATGACTAATGGGGTTTAATGCAGGTCAGTGCAAGATGTTGCATTTTGGAATTCAAACTGGGATCAGACCTTCACAGTGAATGGCAGGGCCCTGGGGAGTGTTATGGAGCTGATGGATCTAGAAGTGCAGATCCATAATTCCCTGAGATTGGTGTCATAGGTAGATAGGATGGACAACAAGGCTTTCAGTCCATTGGCCTTCATCAGTCTATGTTTGAGTATAGAAGTTGGAAGGTTTTATTACTGTTGCACAACACTTGGTGAGGCCACATTTGGAGTATTATGTTCAGTTATGATCACCCTGCTGTAGGAGGGATGTTGTTAAGCTGGAAAGAGTGCAGAGATGATTTACAAGAATGTTGCCAGGACTTGAGGGCCTGAGCTATAGGGACCAGGTTGAACAGACTTGGACTTAAATCTTCGGAGTGCAGGAGGCTGAGGGGTGATTTTAGAGAGGTGTACAAATATCACAAGATGAATAGATATGCTGAATGGAAAAGAGTGAGTCTTTTACCCAGAGTAGGAGAATCAAGAACCAGAGGACAAAGGGGAAAGGTACAATAGAAACCTGAGAGGCATCTTTTTCACGCAGTGGGTGGTGGGTATATGGAACAAGCTGCCTGAGGAGGTAGTTGAGGCAGGTTCTATAGCAACATTTGAAAGACATTTGGGCAGGTATGTGAATAGAAAAGATTTGCAGGGATATGGGCCATACACAGGCAGGTGGGACAAGCATAGATAAGGCACCTTGGTCAGCATGAATAAGTAAGTCCAACGTGTCTGTTTGCATGCTGTATGATTCGCACTCCAAATTAGATGATGTATTAGTGTGAAGTGTTTGACATGGTTCAATAGATGGAAGTGTGAGCAAGCTGCTTTGTGTGGGACTAACAGTGGAAATAGTAGTGAGTGAGGTATGGTGGCATTAATGAATATAATTATAGGACTTGTGACAGAGAATTTGAGAATTATTCGATGTTTAACATAAAGCAATAGGTTAGTAAAGTGGGACAGCTATTGAGAGTTGAGTTTTAATGATGTAATTACTGGCTGACCACTTGTGTGATGTTATTTTTCCACTTGCAGCTCAGCATCTAATTCTTAGGTGTAAAACACCTGGGGTTGACATCAGTAGCTGCTGTACCTCCTGCCGAAGGCACTTAATGATAGGCTTGAAGGACTGCCCAGGCCATTTTTTCGCCCTGTCACATCTTCCATTAAAATATTTGGAGCTCCCAGCTGATTTTGCAGGCAGTGAGAAATCCTCTGTTTAGAATTGGAGTCGTGCTTTAAATCAATTCCAGTTTGCCATGGCTGCCGGAGGTGACTTCCAAAATTGTACCCTGTAAATAGTGAAGAATGCACTAAACAGCAATGTAATGGGCCTGTCCCACTTAGGCGATATTTTGGGGGACTACAGGCGACTGCCGCAAAATTTTCAAGATGTTGACAAATTTTCGGCGACAGTGGGGACAATTTTTGCTGTCATAGGTTGACGTAGGTGCTGTCGCAGGTTATCATAGGTGAATTCCATTAAAATTAGTCCCTGGCAGTCGCCTAAAGTCGCCCAAGTGAGACAGGCCCTTTTAGTGACAGAAGGAACATGCAAATAAAATTTTGAGACATGAATTTTGAAAATTTTAATCAAATTTCTGGTGCAACCTACAAAGGCATTGTTTTCCAGTTGCAGAAAATGTTTTCAAATAATCCGGTTTTCATCGTGGGCTATTCGGACGATAGGCTTTAGATAGATTTTAAAGTCTTAATAGGGAGAAGGTTAAACGGGGTGGAATTAAACAAGATTAGTATTAGTGGATCACAGAGTTCAGGTTTGAAAATGAAAGCAAATGCAGATGTGAGAAATCTGGAATAATAACAGAAAGTGTTGGGAATTGTCTGGAGGCCAATCAGGCAGCATCTGTGGAAGAAGAAACCGGGTGAACAGTTCAGGTTGAAGGCCCGTCGTCAACACTCGTCAAGTGAGGAAACAAATTAGTTTGAAGTTGAAAAGGATAGTGTTGCAATGGATAGGACAAAAGTGATTCAGGTTGTAGAATTTCAGAAATAGGCAGCACTGAGGTCATGATAAGATTTGAAAACGTATAAGAACTTTTTTTTCCTAATTAGAGATGAGGAACCACGCAATTTGAAGATGATCACAGCTGGTGATGTCTAAGTTATGCTCGGTAGAATCTTGGATGAATTCAAGTTAAGAATGGAAGATAAGAGTCAATTAAAGATGTTGTGCTTGAAAGGACCTAGTAATAGATGAGGGTTTTAGGACTGGTGGATCTTGATTTCTCCTAGATGGCGGCGCGCGTGGCAGCCCCGCCAGCAGCTTGTGTGTTTCTTTCCACTTTTTGTTATTTTTAGTGTTTCCTAGTGAATGTATTAGTGTCTCTCGGTGTGTCTTATGCCAGGGGTGCCAGCGGGGGAATGGGGGAAAACCGTTTCCAGTCAGCTACCTCGGCGGAGATGCGACTTTTCTCCATGTCAGATTTTCGCCCCCCTCGCGGCCTATCAACTGGATTGGTGTGACCTTCCCGACCGGAGACCGGCCTAGAGCTTCAGCAGCAGGCACATCATGGACTTAACGTCACAGAGCTCCAGTGTTGGAGCTCCGACCGCGGGGGCCTGCTCTAACATTGTTGAGCTTGGTCTGTGGAGCTTCTAGTCGCGGGGACTTTACCATCGTGGAGCTGCCTGTGACCTTCCCCGAGGATCGCCTGACCGCTGGGCTGTGTGTGGACTTGGCATCGTGAAGCCGTGGTCTCCGGTAGGATGCGGCCGGTTCGGGTGTTCCGATCCGTCCCGACGTCGGAGTTTCCATCATCCCGGCGAGAGGGCATGTACATCAGGCCGTCTGTAGCAGCGACTGCGGAGGGTTCAGAACCCCGACCATGGGTCCACAGAACGATGAAGACTGACTGAACATTTGTGCCCTCCATCACAGCGGGAAGTGCTGGTCCCACTGTGGTGGATGTTTTTATGTTTTGTGTTTAATTTCTGTTGTGTATTGTGTTCTTTCTTTCTTGCTGGGAAAGGACTGCACATCCACCCAGCTTACCTTTGAGCAAAACTGCAAAATACAGATGGCACCACTCAACCTCGGTTGGAGTGAAAGCCACTTAATGTAATGTAATGGATTTTGGTAACGTAAAGGAGAGATACTGTTGCAGAAGTAAGCAAATCTTGCAATCCTGTGATAACCAACTCTTTTCCATGCAGAGTAAATAGGGATGTTGCAATTACATTAAATCTATGGCCTCTGGTTCTCAATTCCCCGATTCTGGTTAAAAGGCTCTGTGCATTAACCCTGTCCCTTCCTCTCATGATTGTGTACATCTCTATAAGATCACCCCTTACTCTCCTACGCTCCAAGGAATTGAGTCCTAGCCTGCTCTACCTCTCCCTATAGCTCAGGCCCTCGAGTCCTGGCAACATCCTCGTAAATTTTTTCTGCACCCTTTCCTGCTTAACAACATCTTTCCTATAGCAGGGTGACCAACACTGGACACTATACTCTAAATATGGCCTCGCCAAAGTTTTGCCCAACTGTAACATGACCCCCCATCTTCTATACTCTAACTGATGAAGGTCAAATTGCCAAAAGCCTTTTTGACCAACCTATCAACTTGTGATGCCACTTTAAAGATCCCTTTGCTTCACAACACTCCTCAAAGCCTTACCATTCACTGTGTGGGTCCTGCCCTTGTTTGACTTACCAAAATACAAAACCTTGCACTTCTTTACATTAAACTCTATTAACCATTTCTCACCCCACCTGCCCAACCGATCAAGATCTTGCTACAATAACCAACTTCGCTATCCACAAACCCACCCTCTTTAATACCATCTGCAAACTTACTAATCATGCCTTGTACGTTCTCATCCAGATCATTGATATAGATGACAAACAGCAATGAACACAGCACCGAACCCTGAGGCACACCACTAGTCACAGGCCTCCAGTCCGAGTAGCAACCTGCCACCCTCTCTACTTCCATTCATGAAGTCAATTTTCTATCCAGTCAGCTAGCTCTCTTTGGATCCAATGTGATCTAACATTTCAGAGCAGCGTACCATGTGGAACCTTGTCAAATTCCTGGCCCTCATCAACCTTTTTCTTCACATCTTCAATAAACATTCAGATTTGTGAGACATGATCTCACATGTACAAAACTATGCTGACTATCCCAAATCAGCCCCTGTCCATCTAAATGCATGTATTTCTTATCCATCAGAATACTTCCCAGTAACTTTCTGACCACAGATGATAGACTCACTGGCCTGTAGCTCCCAGGCTTTTCCCTGCAGCCCTTAAATAATGACACATTTTCCAGTCTTCTGGCAACTCACCCGTATTTAATGATGACTCATAAATCTCAGCCAGGGGACATGCAATTTCATCTCTAGTTTCCTTTTGTGTCCTTGGATATATCTGATCAGGCGCGCGAGATGTACAGTATCTACCTTCATATGCGTTAGAACCTTCAGCACCTCCTTGACTGTAATACTGCTGCCCTCAAGACGCTTCCATTGACTGCCCCAAGTCAACACGTGTCTCTGCACGGTAAAAATAGAGGATATTTACTCATTACAGACTTTGTCCATCTCCTGTGGCTCCACAGAGTTGATTGCTTTGATTCCTGAGGGACCCCGTTCACTCTCTGGTTACCCTTTTTCGTCCAAGAATCACTGCCACAATCCCATGTATCTAGGTTGCATTTGGAAGGCCAGTCTCACTAGGCCTCATGTACCAAAGTCCAGCAACAGATAGAGACAGGGCTGCAAGCATTATCATGCTCAGCCTTGACATGTATGAAGAACTTCAGACTCAAGGCAAAGCAGAGGGATAAAGCTTTATCAAAGCTGCAGGGATTTTAAAGAAGATAGACACAAAATTTGGAGTTACTCAGCGGGTCAGACAGCATCTCTAGAGAAAAGGAATAGGTGAAAATCTGGAGACATATCCAAGGTAGTATTTTCAGCATTTGCCAAAGGGAGTTACTTATCGGAGGTTGGTGAGGGCAAGGGAAGTGTATTTCTTGTGGAGTTATACATTTACTGCTAACTCACAGTAAATTCTAAATCTCAAATGAAGATGCAAAGACATTTTATTTTAAGGCATCTGAGACTTATATCTAAAGTGGAACAGTGCTTTACGCTCATTAAGGTGTGTAACCATTTCACAGAAGGGCTGATTAATAACTGAGCATGGATTCGGAAAAGGCTTACAGAGATAACCAAAGATATAGTCAGAAGGATGAATTTTCAAGAATTCCTTCAAACAGAGAAGTGACAAGGTGAATAACTTGAAGAGCTGCAGAATGGGGAGCTGTGATTGCTGAAGGTTCTGATAGGAGAGGGAAGAAGGGAGATATGGGCATACTATTTCTGAGAAAATGTGATTCTGCAGCTGCCAAGTGTATATTAAAAAAATGCAGGATGGTGCTGTTTCTCTGGCAATTATTTTGATGAATAACCTTTCAGTAAACCAGAGTTAAATTTTGTGTTGGGGTGTTTCTGATTGCCAATATAACTTGCTAACTCTGACTACAAATAATCAAAAACAATCAGTGCAACTAAAATTAGACTTTCAGTACTGTTTGAAAATTCTACTTAAGATAAAAGTAAAATGTCATTCCATCACATGCATCAGCAGTAATTTGCCCTGATTTTACGCACAACCAATTTTGATGCAGATTGATGCTGCAACCAAGGAAGAGATTTTGGAAATTCTTTCCATAGTTTCACCAAGGACTGTTGTCTTAACCATCATAATGTTGCAAAATGTAGTAAGAAAACTTGAATAAGTCATATATATTTGACCAAGTTGCCTAATTGAGCCAGCCCTTATTACCTGGAGTATACCTTTCCAAACCTTTTCTAATCATGTAAAGGGCCTGTCCCACTTACATGTCCTTGGCACGCAAATTACGCGACCTCGTTGAGGCGCACGGGCAGCGTGTGGCCGCGCGGGGCCGTTCCCACTGAGAAGTGCGGAGGGGTATGTAGTTGTGCGCAACATCGCGCGGGGCTCCCAAGTTTTTGTAGTGAACAAAATCTTCGCACGCCAACGGCCTGTCGCGTAACTGACGGCCAAAGTGGGACAGGCCCAAGACGCTGGCACGACACAATGTCTCATCTCCAACAGCAGCAGAAGCAGGCAAACGATCGCCGAACTCAGCCTGGGGCTCACGGCCGTTGCGGTCCGGATCCGCTCCCACTTCTACTCCCAGAGCGGGGCCAAGAAAATTGAAGATAGACACAAAATGCTGGAATAACTCAGCGGGACCGGCAGCATCTCTGGAGAGAAGCAATGGGTGACGTTTCGGGTCAAGACCCTTCTTTCAGACTGAAGAAGAGTCTCGACACGAAACGTCACCCATTCCTTCTCTCCAGAGATGCTGCCGGTCCCACTGAGTTACTCCTGCATTTTGTGTCCATCTTCAAATGATGTCACGCGCTCCAGACGGCTGTGCGGGTGCATGAAATCGCGCGCGACCTTCGCGAGACCGTCGCGCCTCAACGCGACCATGAGGTCGCATAATTAGGATGCCAAGGACACATAAGTGGGACAGGGGCTTAACTATCCAGGTGAATTTGAATGTTGTAATTGTAACTGGTATTTTCAGCATCAAATACTGACAGAGAATGAGACTAAATATCAAAGAGTTTGTGAACTGGAAACACAACCTTGAAATAACATCTTCAATAATGTTCATGCTAATTTTAACCACTATTCCTGCACTTAGTTTACCATAGTGTTATTGCCTCATTTACATCTGCTTTAATGCTGCAACAACACTGTATTTAAATATCCCTAATTGCCCTTGAACTGATTGGCTTTCAATGCCATTTGAGGGCACCCGAGAGTAAACCGTATCGGTGGGTTGATGTATCTGCAGTCACATAAAAGCTAGACCAGGTAAGAATGGCAGATTTCCCACCTTGAAGGATATTTTTGTGAACCAGGTGAGTTTATCACAGTTCTCATGGACATCTTTACCATTGTAACTCTTTATAATTCCAGATAATTAACTGAATTTAAATTCCACACTGACAATGGTGGGATTTGAACTCTGATCTCTTAAATTGTGAGGCTAGCCTCAGGATCACCAGCATGGCATTTAAACACTGCACCACAATAGTGCCTGGTGAACATGACTTGTTAAGATTTAGGAATATAAGAAATGTCTGTGCACTACTGTGGTGCAGTTGGTAGAACTGTTGCTCCACTGCTCCGGAGAAGTATGTTTAATCCCCACCTCTGGCCCTGTCTGTATGAGTTTGCATGTTCTGGATAGGACAGCTTGGGTTTCACCTGGTTGCTCCGGGTTCCTCCAGTATCCCAAACAAGTGTCAGGTGATATGTTAATAACCCACTGTAGACTGCCCCTAGAGTGTAGGTGACGGATAGAATCTAGGTGGATTTGATGAGAACGCAGGCTTAACAAACAGGGTTAGAAACATAGAAAATAGGTGCAGGAGGAGGCCATCGGCCCTTCGACCATTCATTGTGATCATGTCCCCGATCAATAACCCGTGCCTGCCTTCTCCACATATCCCTTGATTCCACGAGCCCCTAGAGCTCTATCTAACTCTCTCTTAAATCCATCCAGTGATTTGGCCTCCACTGCCCTCTGTGGCAGAGAATTCCTCAAATTCACAACTCTCTGGGTGAAAAAGATTTTTCTCACCTCAGTCTTAAATGGCCTCCCCTTTATTCTTAGACTGTGGCCCCTGGTTCTGGACTCACCCAACATTGGGTACATTTTTCCTGCATCTAGCTTGTCCAGTCCTTTTATAATGTTATATGTTTCTATAAGATCCCCCCTCATCCTTCTAAACTCCAGTGAATACAAGCCTAGTCTTTTCAATCTTTCCTCATATGACAGTCCCGCCATCCCAGGGATCAATCTCGTGAACCTACGCTGCACTGCCTCAATCACAAGGATGTCCTTCCTCAAATTAGGAGACCAAAACTGTACACAATACTCCAGATGTGATCTCACCAGAGCCCTAACCCAGAGTTGGGGTAGGATTTGGGTTAAAAAGGAAAAGGATGCTCGTTGATTGGCGGTGACCCGGTGAGCTGGAGCCTGCTTCTGGGTTATGACTTTATGGCTCCATATAGGAATAGTTTATTCCTGCTCTTCCATGAGTAAGAACCACTTTCCTGCAGTAACGTGCATTAATAACTTTTAAAAAACTGCAGAAGGAGTGGATCAATCCCTCTATTTCTGCGTCAGTACCACTGCCAGCACTGCTGCCATTTCTCAGTACAAATATACGAGCTTAAAGCTGTGATGCCTAGATGCCTGAGCTGCCATTCACCCATATGATGCATTGGTGGTCTCCATGAAATCCAATGGTTTGCTTCCAACTTATTTAAGCTTGCCACTCCTCCAGTACTGGGAATTCTGGGCCTGACACACTTTTATCCTGGCTTAAATACTGCAGGCATTCAAACACATGGGATAAATCTGTTGCTGTAAAAAGGTAAATGGAGTCTTATTTCACATTCAATTCTTAGTTCCTATGTTTTCTTGTGTCTTTGTGCGTTAGTCATCTAACTTTAAAAAAAAAACATTTTTTGACAGTCCCCCCCAGTGATTTCCAGTGTTTGTACATTGAAAAACAGTCACTACTTTGACAGCTGGTGAGCCAAGAGGCAGGGACTTAAGGTCCCTTAAAGCTGTTATGCAAGCCTAGCTGTTACCCAAGTCGAAACAGCCTGGACAGAGCACAGCTGGGCTCCCAGTGGAAGACTGCCCATGTGGCTATAGTGGCAGAAACAGAATGACCCTGGGACAGGTGGCCACCAATCTCAGAGCAGTGGGTGTACTGTTCCAAAAGTTCCACATTTTTATTACAACAACCGCCAACAGCAATAGGTAAATCTTAGTTGACTACCGCCAAACGACTATTATTAGTCAACAGCACAGGCTTTAACGATGGCTACATCTCTGAAGATAATCAATACCTGTCAGTGACATTTTTTTGTTTAACGTGTGCACAATTAACAGCTACTGTACTGGTAGCTGGTATATCTAGTAAAAAAAATGTAATGTAAAATGTTTATCATTTCTAGCAAACACATAGGTTGCAAAGTTTGGCTCCACACCACTTATTTGAGCATTAAAGGTGCCAATTTCCTTTCAATCTGGTGAGTAATCTGTGTACATGAGTAGGACTAGCCAGCACATTGAGCACAGCTAACACCTATTAGTGATTTACACAGTGTCAGATTATAATGTCACTATCTGCAACATTGAGGTGATTTAAGGGTCTCGACCCGAAACATCACCCATTCCTTCTCTCCAGAGATGCTGCCTGTCCCGCTGAGTTACTCCAGCATTTTGTGTCTATCTTTTCTATTTTGGAGTTTAGTACTACATCCAACACCTCTGTTAAGTTTGCATAGCTGGATATATGTTCAGCAGCTGAAAGGACCCAGCCCCAACACTACCAGTGCTATTTAAAGGAATCATTAACTATTTGCATCGTGGTTGCTGATATATTTTGACTGCCTATTGCAGTGTGACTGTTCTCAGAGCATTTTGTTGCTTTCTGTGGTTGCTAATGTCTGCAGGGAATGGTGTGCCAGGTGCTGAAGAATTTTGTTCTGTCATTAAGGCTTTGCAAAAAAAACAGTTGCTTCCAGACATGGTATTTCGTAATCCTTCACCTTGAAACTGCAGCACTATTAGAAGAATGAACTGTGATATGCAGAGTAGTCCAGGCAGCTAGATGTCACCTGCTGCTGTCAAAACTCCTTTCTCAGAGGATTGTATTGCCAGTGACTGTCCAAGTTACTGTGGTATGAAACACAATAAATTAAGCTGGAACAGAAGATATTTGCAATTTTTCTCAGTTGATGCCCGTGACATAAAGAAGGTCACTGCTACTGGCTTTCTGTGCAAAGGGAGCTATGCACAGTTCACTCTTGCTTGGCTGGAGAATGCACAGTGAGATTGCTTCTGTGATATGGTGAGCCACTTCTGTATACACTATGATTTGTGGGTTCCACATATCAACTGGGAGATATGCCACTCCCTCAACATCACATGAAGTGGTTTCCTATATAGTGCATCATGTGGGTATTTTGCTTTGCTGTGATACCTTCATTTGATGACAGTACACAGTGCCAACTGTATTTGAGTCATCACAACAAATAACATGGTGGGTACTGGGTGATAAGGACTGTCTAATAAAAACACAGCTTTAGATTCTCGTGCATAACCCAAATAATATGGAAAATAGTCGACTCCTTCGACTATGTAGAGACCTCCTTCAACCTCCTTCGACTATGTTGAAGACCAGCTTCGACTAGCTACGACTAACTTCGGGAAAATTGGACACGTATCGACTTTTTCCATGGCGACCTTTTTTTCCTCGTGGGCATTTTTTAACATATTGAAAAAAAACGCCGCGACCTAGGTGAGGCCTCGAGTACGCGGAGACCACTCTCGAGCATGAAGGAGAGTTACGAAGACCTGCCACGACCTCGTGTTGACCATGTTGCGAGTATGAGTCGAGGGCAAACTTGCCAGAATGGATCCACAAGAGCACTAATAGTTATTTACCATTCCTTACTGAACTAAATAGATTCCAAGATCAATGACACGCCCTGTGGAAAGTTGCTACTCATCCATAATTCTTGATACTTCATCCAATCTTTCAGACAGTGCAACTACTGCACCAAGTCCTGCCTTTTTTCTGTATATGGCCCTCTGAATTGTCCTTCTAAGTCCACTTTTGTGAAACTTCATTGTGACATTACTTTTTGGTACTGCCATCTTTGTTCTCCATTCTCTTTGCTTTTGCTACAGGCGACTAGAATCTGTTGACCAATCATGTGTAAATCTTGCCTTCAAGTTAGATTCTTCTTCTTCTTAGGCCCCCTTCAGTCGTGGCTGACCATGGGTGTCTCCAAGGTGTTATTCCCTATATGGAGGACGCCTGTGCGTGACTTTGTTTGACGTGGGGAGACTGGTGCACAGACAGCCATCCCACAGTCCTTGACAGATCTGGGTCAGGATCCAGTGGCATGGAGTCCAAGACGACCGGAGACCCTTTTCTGCTGAAGCCTTCATCCGCCTTCCCAGCCGTTATGACGCCCCACTAAGGTCAGCCATCATCCTCTGCCTGTTCCATCTTTGAGGTCTTGGTTGGATTGCTCTTTGTCAGATACCTTCCCCTCGACCTTACCACCATGGGTGGCCCTGCTCTCAGGATTTCAGGTTCACACAAGCTTCTCCACCACGACAAGGTGACAATCCACGGAGGTTAGATTATGAGTGCTGATAGTCTTAAGGTGTTAAATCTTTTGACAGCATTTCTCCATCCCTACACAGTTACCTTCCAACTCTTCCAAGTCATCAGCAAAGGGTTGTTCGTTAAAGTATCTGGAGCTTGTAAGCCAGGAATGATTATGTGATGAGTGGTTAAGTGGGATATTGAAAGGAGAATTGGGTATTGACTTTTACAATGTTTAATGCAGGTGTTAGCCATGGACAGCATAATGGTTGGATTAGTGATGAAGAGCAGCATGCAGGTGAGGTGATGCGGACCTGCAAGAGATGTAGATATGACATTTAAAGCAGTGTTAAGTTCATGAGGGTGCATGGAACATTTGAATGCTAGGTACAAATCCTAATGAGGTCTGTTAGTTATTCAGTGTGGATGTGTGATGTTTACTTATTAAATGACCTTGAGCACATTATGTGGTTATTGAATTACTTGTGGCACTGTATTTAGGTCCTCGGGACTTGATTTGTGATATTGATCTCCACAGCAACCTCTTCTTGTTGCCTTTGCAATGTGTTTCTGTCTCGTGTGGAAATAGGAAATATTTCCTCTTTGTAATTTTGATATTATTATGCAACTTTAGAATTTTCATACAAGTTAAAAAAAAAAAATTGTGTATGTGTCTAGCAATGCTGAGTAACCTGGGTATGGTATTAAAGAATGATGAATGATACAAACATGAAGCGTCATCAACCTGAAATTTTAACTATATATCAATCCTCAGATGCTGTCTGATCTGCTGAGTTTTTCCAGCATTTTCTGTTATATTTATTTCAGATTTCCACCATCTGCATTTTTTGGTAATTTTCAGTGGCAAAAAAAGAAAGCAGCTATTGTTCAAAGACATGCAACAATTGTTTTTACTAACTATTGATATGTCAGGGACTTATCGTTACCTCCTGCACAAACGTTTTCAGCAAGACTTCTCAAAACTATGGAACCAGCTGTATCCTTTGTATCATTCTAGACATGATATATTTGGGAACACTTGCCAGCAAAGAACCGGGCACACCCCCCTTATGAGTTGAAGTTTGATTTTAAGAGGAGTGCAAGCAAGCTTAAGTTATGCTACCCAATCATGAAATTAGACTCTTTGTTGCGTGCTAAGCAACTCAGTAATTATCTTCTTCTTCTTCTTCTATGTGGTGTTTTTTGGCGGTTGGCAAACCACTTTTTGGGTGCATTACCGCCACCAACTGGCATGGAGTGTGGATCAAACAACACCATTACATATACTAATAACCTATATCCTTCCGAACAAATTGGTTACCCTAAGAAAATGCAACAGGATTTGATAGCACTTATATGAACTTCCTTGCAAAATATCTACCAAATCAAATTGTATTCTTTCTTTTCTGAACTGCTCACTCATCCGTTCTCTCTCCTCCTCATACCTCTCACAATGTACAATGACATGCTCTATTACTCAGTAATTATGTAGAGATGTACAACATAAAGTTGATCTTCATTAGAGGCAATTGACATGACATGACATTAATTAATTGTTCATCGAATTCCCCATGCCCATTTTATCCGTTCATTTCCATCATTGTGTGTTAGGTAAAATGTACATCCTTTGTCATACTCGTTTTGAGTGACCGCCGATGATGATGACATCCTTTGTCATACTCGTTTTGAGTGACCGCCGATGATGATGACATCCTTTGCATTATGAAAGTAAGCACTCAGAAGAATTCCATTTTTGTCTCTGAAATAGTCAACGATATCAGACATACAAAAATCGATGCACGTTCACAGTTGGGGTTCAGCTGTTGTGAGACCTTCTGAGACAGCTGAACTAATTTGAACCAGAAAATGCCAGCACAATTCTTGTTTAAGATATTTGGATGGTGAAATAGAAGGGTTAATGTGCACTCGCACCCTGCTATGGTGAATTGCAATCCAAAGAAGCATCCGTTCTTTCCCCAGCTGAAAATATTAAAACAAAAACACTGCCCACTCAATTTCCAATGTATTTTCCTTGGGAGTCCTTAAATAAGCATTATCTATCTCCCTTATTTGTGAATGCGTGATGCTAGACACCTACTTAAAACTATCTCCTCACCACGGAAATATTTCAGGTGCTCTTGAAATGAAAACATAGCCATGTGAAAATGGATATTTTCGTCCATTTTATTAATGAAAATGAAATCCTTTCCCACCCCTCCTCAAAAATGCATTTTGGTGTTTTCAATAATTAATGCTATTCTTCTAAATGCTAAAATCTGCAATGTAAAATGTTTTTGAAAACTGACCACAGCAGCTAATTGCCTCCATGACTCAAAATAATGTTTCGGAGGTGATCAAATCTGAACTGAATTCAGGATGTTGTGCCCAGGGCCTTGCCAATTTTGGCTCTGTTGAGGAGAGATAAAGCCACCGGCGATGTCACTGTCGAGGTCAATGATTCGGTATTACGCTTGCTGCAGTATATTACGTTGACTTTGCCTGGATATTTGGAGAAGATTTACAACAAAAAAACGTTTTGCTGTAATTTATTTGCAAGGTTTTCTTGACTGCGTAATCCTCCAGACACGCAAAACAAAGTGACAAGGATGGATTTGAGGAATCCCTCTTAAACGATTCAAACCCTAGCGTCAGGGAGAACCAGGATAAAATAAATCTCTTAATGTTTAAATTTGCGATTGAATTTTGCGTAAATCCGTTGCCTTATCCGAAGGTCAGTCCAAATTGAAAACTTGTATGTTGTCACACAGATATTTGGAGGGAATAGTGCCATCTGTGTAGGTTTTTGTATGGAAATAAGCATCTATCTCCAACCTTGCAACGCATTTGGTAGCTCGGTTGCTTCCAATTTGCTTGCAGCGATTTGAATGCTTGTGTCAATACTCACAAGTGGAGCACACCTGAAAGGTGTTCTCTTGCAAGTGCCAGTGCCACCTCTCCGTCTGGTCGCCATTAAACGTTGCTAAAACTACTTTCATTTGGCATGGCTTGAACATTAAACAAATAATCAACTATTTGTCGATTCCCTGTGATTTCTCGGGAAATGGTGGAGCGAGCGAGCGAGCGGCCGGTCGCATCTTATCCCTTTCTCGCGTGGTGATGAGAATTCATGAGGAAGATTACTGACGTTGCGGTGTGTGTGTGTGTGTGTGTGTGTGTGAGGAGAGGACAAGATAGCGAGAGAGCGGCTCGCTTGTTGCCACTGCTCCTGCAGCGCTGCTGGTGGCTCGCTTGGTGAGAAACGCCCGTGTGACGCGTTCAGCCCAGCAACCCACTGACAAGCCGGAGCTGGAGCTGGAGCCAGAGGGAGTCTGCTGCCTTGCAAATGTAAACAGAGACGGCAGGGTAAAGTCGCAGAAGGGATGAGGCGCGTTTATATATATATTTGCACCTGATCTTGCATATGAAAGCCCCGCTCCGACCGTGCAGGGAAGGTGCTGCAGGTAAAACTCCATATTTGACTAGGTTATAGATGAAGCTGGTAGCGATGGAGCTACAGAGACTGGCCCTGACGGAGACGGGCTCCGCGATGCTCATCTGATGTAGGTAAAACACGGCATGAACATTGCGATGGTGAAGGTGGTGTGCGCCGCCCGCACGTATTCATGGATTGAACGCCGCCGTTCTCATTTTTTTTGCTTTGTACCCGGGTCGTTAATGGAAACATTTTTTTTCTAACACGGTTTGATTTGGACGGAATCGCACGTACGTTGTGTTTCAATTTTTTTGGGTTGCAGTTTATCATCGCTTATTTCTCACACTGCTGAATGCGATGGGGTGGGAGATGCTGCTTTGTACTGATGATATCAGCAGGAGAACCCGTTTCAGGGGGAAAAAAACCGGCATAGTTCAATAGATATCGTATGAAAAAAAAATCTATTTTGATCTATAAAAGGAACCCCTGATGACATGGAAAACATTTTTCGGGTATTGAATACAATAACATGAGTCGATTTTTTGCCATGTTTCGACCGAGGATTTCCTTATTAGCGCGGGCAGTTTTCGTGGTGTTGTAGGGTTAGAAACTGGGATTAGCTACAGTTTACGGTGAAATGGCTAACTACAGATCGGGGTGGGTTGGTGGAGATTAACACCTTGCAGGGATATTTTCTACAATTAGCTGTCCATTTAATAGGTCACTATTAAGAACATTGCAAAGGGCCTATTTTAGTGCTATTACAGCACTTGAATATTTTAATGTAATGCTGAATTTTACAGGGAGTATAAGAGGCATTTTCATTTCTCGAATGAAATATCTTTTCATCGTGACCTAACTATATTTTTGGGTATCTAAATCAATTTTGATATCCGGAAATGTAGTTAAATGCTCCTGCGCGATGTATATCGTTAATCTTGCCCCATTGTGCTTCTTATTGCATTCAACATGCATGCCAGTTCCTTAAACTGACCCGTTCACATCAAACCATGGATCAAATGAGTTTACGATTCGTGTTAACTTGACAATTCCCACAGAAAAGCATGGTTTCCTCGTGTTTGGTTACATCCCGTAATCAAAATATTAAATAGTTCGTCGGAGCTCGGTAATTAAAAGGCAGGGCGCTAAATGATTTCCCCTGGTTTAAATAAAATCCAAATTTCACACTGTATGTCATTTGGAATAAACACCTGTAGGGATCGCCCTGTGCTGAGTGTGTTGGGAAGCGGATTTTCTTCCCCTGGCGAAGCTCATAGCCTCCCTCAGTGTTGGCACTTGCTGGCAGATATTTTTTTAGCGAGGTTCAACGTAGGGTCTATAAAATCGTTCGAGACTTGCATATACTAACGAATATTGAATAGGAATATGCAAAAATAATTAACATACTCCTAAGCTTAGTAGTGTGTGGAAAAGAGGTTTCAGGATATATATTTTATTTAAATAGTGCCTATACTTTTGTTCATAGTAACATTAGAATGTTGCATGCAAATGACCAGATATGCAATTCTCATGCAATTTTTTCCCCCATCTCTGTTTATGTTGGGATGAAGTAATAACTACGCTGTTGGCTCATCAGGTGACATGGTATAAATTAAAAAAATTCACTGATGGCTGAAAAATGCTTCTTAACCTGTGTTCTCTTTTCCTCTCAATTTGTCTCTCTGGGTTCTTCAACAAAATTGTTTGTGTGATACCTTGGTTTGCAGATTGTTCTGTTTCACAAAAGTAGTTGTGATGTTGTAATTATTATAAAAAGGATTGTCATATACAGCATGAATGATTAAACGGCTCTCCTAAGATGTGCTTTGTTACAAAAAAAATATTTGTTGCCAACATTCTCTTTTCATTACAATATGAATTTTAAGTAGGGATAAGGAGAAATTGAGCAGGTGCTGTAAACACTGCCAGCGTAGTGGAAAAAAAAATCTCAAGTGCAGTTGAATTTGCTGAATTTTAAGTCATTATTTCCTTTTGATGATATTATGTAATAACATTAACTGGATAGAGTGTGGTTTATTATATATTTTGATTATCTTGCAGAAAACAAGTTCCCTTAACATTATGTTCCTGTGAATCACATGTTATCACTAAGTGAGGAGGCAAATTGCTTAGAACAAAGAAAAGTAAGCATTTTTGTAACTGGTGATACAGAAAATTGGATTCACGAGTCAAAGATGTGAACGAGCATCAGAAACAGTAAAGGGAATACTAGCTATCTATGCGTTTTTTGGCTGAGTCACTTTATAATTTATGTAATTAATTGCTCTGTGATAATAAATAGGCATGTGGAATTTCCAGTGCATTTGTTATCGTGGAGGCAGTGGGAAATGATTTATCCCACAAGCAGCCCTTTACAAGGAGTCTATCGTGTACATTATTGTAAGATGGTTTTAAACTGAGTTAGGGGTCATGCTATTATTTATTGCTTTCATTCCTTGCAGATTGCGAGTTTGCTGAAGCCGCTGTAAACACTGGAATCACAATTTGGCCCTGAAAGGAAGACTCGCTGACAGGCTTTGCATGTCAAGTGGCTTCTGAGCTACTTGACAGTTTATTGTTTCCAGCACCACTGGGAAGCAGGCAGCCCAGGAAGCCATGAGTGATGACTCGGTGTGTCTGATTTAACATGGTGGCATGAATCTGAGAATCTGTGCTGGGAATATGCCACTCAGAGCAGGTTTGGTATTTTAATGGGATTACCAAAGGGAAATACACGTAAACCCAGAGAAAAGTCATCTTTTGGATCTGCGTCAATTAATTCCATCTCCAGAGAAAATTTAAACACTATTTGTTTTCTTACCCGGAGCAGCAAAGAGCTAACAGAGCCATCTGATCACTGAGCAAACTCCCCAGTGAATATGGGGTACCAAGAGCCCTTCTTCTGCTGAGTCAACATATGACATCCTCAACCTACAAAAGCTGCCAACAAAACCTTGCTGGAGATCTGCCTCACTAATTCCATCCAGTTAGATTTAACAAAAAGGATACATTCTGCAGCTTACAGCAAATCTATATATCGAGGGACCTTTTACAAATTGTCTACAATCTGTATATTAACTACATTCATGAAGATGGCTATTGTTTTCAAGAAGAAAGGCCACTTGCTTTGGTTTGGCCTACTTTTTGGATGCCTTGTTAACCTTGGGGTCAGCCTAGAATTTACTGGAGCTGGAGGCCAGTGGGCACGGTTTCCAAAGTGGAATGCATGCTGTGAAAGTGAGATGAGTTTTAACATGAAGACCAATATTTCCAGCAGTCTATTGGTGTACTTTGATGATGAAGGATTCTGTGATTTTCTAGAACTCCTGATTGTAGATGGATACCTTCAACTTCGCTTTTCAATTTTCTGTGCCGAACCAGCTGTTCTTCAGTTAGATACTAAAGTGAATGATAGTGTCTGGCATACAATAGTTATTCAAAGGAATTTCAAGAAGACCACGCTAATAGTAGACAAAGAGGTCAAAACGGTTGAAGTGAAATCGAAAAGACGAGATATGACAGTCTTCAGTAAATTGTACGTTGGTGGAATTCCACCAGAATTTCATTCGTCTGTGCTGTCATTTACATCAACTTCAGTAGGAAGTCAAGAACCATTCCAGGGATTAATAACTGATCTCAAAGTTGGAAATGGGACTACCACACTCATTGATGGTCAAGGAATCAAAATGGATGAAAACTACCTTTGCACAAATCACAGTCTATGCCTAAATGGTGGAACCTGCTCTGTAGTACAAGAGAAGGCAATTTGTGATTGTTCTCACACTGGCTTTCAAGGAAAAGACTGCAGCGAAGGTAAGATGACTACAAGACTATTTCTATTAATTAATTATTACAACTTCTGATTGTTGTAGGGAAACCTATTGTTCTAAGATTAAACTTGGAGAAAATTATTCATAGATAATGCCTTTACTTTCCTTTATTCAGACATCTTCAAAGATAAATGAATTTTTATTTAACTTTATTTGTTGATCATTTAACTGACATTTGGAATGTGTCCATTTGCGATCAAAGGTTTAAAGGCTCTGTAACACGTATTTTTAAAGCTGAACCATAATGTAAAATTAACATTCTATATAAACATCAAAACCCACTATTAAAATAATTGAGGAATAGTGAATTATCAGACAAAATACATAATTTTGAATATGGACACAGGAAAATTGATGCTAACTTTATTTCTAAATTCTCATGTTAGAAACTTCAAGCAGGTGCTTTCTTGTTATTTTTTGTGAACTCTAATGAAATACTGCCAAATCACAGGTTTTGTTAATTTTTAATAATTTTCCATACTTTTAACCACACCATTCCTTTGCCTTATGAAATGCAGAGGGAGCTTATGTATTTAGCAAGTTTAGCTCGACGTATATAATTTATAAACGGTTTTGAAATTCATTTTGTTTTGAATAGCAAAAATATAATAAAAACCAAAGTGGCCACATACAATCCATGTAACTTAATTAAATTATTATATGCACTCTGTTAACTTGCAGATTATTTGAATAGGCAAGAGTAGTTCTTTTTGCATGCACTAAATTGTCCAAAACTTCAATTTATTTAAAACTTTGAAACATCATTTTGTTATACATTTTTTCTTATCCTTTGGACCATTATTTTGATATGATAGGAAACATGAACTAGGAATTTGTAAAATGTTATTTCTCCGAGTTATTTATTTTGCACTTTTGCTCATGATTCCTACTGATTTACTTTTTAATGTGAGGAAATATAATTTATTAAGCACTGATTTCCCATATGGTGCAGAAGCTCAGATGTTGACGTATCCTGTGGGTCTTCTCAAATAAGGATTTAGTTACAGGGGAAGGAAAACTATATTAATTAGATTTGGTTTTAAGTTTTGATGATCTGGAAATGCAAAAAAGCTGCTAGTTATTTCAATTCAGGTATGTCCTAATGCATAGCCAGGAGTAATAGTTAGTGATTAATAAAATGTATACTTGACAAGAGCCTCTTGCTGAATATTTTGTCCTTTTACAAATTGCAATAATTTACTAAAGTATTAGAAGATGATGAAAGCACCTCCAAAAAACTGCTGCTCTATTATGGAATATTATGATTTTTGTTTGAAAGAAGAAAGGCGAATAAGATATACTGTTGCCCAAGAAATCAGAGGTACAGAATCTAAAATTAGAAGACTAAGGCAACATTTTTATAAGCTTTCTCTTTGTTCTGAAAAATATTATTATATGCTGATAACATTGCACTACCAGTTCATACAAAGAGATTGCCTGTGATTAATTGTACCATTTATAATTTACCATTGCTGCAAGCAAGTCATAATTTAAAGAACCCATACTTGCATGTAATATTAGTCCAGCATTTTTTCAAGCATAGGATAACCTCTGCATTCAACGAAGCCGCCTTTTGAATAATAAATATATTTTGAATATATTTTGTTTGGAGCTAGTACCATTCAGAGGAAAGGTAACTATTGAGGGAAGACTAATTTCCAAATAGTTTGATTATTCATTTGTGAGTCCAGAAACTCGGCATAAACTTTTTTGATTATTTTCTTATCTCTGTAATTATGGATCTCTTATTTTCATGCATGATCTTTATGTTAGCCCAATTATTTTCTGCATAAAACTTGCTTGGTTATTAATACTGTAGGAGTAAATGTGATTTTTCCCAAAAACCATTGAAATTAGCAATCACAAATATCTCACGACTCTTAATTCGGTGGTGGAACAGTGTAAAGGTCATTGTAATCAACAGGAATGAAAACATTTGATAACCGTATAATGTTCTCTTTTCAATGGGGTTTTGCCCAAAATAAAAGTAGTTTAACCACGGGCCATCAATTCATAAATCATTGAATTTTTCATGCAACCTACCCCATCAGTTGCCCTTGAGCACTTGAGGATGTTATCTTGCTGTGCCTGAATCTACTGTTTTGCCTGCACATGATTTAAATCCCATAAATAACACAAAATATTATTAATTATTTATTATATTATCTGGAATATAATTGCACTCGGGTGATGGAGGTTCTCATGAAAAGAAGAATGCAAGTTTGATAGCAAAGAAAAAAAATAATGATCTCAGTCTCAAACTATAAACAATATTCTGGGTCGAACATAGCAAAACACAAAATGTATAAAGAATAATATAACCAAAAATAAATTGAGTGTAGGAATTAATTAAGTAGTACATTCTGGTAAAATAATTAAATATCACAATAACTAAATAATATAAGTAATATCAGAGAGCAAGACATTGTATGATAAACATACCGTACAATGAGAGTGGATAATTGTAAGCTTAGTATGCAATTAAAATTGCAAATTATAATATGGAAGAGCGAGTATAATATGACAGTAACATTTATGTATTGGGAGTAACTTTACAAGTTTGCATTCATAGTTAGTTAATATTATCTTATATGATCGAGAATCTGTTAGATGTTCTAATATAATATAAATGATGCACCTTTGTTATCAATTTACTCTTGCTACTTCCTGCCTTCGTGATGCATAACATATTTCTTGTTTGCCAAACTCCCCTAACACCAGCTTACACCTGATATCTTGTGCTCTCCTCTTGATTTCATTCTACACTGAGTTTCTCATTCATTATAACAAGTGAAAATTCTGCTTATTTTTTGCTGATTTCATTCCTCCACTTAGAGGTGTAAAAATGAATTCCTCCACTTAGTGTAGAAAGCCTGCAGCAGCAAACACAGAAGAGCCATTGATTTTGATCTACATTCATTGACTATTTTATTCACATCTCTTTCAAAATAGAATGAGTAGTCAGGAATGGTGCCCATAAATGGCTCAAACTAAATATCTCATGTGTTACTGCTGAAGAGAAATTCTGTTTTTAAAGTATTCACAATTGTATTTTTATTGCAAAATACACTTATTTTATGCAACTTCTGACTTTGTGTCTATTTTCCTGTTGTGCAGCAGAATGTTTTGTAAGCAAAAGTCTCGTCACTTGTTTGCCAGTGATGTGATCAAACTTAAATTATAACATTTGTTCAATTGCTTCCACAAGAAAAAGTTTGATATCTTAAAGTGCATTATGTCACCAATATGAATCGATAAAATGAAGGTGGGAAGAATCTTAACCACTTGTAAAGAATGCTGGGAATTGTATGATTTTGGAACTATTAGATGAAAAATTTTCTTGCTGTGGTTAATGGGCTAATAAGTTGAACATCAAAAAGTTTTTAATTGGAGAAAATAGGCCTCCCCCCCCCAAAGAAGTTATTTTTATTCATTGATGACAATTCATATAAATGTTATACCTGAGATGAACTTTAATTAGTGTCCACAGATTAATTATTCTGTTAAAACACATTCAGTTTGCGCCAATTTTAATTGAAGAGCCTGATTTGTTTACTTTGCATGTGATAATTACAGGGACTTGGTTGTTGATTATTTTCTGTGGAGATGTGTGTTTTATTTAGTGTAATGAGAGATGAACAATGCATGATTTTCACTTTTTAATCTTTGTGGCAGTAATTGTGAAGGTAGATGAAATGAAAATTCAATACCTAACTAATCTGTTGGATGTAGAGCCAACTACAAATTAGGTGTGCAAAAGTGCTACTAATCCTAATTATGTATGTGCCATAAATACTGTAGCTTAATATGTGAAGGGTGTGATGTTTCTCAATGGTGGAATGGATTTATGATAATTTTCCAAAGTAAAAGGTGGTTGGATAAAAGTGATGATTTATTATCATTAACATATAGTGAAAATATTTCCAACAGAGAATCAAAATTAAAAATAAACATAAGGCTTAGAATACATTATCCATCCCAAATGTTGTATTTAGTTACGTGAAACAGGTCTTTAATGAAATTATGTGTAAGCTGCTGTTACATATTTTTGCATTGACAGATGATGTGCTTTGAATTAGAGCGATGGATTTTTCCTGATGAAGCAGATTATTTGGCAGAAACATTTATTGTAATGCACATTAGATGCTTAGATTTTTTTTTGCATTCCTGGGCATCCACAACTAATAGATTATTCAATGGAATGGCATGTTGAGCCATTAGGAGATGGGAGGTTTTATGGAATTAAATCTTAAAATACAAATGGCATATGTAGCCCATGTAGCAGAGAGGTGTTATTTGTATACAATTACAGATGAGCACGTAAGTTACATGGCAAATAAATCATAAGATGAGTCAAGTGACATGATTACAAATGATGCCAGTTTAATTTTCTCAGTCGGCAGTTTCTCAGCATTGCTATTTACATTTTTTAATTTTTTTCAGCTCTGAAATGATCAAAATAAGCCTCTTATTGCCAAGTTATAATTGTGATGATAGGAAATGCAAATTATTGGTTATGCAGTATTTTTTTCTTTAATTTAGTGTATTGACATTCAAATTATTGTCTTTATGGTGTTGCAGTTAGAAAGTCACATTATGCATACGATATTTGTTTTCTTGAACAAGTCTATCTATGTACAACCAAATGATGAGTAGCAAGACACTGCAAGTAATTTCTTCAATTCAACAGATATCAATTAGATATGCAATACAGAGGTTAATATTTCAGGGTGTTAAAAATGCTTTCATGAATTTGGACATCTTGGCTTGACTTTGACATTGTTTTCTGAATGCTGTAATGTGTACATTCTAAATCATGTCCTTCAACATTTTTGATCCTGTATCAAAGTAGTTCAGCGGATGTCTGAACATTTTGATTTTGCAAGCCCAAGGTAATGTTGAGTTCTTGCCAAACAGACCAATAGGAATAACTATTTCAATTAAAAAAAGAGAAATTAAGAAATGGGTTGTAAGTAAGGGTTTGTCTTCTGGATCTGCCGCAGGGAAGAGACACCATAAAGGAATGAAGTGTGGTACATGTGAGTTGGAATTAGATTTCTTCAGCTTGCAGCTAGAATCGAACATATTGTCTTTGGATGATGTTGCCAGGAGATGGTCTTTAAATGGGAAAGAGCCTTGGGAGAATCTGGATGTGAAATTTCTATCACAAAAAGAAAACCATTTAAAGAGTTCATCTGGCTAAGAATGAGAAAAGTACTAATAAGGAAACGGTGGTTTTGGTGTGCGATGTGCAGATTAGAGGATGAGGAATGCCACGCAGACGGAGACGGAGACGGGGGATACGACAAGAAAAGATTGCATCCCCCCCGAAGGAAGAGACTAAAGACAAGTTTCTCCAACCCCCCCACACATACACAACTAAAATAAACAAAATAAACTAAACAGGCCAAAAGAAAACAAAAAAAAAGAAAAGACAGATGGACTGCAGGTGAGCCGCAGCCGCTTGGGCAGCGCCGCCACTTCCGGATTAAGGTACTGTGGTAATGAAATGGGTAAATCTGGAGACTTTCAAATTTGGAGCTTTATGGGAAATAAGCATTGACCACAAGATAAATCACATTGGCAAGAGTTGGGGCATTGTTGATTTGAAAACTTGCCACAACAGCGAGATCTAGGATGAGTTTTTTGAACAGGAGTGGTGCTGGCAGATTTGGATGGAGGAGAATGTGGGAATCAAAGTAAAACACCTGAATTCAAATCTCCAGAGGAAATACAGAGATTAAAAAAGTGAGACTTTACAAACAAATGACGCAGTGCCTGTTCAGTTAAAGTATTGCTGCAAGAAACTGCTGCCAGATCGACATGTTCGGCTCAAGGGTGGAGGGGTGAAGAGGGAGGGAGGTTAATAGGGGTAGAGAAGGAGAGGGAGTCAGATGATGGGGAAGAGAGTGATGGTGTATGAATGGAGAGTGCAAAAATCCAGAGCTTGTTTGCTTAGCCCCTCACCACTATCCTCCCCCCTCCTTTGACGCATCCCTTTCTCCCTCTCACACTTGCCATTCTCTCCTCTAATACTCCTTGGTCTCTCTTGCCTTCAACTGATCTCTGTCACTTTTACTCCCCCATCAAACCAGAATTTGCTGTCACCTGTCCTCACCATTAGCAACTATGAACAACGGGTATGTCTTTTCTGAAACCACCGATGTGCATATACTCCAAACCATCTCAAAACAAAATAATGAGGCCCTTCATAATAACATCCTGAGTGCAAAACAGAAGGCAGAACAAGCCTCATCCATGAAAAAGGCTGGAAACATTGGCAGCTGGTAAAGCTGTGGCTCCAGGTGTTGCTGCCTGTTCAGAAGTTCCAAAAAAATCTGTTAGATAATTAGATTTACTAGTTCTTCCAAGTGTGGAGAATTATTTTCCAAAGCACAAAATTGTTTAGTTAAGTGAGCTTACTTCCTCGATGAGTGCTGAAAGCAGGCAACTCCATTTTAGCTGTAAAGCCTGCTTTGACCCTTGCATTACAGTAGGTAAATAATGGCAGACATTTAAGGTTTTATTTCATAATTCACAACAAAATACATTCCATTCAGAAATTTTGTTTACAAGAGGGGTTGTCCACTCTGGCTAATTAAGAAAGTTAAGAACGATATCAATTTGAAAGGAAACACATGATTATTTTGTGAAAATGAGCTGTCTGTCAGATGACAGGGAGCATTTTAGAAACCAGCAAAGGATGCTTTTGAATAACACATGGAAGGAGGAAACCTTATCTTAAGTTCTTCTGCAAAGACATGAAAAAGTGGTCAGCTATAGTAAAGATTGATCCCTTAGAGGATGAAGATGGCATTGGGAAGTTGATAATGGGAAATAAGGAAATGGCAGAGAACTTGATCAATATTCTATTTCCATAGCTTTATAGAAAATCAGAAATCAAAGATGTACTTAAAAGTTATAAGAGAATTGTTATCTTGAAAGAAAAGCTAGTATGCCAATTAATGGGACAATTGGCTGACTAATCACCTAGCTCCAATGGCTGATAGCTTAGTCTGTCAAAATAAATTATTGCAGAGATGGTAGATACATTGGTTGTGATCTTCCAAAGATCCCGAAATTCTGAAAAACTGTAAAAGTAACTGCCAGACTGATTCATAAAGTATAGAATTGTACAACGTGGAAACTTCAGCCCACCATGTCCATGCCAACCATCAATTACCCAAAGCTACATATCCCATTTACTCTCACTTTACTTTCAATTCCTTGGCAATTCAAGTGCTCATCCAGATACTTGAATGTTGTGAGAGTATCTGCATCCACTACTCATCCAAGCTGCTTCTCCTGAGATTTCAGATTTTTAACATTCTTTCCCCATTACCATAGACAATAGGTGCAGGAGTAGGCCATTCTGCCCTTCGAGCCAACACCACCATTCATTGTGATCATGGCTGATCATCCGCAATCAGTACCGTTTTCCTGCCTTTTCCCCATATCCCCTGACTCCACTATCTTTAAGAGCTCTGTCCAACTCTCTCTTGAAAGCATACAGAGAATTGGCCTCCACTGCTTTCTGAGGCAGAGAATTCCACGGATTCACAACCCTCTGTGTGAAAACGTTTTTCCTCATCTTCGTTCTAAATTGCTTACCCCTTATTCATAAACTGTGGCCCCTGGTTCTGGACTCCCCCAACATCGGGAACATGTTTCCTGCCTCTAGCGTGTCCAAACCCTTAATAATCTTATATGTTTCAATAAGATCCCCTGTCATTCTTCAAAATTACGGAGTATACAAGCCCAGCCGCTCCATTCTATCGACATATGACAGTCCCACCATCCCGGGAACATTAAACTTTGGTTCTCTAGTTTTTAATACCTTTGTTATGGGAAAAAGCTTCCTTGCATCTACCCTGTATGTGCTCCTTGTAATTTTATACTTTTCAGTGAGATCCTCTCTCAGTCTCTGCTGCTCCAAGGATAACAAGTACAACCTCATCGGTTTCTCTTCCTTTCAAGAGCATTCGAACGTAGGCATTCTCACGGTGAATGTGCTCTGCAATAAGTTTTGTTCAGTTTATTATTGTCACGTGTACCGAAGTACAGCAAAAATGTTTTCTGAATGCTGTAATGTGTACATTCTAATTATGTCCTTCAACATTTTTGCTCCTGCATCAAAGTAGTTCAGCTGATGTCTGAACATTTTGATTTTGCAAGCCCATGGTAATGTTGAGTTTGTGTGCTCAAAGAAAATACTATACATGTTTACAATCAAGGAGTGAAATGAATACATTGAATATACATTGCACTCCAGCGCAAACAGATTCTTTCTACACATTTGTGACAAGAAATGTACACAGTACTCCAGCTTCAGTTTAACAAATCTCTGATAAAGCAGCGTTCTGCTTCTCTGCTCTTGCATTCTGTGCTCTGAGAAACAAAGGCCAGAAACTGCTTTCTTCATTACCTTATCTAGCTGTGCTGCCACCTTCAGGGATGCTTGAACCTGCACGCTGAGGTCCCTTGATTAGTTAATAATCTGCAGTGCCCTGTACGGCATGTATGTCTTCTCCTTAATGGACTTCCCAGAGTGCTCACTTTACCGTGATCAATATTTTCTTGCAATCCAAGATTACCCCTCCTCACTCACAACATTACCAATTTTCATGGCATCCCCAAATTTAGTAATCACACCTCCTACATTCATATCCAAATTATTTTAGTATATAACAAGGAGCTATATAACAAGTATATAACAGTCATACTGATTCTTGTGGTACACCTCGGGTCACCAGCTTGCAATCACAAAAGCAAACCTCCACCATTGCCCTTTGTCTATCATCACCAAACCAGTTTTGCATCTAATTTGCCAATTTGTTTGAAGACAAGATCTTCCACCCTGCCTCTCACAGTGTGGCAGTGTGGTCGGGAAGTTATTGGAAAAGCCTTGACAAACTAAATTAATGTTCAGCTTATCCCTGGTGCCCTCCTTTGCTGTCATCTGGAATCTCAATTATCACCATCAAAGATTTAATAATATGTTTGCAAAGCCACAGCAATCACCTCTTGCCATCCATAGCAGTCTGGAATACATCTCAGCAGGCCCCAAGGATATATCCATCTTTAAACCTGTGAACGTATCTAATTGCTACATTTTAACACCAACATGTTCTAGAATTTCACTGTTCCGTCCCCCTTTCCTGAAAATATCGCCGTTCCGTCCTCCTTTCCTGAATTCTCCAGTCAGAATAAATACCATAGAAACATAGAAAATAGGTGCAGGAGTAGGCCATTCGGCCCTTCAAGCCAGCACCGCCATTCAATATGATCATGGCTGATCATCCAAAATCATGACCCCGTTCCAGTGTTCTCCCCATTATCCTGGATTCCGTTATCCCGAAGAGCTATCTCTAATAACTGATAAGAAGAATTCACTGATAGCCTTCTGTGTCCTCTGGCTCCACATCCAGATACCTATTTTGTTCATTAATGGGCCCCACTCTTCCCAGGTTACTCTCTTGCTCTGAAGGTACTCATAAAAACCTTTGTAATATAACATAATCCTGCCTTCCAGTGATATTTAATGTCTGCTCTTTACCCTATTGTTCTTTTTTTTGCTATCCTGATCGGCCTCCTCCATTTTCAGTTTTCTATACCTTTAGTTTAGTTTAGAGATACAGTGCAGAAACAGGCCCTTCGGCCCATCGCCCACGTCAACCAGCAACCACCCATATGCTAATTTTATCTTACGCACCAAGGACAATTTACAGAAGCCAATTAACCTACAAATCGGCATGTCTTTGGAATGTGGGAGGAAACCGGAGCTTGCGGAGAAAACCCATGCAGTCACAGGGAGAACGTATAATCTCCGTACAGATAGCACCCGTGGTCAAGATCAGACCGGGTCTCTGGCACTGTAAAGTAGCAACTCTCCGCTGTGCCACTGTACCTGATATATATTTGCTCTTTTTTAATCTTGTCCTTGATATCCCTCAACAGCTAAGTTTCCTGGACATGCTGTAATTTCCATTCACTCTTTTGCCCTAAAAAACCTGCTATTTCTGTTTATATGCTTTTAACTGTTCAGTTAAAGAACTGCCTGTGAGTAGCTGCCACACAGTCTGTTTTTTCCAGCTCCTGTCTCATGATATTATCATTTTCTGTCCTCTAATCTGGTACTGAATTTCCATACCAGTTGTTTTTTTTCTCCTTTCCATAACTTCCCAGAAGTATATCGACTTATGGTCACTATCTCCAAAATCTTCTCCCTTTGAAATTCCAACCACTCGCCCTGCTAAAATTTCTGATTATTTCCCTTCCTCCAAATGGACTATTTACATACTTGCTGAAAAAGCTCTCCTGAATGTGCTTTAAAAATTCAATCCCCTCTGTGCTGTTCATGCTTAACAGTTGTAGTTCAAATTGTGGAAATTCAAATCCCCAACAATTATAATCTGATTACTCTACATCTCTCTTTGATTTGTTTACATATCTGCTCCTCTACCTACCACTGACTGTTAACATGCCTGTTATATACACCCAGCAAAGTAATGACTCCATTTTATTCCTATGTCCTACCCATACAGCCTCATTTGAAGAGCCCTCTTGAATATCTTCCACCCACTGCAAGAATGGACACCTTTGTCAATATTGCAATACATAGATACATAGATACATAGAAAATAGGTGCAGGAGTAGGCCATTCGGCACTTCGAGCCTGCACCGCCATTCAATATGATCATGGCTGATCATCCAACTCAGTATCCCGTACCTGCCTTCTCTCCATACCCCCTGATCCCATTAGCCACAAGGGCCACATCTAACTCCCTCTTAAATATAGCCAATGAACTGGCCTCAACAACCCTCTGTGGCAGAGAGTTCCAGAGATTCACCACTCTCTGTGTGAAAAAGTTTTTCCTCATCTCGGTCTTAAAGGATTTCCCCCTTATCCTTAAGCTGTGACCCCTTGTCCTGGACTTCCCCAACATCGGGAACAATCTTCCTGCATCTAGCCTGTCCAACCCCATAAGAATTTTGTACGTTTCTATAAGATCCCCTCTCAATCTCCTAAATTCTAGCGAGTATAAGCCAAGTCTATCCAGTCTTTCTTCATATGAAAGTCCTGACATCCCAGGAATCAGTCTGGTGAACCTTCTTTGCACTCCCTCTATGGCTATAATGTCCTTCCTCAGATTTGGAGACCAAAACTGTACGCAATACTCCAGGTGTGGTCTCACCAAGACCCTGTACAACTGCAGTAGAACCTCCCTGCTCCTATACTCAAATCCTCTTGCTATGAAGGCCAACATACCATTCGCTTTCTTCACTGCCTGCTGCACCTGCATGCCTACTTTCAATGACTGGTGTACCATGACACCCAGGTCTCGCTGCATCTCCCCATTTCCTAATCGGCCACCATTTAGATAATAGTCTGCCTTCCCGTTTTTGCCACCAAAGTGGATAACCTCACATTTATTCATATTATACTGCATCTGCCAAACATTTGCCCACTCACCCAGCCTATCCAAGTCACCTTGCAGTCTCCTAGCATCCTCCTCACAGCTAACACTGCCCCCCAGCTTAGTGTCATCCGCAAACTTGGAGATGTTGCTTTCAATTCCCTCGTCCAGATCATTAATATAAATTGTAAATAGCTGGGGTCCCAGCACTGAGCCTTGCGGTACCCCACTAGTCACTGCCTGCCATTGTGAAAAGGACCCGTCTACTCCTACTCTTTGCTTCCTGTTTGCCAGCCAGTTCTCTATCCACATCAATACTGAACCCCCAATACCGTGTGAATTAAGTTTGTATCCTAATCTCTTATGTGGTACCTTGTCGAAAGCCTTCTGAAAGTCCAGATACAACACATCCACTGGTTGTCCCCTATCCACTCTACTAGTTACATACTCGAAAAATTCTATAAGATTCGTCAGACACGATTTACCTTTCGTAAATCCATGCTGACTTTGTCCAATGATTTCACCACTTTCCAAATGTGCTGCTATCCCATCTTTAATAACTGACTAGCAGTTTCCCCACTACCGATGTTAGACTAACTGGTCTGTAATTCCCCGTTTTCTCTCTCCCTCCCTTCTTAAAAAGTGGGGTTACGTTTGCTACCCTCCAATCCTCAGGAACTACTCCAGAATCTAAAGAGTTTTGAAAAATTATCACTAATGCATCCACTATTTCTGGAGCTACTTCCTTAAGTACTCTGGGATGCAGCCTATCTGGCCCTGGTGATTTATCGGCCTTTAATCCATTCAATTTACCCAACACCACTTCCCGACTAACCTGGATTTCACTCAGTTCCTCCATTTCCTTTGACCCGCGGCCCCCTGCTATTTCCGGCAGATTATTTATGTCTTCCTTAGTGAAGACGGAACCAAAGTAGTTATTCAATTGGTCTGCCATATCCTTGTTCCCCATGATCAATTCACCTGTTTCTGACTGCAAGGGACCTACATTTGTTTTAACTAATCTCTTTCTCTTCACATATCTATAAAAATGTTTGCAGTCAGTTTTTATGTTCCCTGCCAGTTTCCTTTCATAATCTATTTTCCCTTTCCTAATTAAGCCCTTTGTCCTCCTCTGCTGGTCTCTGAATTTCTCCCAGTCCTCTGGTATGCTGCTTTTTCTGGCTAATTTGTACGCATCATCTTTTGCTTTGATACTATCCCTGATTTCCCTTGTTATCCACGGATGCACTACCTTCCCTGATTTATTCTTTTGCCAAACTGGGATGAACAATTTTTGTAGTTCATCCATGCAGTCTTTAAATGCCTTCCATTGCATATCCACCGTTAACCCTTTTAGAACTAATTGCCAGTCAATCTTGGCCAATTCACGTCTCATACCCTCAAAGTTACCTTTCTTTAAGTTCAGAACCTTTGTTTCTGAATTAACAATGTCACTCTCCATCCTAATGAAGAACTCAACCATATTATGGTCACTCTTGCCCAAGGGGGCACGCACAACAAGTCTGCTAACTAACCCTTCCTCATTACTCAATACCCAGTCTAGAATAGCCTGCTCTCTCGTTGGTTCCTCTACATGTTGGTTTAGATAACTATCCCTCATACATTCCAAGAAATCCTCTTCCTCAGCACCCCTGTCAATTTGATTCACCCAATCTATATGTAGATTGAAGTCACCCATTATAACTGTTTTGCCTTTGTTGCACGCATTTCTAATTTCCTGTTTGATGCCATCCCCAACTTCACTACTACTGCTAGGTGGCCTGTACACAACACCCACCAGCGTTTTCTGCCCCTTAGTGTTTCGCAGCTCTACCCATACCGATTCGACATCCTCCAAGCTAATGTCCTTCCTTTCCACTGCGTTAATCTCCTCTCTAACCAGCAACGCTACCCCACCTCCTTTTCCTTTCTCTCTATCCCTCCTGAATATTGAATATCCCTGGATGTTCAGCTCCCAGCCTTGGTCACCCTGGAGCCATGTCTCCGTGATCCCAACTATATCATAATCATTAATTGCTATCTGCACGTTCAACTCATCCACCTTATTACGAATGCTCCTTGCATTGACACACAAAGCCTTCAGGCTTGTTTTTACAACGCTCTTACCCCTTATACAATTATGTTGAAAAGTGGCTCTTTTTGATTTTTGCCGTGGATTTGTCTGCCTGCCACTTTTACTTTTCACCTTGCTACCTATTGCTTCCGCCCGCATTTTACACCCCTCTGTTTCTCTGCTCACCCATTTAAGAACCCCACCACCTCTTATTCTCTGTTTATTATTGTTTTCTTCTTTCCCCCCTACATGTTGGGTCTGAGTGCTTTCCTTCTCTGCTTCCTGCCTCACACACTGTCTAATAGCATTCTCTATTTGAGTCCCTCCCCCCAACCATTCTAGTTTAAAGTCTCCCCAGTAGCCTTTGCAGATCTCCCCGCCAGGATATCGGTCCCCCTCAGGTTCAAGTGCAACCCATCCTTTTTGTACAGGTCGAACCTTCCACAAAAGAGGTCCCAATGATCCAGAAATTTGAATCCCTGCCTTCTGCACAAGTCCTTCAGCCACGCATTTATCCTCCACCTCGCTCCATTCCTACTCTCACTGTCGCGTGGCAATGCCACGTCCTCAATTATAACATCTCATCTCTACCCCATCCACCATCCAGGCCTGACATTTTTGTACCTTTGAATGTTGAGTTGCTTAACCTGTCTTTCCTTCAACCATGTCTCTGATAGGAACATCATCGTTCCCACGTGCTGATCAATTGGCCATGTTTATCTGCCTTACTATTCCTTGCATCATAACAAATACATGTTTGCCTTGCATTCCTCCTGGATTCCTTCTCACACCTATGATTGCTTTGCCTACTGGATTGATTTCAATATCTGGCTGCACCACTGCCTCAACTGTTCATCTATGTGCTACATTCTCCTGACAATTTAGTGTAAACCCTCCCAAACAGCACAAACGACTCCTGAAGTTAAAATGTTTTGTCTTGGGTCAGCTCAGTTGCAATTCTTTCAGCTGGAGGCAGGAAGCTATCAGTTTGCCTGATATCTATAGTTGGCAAAATGCTGTTTAGCATTATTTAGGAAATAATGGGGGACCTATTAGAAAATTATTATGTTATCAAACATCGACTTAGCTTTGTGGAAAGTAAGTTGTGTTTGACAGATTTATGAGAATTATGTGAAGACATGAATCAGGGTGAATAAAGGATATAGTCAGTGACTGTATTGTATTTGAATTTCAATGTGGGATTCCCTAAGTGACCATGTAAAAGGTAAGAGCTCAATTGCCAAGAGTTAAGATTGTCAAATGTCCCAAACAGAACAATGTAATTCTTAATTGCAGCAGCACCACAGAATATGTAAACATAGTACTCCATAACCAATATAATGAACAAAAAGTCCAGTATACACATATATTAATTATATATATATATATACTAGACTAAGTGGGACCCGTTGGGTCCCATGTATACACGGGAGGGCTGGTCCCCCGATGCAATATTCCACCTCTCCACCAATTCCAATATTAGTGGTGGGGGGGGGGGGGCTTTCTGGAGCGCTGGTATGGGTGTTGTTGGCTGCAGGGACTACTGGTCTCCAGAGGGAGAGTATGGACATTGTGGGCCAAATAGATTCTTGGGGTGGCAGCTCAGTCCCTCATGCCTCATGTGCTGGCAGCTCACTCACGGCTGGTGGGCTGGCAGTTGACTCGCACTCTGCTTGAAATGGAATTTCAAGGAATAGCCGTAAGGCCACCAAATTCAAATCCATTTTCCTACCATTTCAAGTAGGGTGCAAGGCCACCAAATTCAAGTGCAGTTTCTTACCTCTTTGAGCAGGGTGCAAGGCCACTAAATTCAAGTGCAGTTTCTTACCTCTTTGAGCAGGGTGCAAGGCCACGAAATTCAAATGCAGTTTCATGCAGGGTGCAACGACACCAAATTCAAATGCAGTTTCATACCATTTCATGCACGGTGCAAGGCCCCAAATTCAAATGCAGTTTCATACTATTTCAAGCAGGGTGAAACCACCATAAAAACCACCAATAAACACACAAAACATCACACTCACAGTTCAGTAGACATTCAGTGTGTTCAGTTGATTCACAGCTCGGACAGAGTCGTGACCTCTCCCTCCCCCATCATGCAGAGACTGAGCCACACTTCCAGGTTTATAATCCCTCCCCCCTCTCACCGGAAAAGGTGTGTCCTTCATGGCATGATTAACAGGAGAGAGATTCTCAACATTTTTTAAACACTAATAATACTTTTGTTTTTCGTTGATGGGAAGAATCCTCTGCACCTGATGAGCGGAGGGGAACGGAGTAAGATGGTCACAAATCACAGCCATAAGTGGCAGCATTTTTTCTAAAATCAATATAGTGCAAACAAGAAGTTGTCAAGTTTAGACAAACAACCATTTGCAGGCAGTGCCTTTTCACTTCAACCCAACCCCCCCAAACAACCATTTGCAGGCAGTGCCTTTTCACTTCAACCCAACCCCCCCAAACAACCATTTGCAGGCAGTGCCTTTTCACTTCAACCCAACCCCCCCAAACAACCATTTGCAGGCAGTGCCTTTTCACTTCAACCCAACCACCCCAAACAACCATTTGCAGGCAGTGCTTTTTCACTTCAACCCAAACCCCCCAAACAACCATTTGCAGGCAGTGCCTTTTCACTTCAACCCAAACAACCATTTGCAGGCAGTGCCTTTTCACTTCAACCCAAACCCCTCAAACAACCATTTGTGGGATCTGATTATCTTTTTGCATGAAACATGGAAGTATTTCAAGTAATTTAGGCGGCAACAATGACAGAGTTTAAAAGCAAGCAAAACCAAAACTAAAATATCTGACATGTTGCAAAACTGGAATTTAAAAAAAAATGCTAGTTGGAAGTACTCAGCAGATCAGGGAAAAAAAATGTACATTTCACAATGACAACCTTTCATTGGAACCAAGGAAGTTAGAGATCAAACCTGTTATGTTACTGTGAAGGGAGAGGGATGGAGGATATAGAATGGAAAGCATGGGGATCAAAGAAAGAAGCTGAATAACACTAGAGATGATGCTGTCAACTGAATCAGAGGCTTTTTAATCACAGTTGGTCTGTTTGTAAAAGTTGGAAATAATAGGAGAAGAATGACAGCAGAAGAAGAAAAAAAAGAAACTGCTAGAACTGCGAAATACAAAACAAACCAATAGCTTCATATTTGAAATAAAAGGAATGCCTGAAATTCTTGACAAGGCAGGCAACATCTGTAGAGAGAGAAATACAGTTAACTTGTTTATAACCTTTTACTATTAAATTCTGAGGTCTATGATGTTCCTTTGCAGATTTTTTTTTGAATCTCAGAAGCATGCATCCAAGAAGCTTGCATCCAAGATTTAAAAAAAAATCAAAATAAACACCACTCAATTATTTTAAAACAACAAATAATATGTCTGTTTATTGTCGTGTTTATTGTCATATGCACAATAACAGCGAGGTGCAGGTTTAATGAAAAATCTTGAGTAGCAGCATCATAGCACAAAGACCCAGGAAAGCTCACAAAACAAATTTTACATAACTTATACAAAAATTATACAACATTTCTAAAAGAAAGAAGACTGTAAAAAAACAATTTATTAGTGCAAAAACATAATCAGAAAATAAATAGAAAGTCCAGGGTGGTGACAAGATGCAGACCATAACGTACTGTTGTTGAGGTGGATTTAGGATTGTGCTGATTGGTTTAAGTACTGATGGTTGTAAGAAAGTAGTTGTTCCTGAAGCTGGTGGTGAGGGACCTAAAGGGCCTGTCCCACTTAGGCGACTTTTTAGGCGAGTGCAGGAGAGACTGCGCTCACCTCACGGTCGCCACGTGGTCGCCACATGTTCGCTGGTGGTCTCTGGCGTGTCTCCTTCATGGTCGTGAGGAGTTCCCACTTTCTGGGAACTAGTTGCGGCCTCAGTATGGTTCAGTACGGCTTCAACATGTTGAAAAATTTTCTGCGACCAAAAATTGGTCGCCATGGAGAACGATAATCCTGTCATTGTAGGTGCAGTTGTAGTGGGGTCGCTATGTATTTATGGGTAGTCAAGGTAGTCATACGTAGTTTTAGTTAATCGCCTTTGCTGACCGGGCATTTTCATTGGCTCATTGGGGGGGGAAATTGTAAGCACGAGTTTTCTGAACCAAGGATAACCGACCGGTAATGTTAAATGCCCGCCAAACTTCACAGCTGTGTATCTCTGGCTTATTAAAAGTTGTCTGGCTTCTTAAAAGTGTCTCCAATTCTTCCCCCCCCTTCTCTCCCCCCACTTCTTTCCCCCCCCCTTTCTCTCTCTCCCCCCCTTCTCTCTCTCCCCCCCTTCTTTTAAAAGACTTACCGTACACTGAGCTATCCGTCTTAACCTTCCTGTTCATCGCAGTGAGCGTCTGTATTACCTTGGCTTTGCACCGTGTGAATTTCAGACAGCGCTCTCCCGCTTTCCTTGGCTCTTGCCTTTGCGATGTGTGTGTGTGTTCCACTCTTGACAGTCGCCGTTCCAGTTCCCGTTTTTTCAAGCGAGTGCCACGAACTTGACAGTCGCCGGCAGTCCGCTGAAAAATCGCCAAAGTGGGACAGGCCCTTTAGGCTTCTGTACCTTCTGCCCAATGTAGCAATGAGAAAAGACTTGCCTAGATGGTGGGGATCCTTGATCATAGATTCCAGCCTCGTGTTGATAGATTCAGTGGAGGGGAGTGCTTTACCCGTGATGGGCTGGGCTGAATCCGCCACGCACTGTTGCCTCTTGCATTGCTGTGCGTTGGAATTGCCATACTAGGCCGTGATGCAACCAGTCAACATATCTATCCACAATACATCTGTGAAAGTTTGTTATAGAATGTGGAGACACGCTGAATCTCTTTAAACCTCTAAGAAAGTAAAGGAGCTAGCACACTTTCTTTGTGATTATATCTATGCGATAAGCCTAGGTCAATCAAGATATCAACACCCAGAAATTTGAAGCTGCCAACTCTCTCCATCACCGTCCACTGATGAAAACTGTCATGTTGTCTTCCAATCTCCTCTTTCTGAAGTTAACAATTAGTTACTTGGTCTTATTGACATTGAGTGAGAGGTTGTTGTTGAAGGCACCACCCAACCAGGTGTTCTATCTCTCTGTGTGTTGACTCATTACACCAGTGATTTGTCCAACCATAGTGGTGTTGTCAGCAAATTTACAGATGGCATTGGAGTTATGCTTAACCATACAGTCATGGGTGCAAAAAGAGTAGAGCAGAGACTAAACATGCAGCCTTGAGGAGCATCTGTGTTGATGGCCAGTGAGAAGGAGCAAATCTTCCTGATTTGCACTGATTGAGGTGTGCCAATGAGGAAGTCCAAGATCCAGTTCTTGGAGTATGGAGAGGATAATAGTGTTGAGCGTTAAGATGTAATCGATGAAAAGCAGGTTGACATATGCCTTCCTGTTCCCCAAATGGTCCAGAGCAGAGTAGAGAGAAAGCATGTGGTGATAGGTAAACTGAAGAGGATCCAGGTCATTTCTGAGGCAGTCGCACGATAATCTTTTGAAGTACAGTAAACCCTCGTTTTAATGAAACCCTTTTATAGCAGATTTTTGGTTATAGCAGACGGATCTGACAGGATGAGCCATTCCAGCTCTCATGGCCTCCCCAGCTCCAGTTTCTGATGCCACCACCGGCTCACAAGCTGCATCAGCGAGCCTTTCTTCACCCATCGCACAACCCGATTAGCGCGGCTGTTGTTGCGGCTCACGTTGCAGCCCCTGGGGCCAACGCTTTTCCTCAGGCTGCTGCCACCGACAGGAAGCACTCGGTCACCGTGGGGATTCCTCCCCTATCACTGCCTCTACTTCTTACTGTTGGCCCGTCTCTATGTCCGCTCACCTGCCGCATCCACCTCCTCCTTCTGCCATTGCTTTGTCCACTCCCCTTCCCCCACCGCCGCCTCCTCCTTCTACTGTATCTCTGTCCACTTGGCCTCTCCTTCCCCCCTCCACAGCTGACCTACTCCACCTTGGAGGGTATCAGCAGCTGCAAGGGAGAGGGGTCAACTGAACTGAAAGCAATATAAATGCGGACTCACCAACGTTTTATACAACTGCAACATGACCTCCCAACGTCTATAGTCAATACTCTGTCTGATGAAGGCCAATGTGCCAAAAGCCTTTTTGACCACCTGATCTACCTGCGATTCCACCTTCAGGGAGTTATGCAGACTGCACTCCTAGATCCCTCTGCTCCACAACACTACCCAGAACCCTACCATTCACTGTGTAGGTCCTGCCCATGTTAGACTTCCCAAAATGGAACAACTCACATATTTCTGCATTAAATTCCATCAACCATTCCTCAGCCCACTTGGCCAATTGATCAAGATCCTGCTGCAATTTTTCACAACCGTCTTCATTATCTGCAAAACTACCCACTTTTGTATCATCTGCAAACTTGCTAATCTTGCTGTGTATGTTCTCATCCAAATCATTGATGTAGATGACAAACAGTAATAGGCCCAGCACCGAACCCTGAGGCACACCACTAGTCACAAGCCTCCAATCCGAGAAGCAACCTTCCACCATCACCCTCTGCTTCCTTCCATAAGTCAATTTTCTATCTATTTGGATGTGATCTTTCCTAATTCCGCTAAACTCCAGAGAATATAGTCCCATTCTACTCAATGTCTCATCATGCAGCAATCCTGTCATCCCTAGAACCAGTCTAATGAACTTTCTATCTGGCAAGTGTAATTTTGCTAATATGAAGAAATAAAAACTATTCAAGGTGAGGTCTCATGAATGCCCTATACAATTACTCAAGGGCTTCCTTCTGCAATCAAATCTTTTTTTTTTTTTTAAGTTTTCTCTCTTACGCTGCATTAGCATGCTGGCTGGATAATCTTATTTTGTTGAATACACCAAAGGGGATAATCACATTTTCCCATGTTTTATTTCATCTACCTTATTTTCCACACATGATCAACCTTTCCAGATCCCCTTGAAGTCTCTTTACATCCTCCTCCTTCTTACTCATGATGTTTACTGTTCACTAGGAAACTTGGGACTATAGAATTTCATCCCCTCAGCCAAGTAATCGATATTGATTGTGAAAAGCTGGGCCCCTGTCCACGATTCCTATTGTACCCCACAAGTCACAGTCAACCTTAAAACAATCAATTTTGTTCCCTTTCTTTGCTTTCTATCCAATGACTGACTATCAGTCTATATCAGACTGTCATTTCCAATCCCATGTGCTTGAACTAGGTTGCTTAACCTGCTGTGTAGGACCTTAACAAAACCTTCCCAAAACCCCCACCACATCCACTTAGACTTTAGGGACAAATCCAACACATTGCCTAGAATCCCCTCTCTCAAATGTTCTATTTTATAAAGAATTAGACTAAGTGGGACCCGTTGGGTCCCATGATCACACGGGAGGGCTGGTCCCCCGACGCAATATTCCACCTCTCCACCAATTCCAATATTGGTGGCCAGTGGGGGGGGGGCTTTCTGGAGCTCTGGTATGGGCGTTGTGGGCTGCAGGGACTACTGGTCTCCAGAGAGCTAGTATGGACATTGTGGGCCAAATGGATTCTTGGGGTGGCAGCTCAGTCCCTCAAGCCTGATGTGCTGGCAGCTCACTCACAGCTGGTGGGCTGGCAGTTGACTCACGGCTATTCCTTGAAATTCCATTTCAAGCAGAGTGCAAGGCCACCAAATTCAAATTCATTTTCCTACCAATTCAAGCAGGGTGCAAGGCCACCAAATTCAAGTGCAGTTTCTTACTTCTTCGAGCAGGGTGCAAGGCCACAAAATTCAAGTGCAGTTTCATACCACTTCAAGCAGGGTGCAAGGCCACCAAATTCAGGTTCAGTTTCCTACCACTTCAAGCAGGGTGCAAGGCCACCGAATTCAAGTGCAGTTTCCAACCACTTCAAGCAGGGTGCAAGGCCACCTATTTCAAGTGCAGTTTCATACCACTTCAAGCAGGGTGCAAGGCCACCAAATTCAAGTGCAGTTTCATACCATTTCAAGGAGGGTGCAAGGCCACCAAATTCAAATGCAGTTTCATACCATTTCATGCAGGGTGCAACGACACCACATTCAAATGCAGTTTCATACCATTTTGTGCAAGGCCACGACATTCAAATGCAGTTTCATACTATTTCAAGCAGGGTGAAACCACCATAAAAACCACCATAAAACCACACAAAACACCACACTCACAGTTCAGTAGACATTCAGTGTGTTCAGTTGATTCACAGCTCAGACAGAGTCGTGACCTCTCCCTCTCCCATCATGCAGAGACTGAGCCACACCCACATTTCCAGGTTTTATAATCCCTCTTCCTCCCACTGGAAAAGGTGTGGCCTTCATGGCGTGATTGACAGGAGAGAGATTCTCAACATTTTTTAAACACTAATAACACTTTTGTTTTTCATTGATGGGAAGAATCCTCTGCACCTGATGAGCGGAGGGAAACTGAGTAAGATGGCCAAAAATCACAGCCGTAAGTGGTAGCGTTTTATCTAAAATCAATATAGTGCAAACAGGAAGTTGTCAAGTTTAGACAAACAACCATTTGCAGGCAGTGCCTTTTCACTTGAACCCAACCCCATCAAACAACCATTTGCAGGCAGTGCCTTTTCACTTAAACCCAACCCCCCCAAACAACCATTTGCAGGCAGTGCCTTTTTACTTCAACCCACACCCCCCAAACAACCATTTGCAGGCAGTGCCTTTTTACTTCAAACCAACCATATTTTCGTTTTCAAACCACATTAAGGGCACTCACAGTTGAGTAGACATGTGTTCAGTGTTATTCAGTGCTCAGAGAGACGTGACCCTCTGGTTTCCTCCATCTTGCAGCGACTGAGTGAGGCACACCACTTCCTGGTTTTATAGTCCCTCCCCCTCCCTCCAGCAGGGGCAGCAGAGAGAATGGATTAAAAAAAAAAAACATTAATATCTCTCTGATTTTTCATCGATGGGAAAAAATCCTCTGGTCCCGGAAGGCAGAGCGGGGCTCTGAGCGAGGTGGCCAAAAATGACGGCCGTAGGTGGCGGCATTCTCTCGGAAATCACAGCACAGCGAGCCAAAAGCAGTCAAGATCAGACTTTTAGTAATTATATAAAGAATGTGACACTACTTACATTGAATGAGAAGAAGTCATGTTATTTGTATTTATTTATAAGAGGCACAGATGGTGTTCATTGAATTGGGAATTATATTGAGGGACAATATTCAATTGGAAGGAATAACTTTCAGCAAAATAGATGTTCATAGTACAATGGTAAAATAAATAAAAATCTAGTGAGCTGCTTGGAAAAACAAATTGCTCCACATATCAAGGCTAATAAAACTCCTGTTCCACTTTATGCCAAAATTGTTTCTACCTATCTTGATCCTAATTGTCTTTGAGTCTGAGGTGAGTGGCCATTTTAAATTGGAATGGAATGGAATACTTTATTGTCTTAATGTGACAAGGCACAGTGAAATTATTTGCAAACATATCCAATGTATACAAATACCGGCCACCTATGGCGCAGACAAAGTTACTAAGTATACTGGCCCCTCTTCTTCTCCCCCCCCCCCTCCCCCCACACCATTGCTGTAGTCCATCCATACAGTGCTGATAGGTTGGGAGTTAGTCTTTGGACCTGGTTACCATGAAAGACAAGAGATAGGTTTTCAGATCAAGATGACATGTAAGTTGGAGAAAAAAATGATATTGATTGTGTTCCCCTTACTCTTACCCTTCTAGCTGTGAGAGTTTGAAGGTGCCACTGAATCTGCTTATATTGGTGCATTGCATGTTGTGGTTGATATACTGTGAATTATTGCAGTTATGGTTCAGGGAACAAATACTTAAGATGAATAATAGCATGCTAAACAAATAAGCTGCTTTTTCCTGGAAGATGTAGAGATGCTTGGATACTTTTGGGACTATGTTATACATGGAAACAGGCTATTATATTATATGCTGGATGTGCTGTCTAGATGGTGGAAATGTTTGAGATAGTTGAATGATTCAAGTCAGATTCTGAAGGAGCTAGTTAAACCTCTTCTGTGTCCATTACACACTTACTTTGTTCTGAATGCTTTTGGGCTATGTCTGCATAAAGGCAATCTTCAGAAACTCATTTTGTTAACTCTCATAATCGGTGCCAAAGATACCTTCAGAAGTGTCTGAAAAAGGGTCTCGACCTGAAACGCCACCCATTCCTTCTCTCCAGAAATGCTGCATGTCATGCTGAGTTACTCCAGCATTTAGTGTCTATCTCCAGAAGTTTCTGTTCTTCTGCAGATTGCAGCTTTTTATACACCTTACAAGCCTCGTTTCTCTCATTGCTTTGAGGGATGGAGGGCTGGTTTCACAGATGATATCCATGTACAGTTGCAAAAAAAAAACACATTCTGACTGGCCAGGGATACATCATTTCCAATTTTGCAGGAGAAATATGAAGAAGATTGTCTTGCTGTTTTGGTGATATTGGGATTAAAGAACATTGTAAAATAAATCTGTGCTGCATTGCCTGCATGGTGCAAGTAATTGTGCATGTTGTTCCAACACCCGACATGCAAGAAATCCCAAAGTATGTTGAGGTAAAGAATTGATCTCCAAGTATTTTACACACTTGTTTTGTTTTGGTCTTAAACTGTTGGAGTATCCGTGAAGAATAAGACAGTTCCTTTCAGGCTCTCTGTCCCAGCATCAGACATTCTCAGGATGTTTTAGAAAAGTATGTAATAGAAAAAATCACATGTGGTTAAAGTGCACATTGCCAGATTTTAATAAAGGCCATTTTTATACATTTTGGTTTCACTATGTAGAAGTTATAGCAGTGTTTATACATAGCCCCCCCCCCCCCCCCCCCCCATTTCAGGGCGCCATATGTTTGGGACACAGCAATGTCATGTAAAATGAAAGTAGTCATGTTTAGTATTTTGTTGCAATGACCGCTTGAAGTCTGCGATTCATGGACATCTCTGGTGATGCTCTGCCAGGCCTGTATTACAGCCATCTTTAGCTTATGCTTGTTTTGGAGGCTAGTCCCCTTCAGTTTTCTCTTCAGCATATAAAAGGCATGCTCAATTGGGTTCAGATTGGGTGATTGACTTGGCCACTCAAGAATTGACCATTTTTTAGTTTTGAAAAACTCCTTTGTTGCTTTAGCATTATGTTTGGGATCATTGTCTTGCTGTAGAATGAACCGCCGGCCAATGAGTTTTGAGGCATTTGCTTGAACTTGAGCAGATAGGATGCATCTGTACACTTCAGAATTCATTATGCTACTCGCATCAGCAGTTGTATCATCAAGGAAGATAAGTGAGCCAGAACCTTCAGCAGCCATACATGCCCAGGCCATAACACCCCCACTGCCGTTTCACAGATGAGGTGGTATGCTTTGGATCTTGGGCAGTTCCTTCTCTCCTCCATACTTTGCTCTTGCCATCACTCTGATATAAGTTAATCTTCATCTCATCTGTCCACAAGACCTTTTTCCAGAACTGTGGGTTGCTCTTTTAAGCACTTCTTGGCAAACTGTAACCTGGCCATCCTATTTTTGGGGCTAACCAGTGGTTTGCATCTTGCAGTATAGCCTCTGTATTTCTGTTCATGACGTCTTCTGCAGACAGTGGTCATTAGCAAATGCACACCTGACTCCTGAAGAGTGTTTCTGAACTGTCGGACAGGTGTTTGGGGATTTTTCTTTATTATAGAGAGAATTATTCTGTCATCAGCTGTGGAGGTCTTCCTTGGCCTGCCAGTCCTTTTGCGATTAATAAGCTCACCAGTGTTCTCTTTCTTCTTAATGATGTTCCAAACAGTTGATTTTGGTAAGCCTAAGATTTGGCTGATGTCTCTAACAGTTTTATTCTTGTTTCTCAGCCTCATAATGGCTCCTTTGACTTTCATTGGCACAACTTTAGTCCTCATGTTGATAAACAGCAATAAAAGTTTCCAAAGGTGCATTAAGGAGGCATTGAAACACACCTGAGCAATTACAAACACCTGTGAAGCCATGTGTCCCAAAAATTATGGTGCCCTGAACTGCTATGGGGAGTTAAAGAGAAGGACAGCAAAGGTAACAATCTCGGGATTACTGCCTGTGCCACGCGACAGTGAGAGTAGGAATGGAGCGAGGTGGAGGATAAATGCGTGGCTGAAGGACTGGTGCAGAGGGCAGGGATTCAAATTTCTGGATCATTGGGACCTCTTTTGTGGAAGGTGCGACCTGTACAAAAAGGATGAGTTGCACTTGAACCTGAGGGGGACCGATATCCTGGCGGGGAGATCTGCAAAGGCTACTGGGGAGACTTTAAACTAGAATGGTTGGGGGGAGGGACTCAAATAGAGAAAGCTATTAGACAGTGTGTGAGGCGGAAAGCACTCAGACCCAACATGTAGGGGGGGGAAGAAGAAAACAATAATAAACAGAGAATAAGAGGTGGTGGGGTTCTTAAATGGGTGAGCAGAGAAACAGAGGGGTGTAAAATGCGGGCGGAAGCAATAGGTAGCAAGATGAAAAGTAAAAGTGGCAGGCAGACAAATCCAGGGCAAAAATCAAAAAGGGCCACTTTTCAACATAATTGTATAAGGGGTAAGAGCGTTGTAAAAACAAGCCTGAAGGCTTTGTGTCTCATTGCAAGGAGCATTCGTAATAAGGTGGATGAGTTGAACGTGCAGATAGGTATTAATGATTATGATATAGTTGGGATCACGGAGACATGGTTCCAGGGTGACCAAGGCTGGGAGCTGAACATCCAGTGATATTCAATATTCAGGAGGGATAGAGAGAAAGGAAAAGGAGGTGGGGTAGCGTTGCTGGTTAGAGAGGAGATTAATGCAGTGGAAAGGAAGGACATTAGCTTGGAGGATGTCGAATCGGTATGGGTAGAGCTGCGAAACACTAAGGGGCAGAAAACGCTGGTGGGTGTTGTGTACAGGCCACCTAACAGTAGTAGTGAAGTTGGGGATGGCATCAAACAGGAAATTAGAAATGCATGCAACAAAGGCAAAACAGTTATAATGGGTGACTTCAATCTACATATAGATTGGGTGAATCAAATTGGCAGGGGTGCTGAGGAAGAGGATTTCTTGGAATGTATGCGGGATAGTTATCTAAACCAACATGTAGAGGAACCAACGAGAGAGCAGGCTATTCTAGACTGGGTATTGAGTAATGAGGAAGGGTTAGTTAGCAGTCTTGTTGTGCGTGCCCCTTGGGCAAGAGTGACCATAATATGGTTGAGTTCTTCATTAGGATGGAGAGTGACATTGTTAATTCAGAAACAACGGTTCTGAACTTAAAGAAAGGTAACTTTGAGGGTATGAGACGTGAATTGGCCAAGATTGACTGGCAATTAGTTCTAAAAGGGTTGACGGTGGATATGCAATGGAAGGCATTTAAAGACTGCATGGATGAACTGTAAAAATTGTTCATCCCAGTTTGGCAAAAGAATAAATCAGGGAAGGTAGTGCATCCGTGGATAACAAGGGAAATCAGGGATAGTATCAAAGCAAAAGATGATGCGTACAAATTAGCCAGAAAAAGCAGCATACCAGAGGACTGGGTGAAATTCAGAGACCAGCAGAGGAGGACAAAGGGCTTAATTAGGAAAGGGAAAATAGATTATGAAAGAAAACTGGCAGGGAACATAAAAACTGACTGCAAAAGTTTTTATAGATATGTGAAGAGAAAGAGATTAGTTAAAACAAATGTAGGTCCCTTGCAGTCAGAAACAGGTGAATTGATCATGGGGAACAAGGATATGGCGGACCAATTGAATAACTACTTTGGTTCCGTCTTCACTAAGGAAGACATAAATAATCTGCCGGAAATAGCAGGGGGCCGCGGGTCAAAGGAGATGGAGGAACTGAGTGAAATCCAGGTTAGTCGGGAAGTGGTGTTGGGTAAATTGAATGGATTAAAGGCCGATAAATCACCAGGGCCAGATAGGCTGCATCCCAGAGTACTTAAGGAAGTAGCTCCAGAAATAGTGGATGCATTAGTGATAATTTTTCAAAACTCTTTAGATTCTGGAGTAGTTCCTGAGGATTGGAGGGTAGCAAACGTAACCCCACTTTTTAAGAAGGGAGGTAGAGAGAAAACGGGGAATTACAGACCAGTTAGTCTAACATCGGTAGTGGGGAAACTGCTAGTCAGTTATTAAAGATGGGATAGCAGCACATTTGGAAAGTGGTGAAATCATTGGACAAATTCAGCATGGATTTACGAAAGGTAAATCATGTCTGACGAATCTTATAGAATTTTTCGAGGATGTAACTAGTAGAGTGGATAGGGGAGAACCAGTGGATGTGTTGTATCTGGACTTTCAGAAGGCTTTCGACAAGGTCCCACATAAGAGATTAGTATACAAACTTAAAGCACACGGTATTGAGGGTTCAGTATTGATGTGGATAGAGAACTGGCTGGCAAACAGGAAGCAAAGAGTAGGAGTAAACGGGTCCTTTTCACAATGGCAGGCAGTGACTAGTGGGGTACCGCAAGGCTCAGTGCTGGGACCCCAGCTATTTACAATTTATATTAATGAGCTGGATGAGGGAATTGAAGGCAACATCTCCAAGTTTGCGGATGACACTAAGCTGGGGGGCAGTGTTAGCTGTGAGGAGGATGCTAGGAGACTGCAAGGTGACTTGGATAGGCTGGGTGAGTGGGCAAATGTTTGGCAGATGCAGTATAATGTGGATAAATGTGAGGTTATCCACTTTGGTGGCAAAAACAGGAAAGCAGACTATTATCTAAATGGTGGCCGATTAGGAAAATGGGAGATGCAGCGAGACCTGGGTGTCATGGTACACCAGTCATTGAAAGTAAGCATGCAGGTGCAGCAGGCAGTGAAGAAAGCGAATGGTATGTTAGCTTTCATAGCAAAAGGATTTGAGTATAGGAGCAGGGAGGTTCTACTGCAGTTGTACAGGGTCTTGGTGAGACCACACCTGGAGTATTGCATACAGTTTTGGTCTCCAAATCTGAGGAAGGACATTATAGCCATAGAGGGAGTGCAGAGAAGGTTCACCAGACTGATTCCTGGGATGTCAGGACTTTCATATGAAGAAAGACTGGATAGACTTGGCTTATACTTGCTAGAATTTAGGAGATTGAGAGGGGATCTTATAGAAACGTACAAAATTCTTATGGGGTTGGACAGGCTAGATGCAGGAAGATTGTTCCCGATGTTGGGGAAGTCCAGGACAAGGGATCACAGCTTAAGGATAAGGGGGAAATCCTTTAAGACCGAGATGAGAAAAAACGTTTTCACACAGAGAGTGGTGAATCTCTGGAACTCTCTGCCACAGAGGGTAGTTGAGGCCAGTTCATTGGCTATATTTAAGAGGGAGTTAGATGTGGCCCTTGTGGCTAAAGGGATCAGGGGGTATGGAGAGAAGGCAGGTACAGGATACTGAGTTGGATGATCAGCCATGATCATATTGAATGGCAGTGCAGGCTCGAAGGGCTGAATGGCCTACTCCTGCACCTATTTACTATGTATCTATGTATCTATGAAATGGGAGGGACTATGTATAAACACAGCTGTAATTTCTACATGGTGAAGTCAAAATGCATTGAAACACCTTCAATAAAATCTGACAATATGCACTTTCACCACATGTGATTTTGTTTCAATTACAAATCTCAAATTGTGGAGTACAGAGGCAAATAAATAAATGATGAGTCTTTGTCCCAAATATTATGGAGGGCATTGTAACTATATTAATGTGATACGTTTTCTATTTCTCAAATAATTTATTGTTCTGATTGAACGTAGGTGCTGAATTAAGGATAGTTTGGTGTTTTCATTTCATGCCGATTAGACCACAAATCTGTATGGGGAATACTGGATGTGTTTGGGTCAGAAGAGACTTATTAAAGAGAGGAACAGAATTAATATTTTAGGCCATTGATGTTTCGCCAGAAATTCCATCCTGTCTGTCTGGATTTTAAACCTAAGCCCCAGAGGTGAAGGCCTATATTAAGATCATTGTGTCATTTTGTTTTCCAGTGAAAGGCAATTTGGGACATCCAATATGTATTCACCAAAGACAACTATTTTCATCTTCTTTTTGAGTTACTGGTGGATGAGAGACACACCTCTAACTCTAGTATCAAGTCTAAGTCTCACCTTTGTACAAATAATGTTAGGTACTGAAGATAGAATGAGAAGGATAGTCCATAGTGAGAGACATTTTTGAAGAGGGAATTAAACAAGAGAAAATGGAGGAACATACTGGGAAAGAAAGAAAAAAAATCAAAGGGGGAATAAAAGGGGGAAAAACAAGGTACAAGGAGGAAAAACTGCAAGGAATACAGAAAGGGGTTGGCTGAGTGAATTAGAGGACAGAAAAATGATATATTTCGAAGAACAAATTTCAGTTTTCATTTCAGGAGATTTTTTGATTGTTTAATTATTGTTTATTGTTTCCTTTTTCACTATTGGGGATAACTTCTATATTGTTTGAGGGATAAATTCATAAATAAATCATCTCCAGTGCAGTATACAAAATAACAGATTCTTGATTATTACCTGATTCCATTCCCACCACAGTGGTGATGTCAAATAAATCACCACTGTGTTTTCACATTGGTACTGCTGATTACCCAGCGTAATATGGGCAGATGTTATTTAGTATTGGTTTCATTGTTTTTGATATCATAAAAGGCAATAGACAATAAAGACTGTGGAGATAGCTTGTTAAACTTAATGGCCTCTAGTTTACTCAAGTTCCGTCCAATCACACCCGTCATTCCTTTTTTCTTAAAAATATTTAATTGCATTTCAAACACATTCTGTTGTATATTTCACTAGGCTTATCTGGCTATTCTGTCCTTGGTTCCATTATCTTTTTGTTTCTTTCCTTTTTAACTCACAAATTTCTAATTTTAATGTACATGATATAAGAATGTTTCACCATAATAAATGGTTTTTCCTGGATCAATTTTTCAAATCAATTCATCATCGTAAATAATTTAATTAGTCACCATAGAATGCACACACCCAAGTTACTTAACCTTGTTTGATAATTCAGAGTTATGATATGGAGTTCATGTAATAGATATTTTCTGTTGCTCTTGTGGGATGGTGGAGAATTAAACTTGTATTGAACAATGATTTGTTAGTATTTATATCATAGAATATACAATAATTGCAAACCAATATTGTGATTTAAATAATATCTTGTGATTTCAATAATAATCTATGTTAAGTTCAATATTGTAACCTGTTATTGTCACTAGAATGCAAATCCATCATTGCTTTAAAGTTATTCCCATGCACTAACCACAAAGTGTATACTGCAATTATTGAGCTATTGTTTTGTCAAGTTTAGTCTTTCACAAGTAATTTGGACAATTATAACACTTACACTCTCATTATCCACAGTCAATGAGTCAACTAACTCTTGCAATATCATTTGGATTAAAAATTTGCTTAATTGAAGAAAGCAAAGGGTGATGGTGGAAGGTTGCTTCTCCAACTGGAGGCCTGTGACTAGTGGTGTGCCTCAGGGTTTGGTGCTGGGCCCATTACTGTTTGTCATCAATGATTTGGATGAGAATGTACCTGGAAAGATTAGCAAGTTTGCAGATGATACAAAAGTGGGTGGTTTTGCAGATAGTGCAGATGGTTGTTAAAAATTGCAGCAGGATCTTTTCATCAATTGCATCAATTGCATCAGTTGGTCATGTGGGCTGGGGAATGGTTGATGGAATTTAACACAGAGAAATGTGAGGTGTTGCATTTTGGAAAGTCTACAATGGGCAGGTCCGACACAGTGAATGGCAGGGCTCTGGCGAATGTTGTAGAGCAGAAAGATCTAGGAGTGCAAGTACATAGTTCCTTGAAGGTGATTTAATTATTGAAGGTGGCGTTACAGGTAGATTTAGTGGTCAAAAAGGCTTTTGGCACATTGGCCTTCATCAGTCGGAGTATTATATAGAAGTTAGGAGGTCATGTTGCAGTTATATATGACGTTGACGAAGCTACATTTAGAGTATTGTGTTCAGTTCTGGGCACCATTTTATAGGAAAGATGGTGTTAAGTTGGAAAGGGTGCAGAGAAGATTTACAAGGATATTGCCAGGACTCGAGGGTCTGAGCTATAGAGAGAGGTTGAGCCTATTCCCTGGAGCGTAGGAAGATGAGGGATGATCTTGTAGAGATCTATAAAATCTTGAGAGGAATAGATCGGGTCTCTTGCCCAGATGACATTGGATTAAGGTGAAGGGGGGTGGAAGGTAAGATTTTATAAGAATCTGAGGGGTAGATGTGTTGCACAACAGGTAGTGGGTGTATGGAATAAGCTGCTGGAAGAGGTAATTGAGGCTGGGACTTTTGCAACTTTTAAGAAGCAATTGGACAGGTAAATGTATAGGACAGGTTTAGAGGAATGTGGGCCAAATACAAGCAAGTAGGACTAGTGTTGATGGTAAGTTGAGCCGAAGGGCCTGTTCCAACAGGAGTTCAAGAATTCAAGAGACATTTATGATCACATGCACCACTTGGTACAGTGAGATTTGAATTACCATACAGCCATACAAATAAAAATAACACAATACACGAAAGGATTTAACATGAACATCCCCACACAGCAGAATCAACATTTCCCACAGTGAGGGAAGGCAATAAAGCTCAGTTATACACTGTATAACTCAATGACTTTATGACCATCAGTAATCTTTATAATTAAAAAGGTGAATCTCGGACTTGAAGAAACTGTAAGGTATCTTACTAGAAAATGGATGACTGGTCAACTTCAAGCCAAGTATAATGCAAAATAACTTTTTTGCTTATTTATGGGATCTCTGCATAGCTGGCAAAGGCAACATTAATTTCCCAAGCCTAATTTTCATTGAAAAGGTGGTGATGAGCTACGTTAAATTGTTGCAGTCCTTGTGATGAAGATGCTCCCACTGTACTGTTGGATAAGAGCTCCAGGATTTAGTCATAACATTGATGGAGTACCAGTGATATATTTCTAAGTCAGGATGATGAGTGACTTGGAGAGATGAATGCCGGTGGTAGTGTTCCCATGCATCTTCTGCCCTGGTGCTTCTTGGCTTTGGAAGGTGCCATTGAACTATCCTGAGAAGGCAATTATATTGCATTTTGGAAATGTTTTACACTGCAGCCACTGTGTGTCACTAATGGAGGGAATGAATACTGAGATAGACACAGAATGCCGGAGTAACTCAGCGGGACAGGCAGCATCTCTGGAGAGAAGGAATGGGTGACGTTTCGGGTCGAGATCCTTCTTCAGACTGAATACTGAGGTTGATTGATATAGTGTCAGTTAAGCATCTAGCTTCTCCTGGATGGGTCTAAGCTTCTTGAGTGATCTTAGAGCTGTACATATCTGGGAAAGTTATAGTATTTTACATTACTCCTGATGTGCCTTTTGGATGGTGGAAAGGTCACGGGAGATTAGCTACCAGCCACAGGACACTGGGCCTCTGACTTGTGCTTGCAATCATAGTGTTTCATAATATTTATATAACTAATCACGTTAAGCTTTAAGCTATTGGTGACCTCCAGTAAAAATTGATGGTAGGGGCTTGGTGATGGTAATGCCTTTGATTGCCAAGAGTAGATGGTTAGACTGTCTCTTGGTGGAGATGTTCATTGCCTGGCACTTAAGTAGGACAAATGATTCTTGCCATTCATCAGCCCATGCCTGAATGTTGTCTCCGTTTTATTGCATTACAGACAGGGAGCTTTATTTGCTGAGGAGTTAAGTATGGAATTGACTTAATGTACAGTTATCATGGAATGTACTTCTGATGTTATGATGAATAGAATGTAATTGATGAAGCAACGGAAGATGATTGGGTTGAGGACACTTCCCTGCAGAACTCCTGCAATGGTATCCTTGAGCTGGGATGGTAACAGCTTGAACTAGCTTCCTTGGTGCAAAGTATGACTTCAGCCTTTGGACTGGTTTCATTTTAATGTCCACTGACTTCAATTTTACCAAGATGTATTGATGCCAAACTCGGTCAAATGCTGTCTTGATGTCAGGTGGTTACTCTCATCTCACCTCTTGAAATTCAGCTCTTAGTTCCATGTTTGGACCCACATTCTGATGAGACCTGGAGCAGAGTGGTTCTGGTAAACCCTAAACTGGTCGTCAGTGAGTAAGTTATTGGTAAGTATGTGTCCCTTGATACCACTGACAACTTTCATTTATGGATGCTTTCTTAGATGTGTTTAAAGATGGATAATGCACCATAAGTATTTGTGCAATGACTATTTTGTTACTACAATAGATTATTTGAAAGACGTAATAATATCAACTCTTGGTAATATTGTAGAAGGGAATGACAAATAAAATTCATGCAGATTGTTACAAGAGGCTAGAAATGGTTGGCAAAGTAAACAGATGGTTGATAGATTTGGCTCTGTGCGACAAAGTATAAAGCAAAGCATTTTGGAAAAAAGAGAACAGTGAAATTGAGTATATTCTAAAAGATGTGAATGTGATGGACTGATTGAGAACTAGAGGTGCAGATGCAGGAATTGTAGTGGTCGAGGTGCAGATATAATAGATCATCAAAGAGAAGGATTATGGAGTTTATTTGTAAAACGAGTATGCTTGTTAATTTCATGAGATTTTATTTTTCAAAAGGTGTCTAATGTTCAGAAATGTATCAATCAATTTGATTACCCTTGTTTAGTTGAGACTAATTTTGCATTTTCAGGTCCTGTCAAATTAACCGATGGAAAAATGTGCCCAATGTGAAGGTAAATGGGATACAAGAAGTAGACCATGGGAAAATAAGATGTAGAGAAAGGAAGGTAGAGGAGAGAAAGATGGCCACTATTTACATAAGATTCAGAGGTGGAAGAATGTAAGAATAGTGAAAGTGATAGTGACAAAGTGGTTGGTTGGTGGTTTGAGGGAGGGATATGGTGTTAGTAATGAGTAAGAAAATGGTTGTGAGAAGTCCTCCATCATGGAAATTATCCCACTGGGTGGTGGATCTTGAGTTGACCGGTAGAACGTGATGGCAATGAATGTAGCCTTAAAGCCCTTTCCCACTGTACGAGTTCATCCAAGAATTCTCCCCGAGTTTGCCCTGATTCGAACTCGGAGATTCACGGTAATGGCCGCTCGTAAGTACTTGGGGCTCTCGTGGACATTTTTCAACATGTTGAAAAATCTTCACGAGTCTTCCGGAGCTTACCTGCCGTTAGCTAGTCTTCCCGAGTACCTGATGTTAGTGTTACGAGCCGCTAAGAGACGTCCCCGAGCTCCGACGTACCGGCTACGTTCATTCTACGTGCTTACCATGAGTTTGATTATTTTTTTTACTCGGGAGAGCACTTGAATGAACTTTTACAGTGGGACAGGGCCATTAAGATTCATAAGAGATAATGGTGGAGAATGTGGGAAATAGAGATACTACAAAATTGAAAAAAATTCAAGATATTGAAAAGGATGCATGAAATTGGAGAGTGACAGCCTACAATAAAGGTTTAGCTGCTGAGTTAGAAACAAACTGTTCATGTTTTGATTAAAAGTAGGATTGGCAACAGATCAGCAATGATGCCAATCCATCCTTCTTGAATGGGAACTGGATCTTCCATTATAACATAAGTGCAATGCATCCATGTATCATTTTCTCAACCTTCAAAAATCAAGTCCCAAGCCAGACCTGAAATATATGATTACACAACAATAATCTGAAATCTTCCGAAAAGCGTGAGGTCCTAGGACATTGTTGCAGGCAGTAAGTCCTCACAGCTCACTGTTGACCTTCAAAGTAAGTTTAAAATGACTTTACAATGATCCACCTAGCAGGGATTTTGAGGAAGTGCAAGGAGAAGTCCTTCATAGCAAAGCACAAGAAGCCTTTCTCGCACAATGCTGAGCTGTGTCTCTGCTGACTTACTGGCTGTCAAATCTGGTTAAATCCTACAAATACAACAACAAGATAAGAAAGCTGCCCTTAATTATGAAATGCAGTGATGATAGCCTGAATTGGCAATGATAAATAGCCAAAGAGGACGGTGCTTCCAGGTTAGGGAAGGCGCTAGGTTTAATGGATATAAACAGTGAAATAGGACAAAAACAGATCAATGCTTGACTTGTTTTTGACAATAGCAGCAATGAGAAACCAATGCATAATTACACAAACTGAATAGTATTTAACTTTAGGGCAGATCTGAGAGCTTAATCAAGGACATGATTTTAGAACAATCACAGAAGTAAAAAAGCAGATGAGTCATTATTAAACAGTGCGACAGGAAAAAGTAAGGAAGACAGCTTATGAATTGATATCGGAGTGTTGTTCTATAACCATCAAGTGCAAGGAGAAGAATTTGGGCAAGTGACAGCTACACAAACAACAATAACCTTCAACTGTGGGGTGACAATCATGAAACTCAGTCAAGTTAATGTTGAGATATTCAAAAAATAATGTTGGTACTTAAGAGATAATTTGAAGAGCTCAGCCAGTTTAAATAGGTGAGAGAATATTTGGCCAAATGGCGCCAAGGATGAAAAAGTGTAATTCCAAAAAATCCATTCTGTACTTGATAATCTACAGGTAACCTGAATCATTGAATCAAAGAAAGGTACAACATGAAAACACTTAATGGCCCTTCTTGTCCATGCCGATGATGTTGTCAATCCTATCGCTAAATTTGGCCCACAGCCCACTCCCACTTGAGAAAAACATGTGCACTGGAAGAACTCAGTGGGAAAGGCAGCATTCTGACAGGTGACATTTTGTGTGGGTCCCTTCATCGGACTGACAGAACCAGGGTGGGGAGGCTGGGGGTGGGGCTGAAAAAGATTATTGGGGGCAGGACAAGCCTGGCAAGTGATAGGTGGATACAGGTGAGGTTTTTGACAGATGAGTGGAGTTAGAGGTGAAAAGGAAACTAAAGGTTAGAGGTGAAAAGGAAACTAACATGTGTCAGATAAGGGGAGAAGATAAGCAGTGAAATGTAAAGCTCGAGAGATGTATAGGTGGAAAGAGAAGAGGGAGTTGAAAGAGGGGGATAAAGGGAGATGGAGGAATTCAGGGATGGAAGACGAAGGAGGGGAAGGAATAGGGTGATTGAGGAGGTGATTGGGAAATGATAGAAATAGGTGGGTGGGTGGTGGGGGGAGCATTACATGAAATTGGAAAATTCAATAGAGAATCCCATTCCTGAGTCTCCCATCTCCTAGATGCTTTCTGACCTGCTGACACACTTTTTTTGTTCAAGTGAAAAGAAAGCCAGCCTTGCATAATATGTCCTTCTAATCAGAGCCATCCATTTCAGGCAAATCCTGGTGGATCTCAGCTGCAACTCTCTCCATCGTTATCCCCAGTTCTCTGTAGCGTAGTGACCAAATCTAGCCAATGTGTTGTCCAGCTGCACAGTTCTTAGTTCGTTGCATTGAAGGTACTCCCACTATGATACTAGATAAGGACTTCCAGACCTTAGACCTAATGTTAATGAGATCAGATAAAAACAGTTCTGGGAGTTAAATATGTAATTAATGACATCTAGATGTGCTGTTGCAGAAGGTGTGGAACATTGTTAGAATGTATCTTATGGAACAATGATTCCCCATACATCTACTGGACTACAGATCTCAAATGTGTTGTGTTAGACAGACTCTCCCCCATTCATGGGGTATAACATGAATCGAACTGCCAGTGGTGGCAGAAATGTAATAGACAATAGGTGCAGGAGTAGGCCATTCAGCCCTTTGAGCCAGCACCGCAATTCAATGTGATCGTGGCTGATCATCCACAATCAGTACCCCGTTCCTGCCTTCTCCCCATATCCCCTGACTTCGCTATCTTTAAGAGCCCTATCTAGCTCTCTCTTGAAAGTATCCAGAGAACCGGCCTCCACCACCCTCTGAGGCAGAGATTTTTCAATTATATAGGTTGTTTTCTCCTGGAAGAATCAAACTGAAGTATTCAGACAAAAGACAGGTAGAGCATACTCTATAACACTTCTGTTGTATACTTTGCAGCATATAAAAGTTTGGGGAGCAATGGGCCTGTCCCACTTAGGCGATTTTTTGGGCGACTGGCGCAAAATTTTCAACATGTTGATAATTTTTCGTCGACAGTGGCAATAATTTTTGCTGTCGTAGGTTGATGTAGGTGTTGTCGTAGGTTGTCATAGGTGCTGCCGTAGGTTGTCACCAGGTTGTCGTAGCTGAATTCCATTAAAATTAGTCCCTGGCATTCGCCTGAAGAGTCGCCTAAGTGGGACAGGCCCATTAGGAGGTGAGTTACTTGACCTGAAATACCCACAGAATACAAGCTTCATTTCTACATGTGACAATATTTGTGTACTTCCCACCTATCATTGGCTCCTCTTGGTCTGTGGCTCCGATTATGCATCCCTCTCATTTATGAGATTGTCAGCAGCACCAATTTCTCTGAACTCATATTTTTATTTGCCCCAAACTCTGAATCCTACTATTTTGTCAGATTAAAGGGTATCATATTCATTTCAGCAATTTGATACATAGGATCAAAATCAAAGCGTTTCTGTGGTCTTGTATTGTGCTTGGAAGAATGTTGAAAATTTGTCTTCTGTGGCTTTTGAGAAATCGTATTTTGCAATTATTATGTTGTAACTGGTTTTTCTGCCAACTTTAGTTCATGATATGAAAATCTTATTAATTGTGGGAAGAAGACTATCAACTAGATGAAAAGTATTTAGTGATATTGTATATTCTTGGATGATTTCTCTCGAAAGGCAAAATAAATAATTAAAAAATATATGTTGCCTTTGTCAGAAATATGGGCACATGACTTAAAATAGTGATGTGCACAATATATGTATATCCATTCAATACTAATTGCGCAACCTAGTAAACAGTGAAAAGAGTCCATGAGAGGAAAAGCAGGGAGGGCAATAAACAGAAGCGCAGAAGGTGTAGGGGATGGAGGAAGAAAATAATGTGTCGATACAGGAAGAGAAGCGATAGAACAGATGAATGGTTAGGAAGAAGATATCAGAAAAAGGAGGATCGGGGAGGATGGATGAAAAGAGAGAGAACACAAGATGATCGAATGGGAGAGAAGCAAAGGTGAAGAACAAAAAATAGATATGGAACAATGTTCTACAAAGGAGATCAAACCAAATTTACATTAAAGTGACCCATAATGCTCAGATAGGGTAGTGAGTAGAATCGGGATGTGTTGTGTGTGGTGTAAAGAATGGGGATGGAATGTGGCAGGGTGGAGAATGGGATGAAAGGTCTGGATGGTAGGGTCTGGGGATTTTGTGTGTTGGAGAGGGTTGCTTTGGGTTATGGCTCCTCCCCATCATATCTCATCCGCACTCTCCATCCTCACCTTCCAGCCCGTCATATCAGAGATCAGAGTGATGGAGAATGTGGGTGTCATGAGGTCGGGAGCCCAGAAATAATGGATTTTGGTAGGGTGGGCTGTGCTGTGCTGGGAAGCTAGGGGATATTGCAGTCTGATGGAGCGCAAGGGTGTGATGGATTTGGTGCTGTGGAATGGAGATTGTGGTTGTACAGGCAGTGGTGAGTAGAAAAGTAGTGGGGTGGAGAAGAGGGTTGTGGGGTTGTGGGGGGAGGGGGGGGGGGTGGTGATGGAGTTGTGAACAAGGATGTGGAGAAGTAGTAAGGGTATGGTGGAGAGAAATGGGAATGCGATATAGTCAGATGGAGAGCCGCAAGAGATGTAGTCAGTTGGAAAGTAGAGCAGCATAATGTGGTTGTGGAGTTCTAACAAGGGATGTGGTGAGATGGTGTGCAGGAACATTATGGAGTGATGCGTGTGGTGTGAACCACTATCTACCTCTTTGGTGATCCTCGGACTATCCGTGATCGGACTTTGCTGGCTTTACCTTGCACTAAATATTATTCCCTTAACATGCACTATATCATACGCTATAAATGGCTTGATTGTAATCATGTATTGTCTTGCTGCTGACTTGATAGCACGCAACAGATGCTTTTCACTGTACCTCGGTACATGTGACAATAAACTAAACTGGTAAACTGTTGAGCTCGCCGAACGGGATGGATGATGAATGAGGTTGTGGAAGGATGGAGAATGGGAGTTGGTCTCAGTGGGATGTTGGTGCATGATGGGAAAGAGAGTAAGGGAGTTGGAACTTGGTGTGTGGAATGTTGTAGGGGTGAATGGGATGTAGTGGGATAGGGAGCAGGGATGTGTTTTGTTGGGACCAGATGTGTGTGAGGTGAGAAGCAATGATTTTGTAGGATGGAAAGAGGAGTAGGTATTTGTTAGTGTTGGGAGTGGGAATTGTAGATGTGCAGGGGTGGAGAGTGGGGCTATTATAAAAAGGTAAGCGTCTAGGTTTTTATTAAGTATTGGAATTTCAGAGCAACTTTATTACTGATTTTGGGAGTTAGCATGCTAATGTGTTGTGGAGAGTGGGATGTGTTATGTTGAAAGTGGGTTGTGTGTGATGGTGAGTAAGTGCATTGTGATGTTGAAGAGTTGCTTTTCTAGTAATTCCATCATCATTTCAGTTTAGTTTATGGTCACGTGTACCGAGATACAATGAAAAGCTTTTATTGCGTGCTATCCAGTCAGTGGAAAGACAATACATGATGACAATCGAGCCATTTACCGAATAACGTTTCATGCAAGTTAAAGCCAGAAAAGTCCATTCGTGGATAGTCCGAGGGTCCGATCAACACTGCCTCATATCACTTGGGTAGAAATTCCTTTGTCTTGCTGGATTTTTGCACACATAGTGACCATCGCCATATTAATTAAGATTCACATAAGACAAATCTGTTTGGGACCAGGAATGAAAGCTGGGCTGACTGAGATATGAAAATATAAACCTGACTAATTAATAACATTTTTGGAAGTTTGTAACAGGGTTTATTTTATTACGTATTCTTACACCAATCCAGAAAATTAGTGTGTGAACACTTGGAAAGGTGACCCAAGCAGTGGTATTTGTAGAGATCCCACATCTAAAAAAGGTAAGTGTCTAGTTGTTTTTTTAAAGCTATTGATACTTCAGAGCAACTTTTCTTGCTGATTTGAGAGTTAGCATGCTGATGTTCGGCTGTAGCTGCATTATTTTACTTCACTGACTGCGGGAGTACTGCAAAAGATGGATAAATTACAGTGTTTACTGTAGCACCAGCAAGATCAGGTAAGACCCATGGAGGGTCAAAGGAGATGGAAAAATGGGGCCAGAAATCATACAAAATGCTAGCCTTCCAGAACTCACCTCAACCTGACTTGGCAGCAGTGTGTGAAAAAAAACTATGGTTCAATAGGCAGTTGTTCATTAACCTTTGTTACGTGTTATAATTGGTTATGGAGCCAAATATCAGACAGCATGCTGTTTAACCTAAATCTATGAAGGCAGCAATAGTCTTCAACTTCAATGCCATTCAAGCTAGACTGCAAACAGGCACAAGCTTTAATATTTGACAATTCTGTGTCTTTGCAGCCATCTCACAGGTGAGTGCCACCCACTTTGCAGGAATGCAACAAGATTTCTCTTTTCCATTGAAGGATATTGATTATGAGCATGAGCTCTTGGAGTTTCCGGTGTTGAAAGGTTTTTATAATTGCAGTGTATCATTGACTACATATATTTTCCTTTATGTCGCATCCTTCAAGAACCAGCCATATTTTTAAGTGGGGAGTGGATTCACCCCATGTAGCCACAGGCAGGGATAATTGCAATCAAATTGTTAATAATTAAAATGAAAGTATTTTGGTGGTGTTCCCATCATGTGAGACAAGAATACATCATGCTACTTTCTTGAAGATTTTTTTTTTTTCATGCATGACATCTTGCACCCATCAGAAATCAAGACCTAGATGCAGATGCAGGGTTTCTATCTGAAACATTAACAGTCCCTTTCCTCTCGCACTCTCCTCAATCCGTTGCGTTCTTGCAGCAAATTGTTTGTTGCTCCAGATTCTAGCATTTGAATCTCTCGTGTTCCTGATAATTAGTACTTGCTTAGTAATTGAAATTACATTTTAAATGGGTAATAGGTTATGGGTGTCAGATCTATGACAGGATCATTAGTTCTGAAGAGTGTACTGCAAACTGACTGTTGTTGCTCATCCTGACTGTTTATAACCAATTTTAATGACTTTGTTGACTGCAACCTAAATGAGTCATTTTGGAGACCGCCTGTCAAGAGTGCATGTAAATCTGTTTTCTTGCGATCAGCTGTCATTGATGCAATGGGAGCTTCAAAATAGGGGTAATCTTTTATGGTCTATGCAAACAAATACAATTCAAGGATGAGCACAGCATGCTTTTTTGTGCCCATTATTAATGCCATAATAACATAATTCTAGTTCATGATGAATGTGTGTGTGTTATAACAACAGGCACAAAATTTCAAGGGCATTAAGTTGCTACTGTGGGTGCGGGAAGCAAACTTTGCTCTTTCATTTCTACCCATGAGCAATTAGTTTTAGTGTAAGCTCTGTTATATCATTGATTCCTGAGCTTATTGTTAATTTGCTAGTTTTGATTCTTCAAGAGAGAAATTTAAAAAGTGCCACAGAAAAGCATGTTCTGAAAATGTTAAATGAAAGATTTAATAAAATAATGTGCAAGATTTTTGAATAGTTCTAAATATGATTAGATAGTTTTATGTACTTGGGTATTGATTAACTGTCCCAGACAGATGGTATTAACCATATGTAAATTTCCTATGAAACTGTTCAATGTATGTCTTTCGGTGTCTTGTTTTGTAACAAAACTGGCTGGGTAATGTTTGAAGAAAAATGGAATAATAAATCTCTTCCAAAAGTTCTGATTTTAAAAAATTGATATGGTGCACAAACAAGCTACTGATATCTAATAGTGCACTATAAACATCAACTTGATTGACAAGAGTTGAATACAAAATATAATATATTTTAGCATGCGCTGGTCCAAATATGCAGATAACATGTCTTCAAACATGCTCGCTTGACTTGAATAGCATGGACATTCTCTGGTGAGGTTTTATACCAGGCAGTTGTGACTGAACTTGTTCAATTCATTTTTCCCCTGAGATATTAAGTGTCATTTGGAAGTGGTGAGATATAAACTGCTGTCCAGTAAGCAGCTGTAAAATTGAATTAGTGAGAGACAATAGTCATATTTCATGAATAACAAATGATGTTCAGTGAAGGTGTTGAGAGTGAATAGAAAGTTTGAGTTTATACTTACATTTGTAATAAAGATTATCATCGATTTATAATTTCTCAATAAATCATTCCTGTGTTTTCATCCCTTGTTCCATCTTGACCTTCAGAATGTGTCTGATATTTTTTTGCATTGAGTTGTCACATCATATCCGTTACCACACTGTTTTATCAGAGTTGGTTTAATTCTCCTAGATTACAATGAATCTTAAATCCTGAAAGCATTTAGAAATGGCAGGTGATGTCACTTTGAGTAAATATTGCTCACTCCCTTAAAACTCAGAACTGGTGAAAGGGAAAAAAGAATCTGACTGTCTCCAATGCAGAAACAAATATTCTGAAAGTGTTTAATTAATTAGGGAAATTGCATTAGGTAGCATGGAGAATTGAAACAGACCAAAAAATAAATATTTTTTTATGATGTTGAATAACTTAACCAACCATTCAAGGCTATAACGCATGTCTGTGAGTAATTTTGGATGACAACATATCCAATTAAAGACGAGTTGGAATTACTGAAATCTGTCACTTAAGCAAGGGAGCTTGAGATGTGATACATACACAAATGCATTAGGCTCAAATTATTATGGAAGTGAATTGTGGCAACAAAGATTTTAAAAGGGTAATTAAGATTAAATTCAACTTGTCTTTGTGAAAACAAATCAATTTTATGCAGTGAAACACAAAGCTGCCTGTTTAGGCATTAAACCACTGCCTAAGTACATGCATGGGTTGTGATCTCTGACTTAGTCAATAGACCTTTCAGAATTCCACACTTGTTACCAGCATGTTTAAAATGGATTAACAGCTTTAAAAGGGGAGGATGACACAAAACTGGAAAGCAATAAGTGCAAATCTAAACCGCATGGAAGCTTAAGAAGCAGCAAAGCCAATACTCAAGTGGCCAGACTGTGACTGCAATGCAGTTACTGTTATTCCTCGAGGGAAAAAGTATTTTCACAAAATTCTAATGTTCTGGTGAGTTGAAATATGGCTTTATTTTTAAATTATAAAACAAACCCCAACTTCAGTAAAAGTAATATGACTGCAATGTTTCCTTTGCACTTAAAAAAAATCACTTACTTAACCTTTTGTTATCCAAAGTACTTATAGGAGAATTTCCTTCATGCCTTTGCAGGTGAGTTGTCTTTATCCAGCTCTGGTGAATCCCTTCATGGAGCTATGGACGGTGCAAAGACCAGGAGGATGTCAGATCCTCCAGGTGAGTGAAGCCATCAGCAGTTATTTGTAATAGAGATGTAATGCTGAGGCTCTATAAGGCACTGGTCAGACTGCATTTGGAGTACTGTGAGCAAATTTAGACCCCATATCTGAGGAAGGATGTGCTGGCTCTGGAGAGGGTCCAGAGGAGTTTTACAAGAATTATTCCAGGAATGAGTGGGTCAGCATATGATGAGTATTTGACAGCATTGGGCTCTACTCGCTGGAGTTTAGAAGGTTGAGGGGGACCACATTGAAACTTACAGAATAATGAACGGCATAGATTGAGTGGATGTGGAAAGGATGTTTCCACTGGTGGAAGAGTCTAGGACCAGAGGTCATAGCCTCAGAATTAAAGGGCGCTCTTTTAGAAAGGAGGTGAGGAGGAACTTCTTTAGTCAGAGGGTAGTTCACCTGTGGAACTCATTGCCACAGAGGGCTGTGGAGGTCATCAGTGGATATTTTTTAGGCAGAGACAGACAAATTCTTGATTTGAACTGGTCAAGGGTTATGGAGAATAGGCAGGAAAATGGGAATAGGTGGCATAGATCAGCCATGATTGAATGGCATAGACTAGATTGGCCAAATGGCCTAATTCTACCCCTATAATTTGTGGACTGATGAATTACTAGTGTCACAGGAGAAATAAAGGTCTTTGATCTATTATAATCCTTCACATTGGATGTATTGTTCAAGCCAAAGGTTTCACAGCAATTGAATGGAGAACATTTCATCTGTACTTCCCATATCATATTCCAATTCAAAAGCCTGCTACAATATCCGGCTTTGAAATCAGACAAAAATAAATGAAAGCAACTACATATTGTTCGAAATGCATAAGGACAGCTAGAGGATGTGGGCTCATCTTAACCAGGAAATTGTAATAGACCCAGATTCACTCAGCATATCAAAAAAAAAATCCATGCAAGACAAAATATATTGGAAATATAACACTAGAACACACCTCGGGTCGACAAGTTCATGTGAAGCAAGTAAGACTTTTAAATGCTGGGCCTCTAAATGCATACAGAGAAAAGTGGTGGTTCCCTGGGTATCCCATCAAAATCAGGAAAAAATGATTATCAGAAACATAAGAAATCTGATAAAATGCAAAGTTCCAAAGATTGCATACTAATTAAAACAAAAGTTAAAGTTATAATAGGAGTATTATGTCATATTAACCATAAATAAGACCATTTCCAAAGTACTGCTTTTCATAAGTTTACATTATATAAGCAGAATTAGGCCTTTCGGCCCATCAAGTCTACTCCGCCATTTAATCATAGCTGACCTGTCTTTCGCTCTCAACCCCATTCACCTGCCTTCTCCCCATAACCCATCACACCCGTACTAATTAAGAATCTATCAATCTCCCCCTTAAAAATATTAATTGACTTGGCCTCCACAGCCTTCTGTGGCAATGAATTCCACAGATTCACCACCCTCTGACTAAAGAAATTTCTCCTCATCTCCTTTCGAAAGTTACATCCTTTTATTATGAGGCTATAGCCTCTGGTCCTAGGCTCTTCCACTAGTGGACACATCCTCTCCACATCCAATCTATCCAGGCCCTTCACTATTTTGTAAGTTTTAATGAGGTCCCCCTCATCCTTCTAAACTCCAGCGAGTACAGGCCCAGTGCCGTCAAGCGCTCATCATATGTTAACCCAATTATTCCTGGAATCATTCTCAAAGCTCCTCTGGACCCTCTCCAATGTCAGCTGAATATATTTAATAATGGGGAGGGAACTATAAATTTGCCATAGCAAACATTGATTTTTATGTATTATTGAGTAAACAGCAGTCAGCATGAAGAAGATTCTGCCAGATAAATTTCCTTTAGAGTCATACAGTCTGATAGTACAGAAAAAGCCCCTTAGCCACAACTTGTCCATGCCAAACATGATGCCTTATCAAAACTTGTCCCATTTGACTTTGAATGACCCACATCTCTCAAAACCTTTCTTATCCATATACTCTCCAAGGCAAGGCAAGGCAAGGCAAGGCAAGGCAAGTTTATTTGTATAGCACCTTTCAACCACAAGGTAATTCAAAGTGCTTTACATAAAACATTTAAAGCATTTGAAAGAAACACATATAAAATGACATTTAGATATAAAATGATTATTAGATTATTCAGATAAAATAATTACAAAATTAAAAGCAATCAAATAAAATATTTTAAATAGAATAAAACCAGGAATAGAAGTTACAGTGCAGTATAGGTAATTAATAAATTGTATTGTTTACTGAAAGGCAGCGGCAAACAGAAAAGTCTTCAGTCTAGATTTAAAAGAGCTGAGAGTTGCAGCAGACCTGCAGTTTTCTGGGAGTTTGTTCCAGATATGTGGTGCATAAAAACTAAATGCTGCCTTTCCATGTTTAGTTCTGACTCTGGGGACACAGAGCAGACCTGTCCCAGACGATCTGAGAGGTCTGGGTGGTTCGTAGCTAAGCAGAAGATCAGAAATGTATTTTGGCCCTAAACCATTCAGTGCTTTGTAAACCAACAGTAGTATTTTAAAATCAATTCTTTGACAGACAGGAAGCCAGTGTAAAGACCTCAGAACTGGAGTAATGTGATCTACTTTTTTGGTCTTAGTGAGGTCTCGAGCAGCAGCGTTCTGAATTAACTGCAGTTGTCTGATCGACTTTTTAGGGAGACCTGTAAAGACACTGTTACAGTAGTCGAGCCTGCTGAAGATAAATGCATGGACAAGTTTTTCCAAATCCTGCTGAGACATAAGTCCTTTAATCCTCGATATATTCTTTAGGTGATAGTAGGCTGACTTTGTGACTGCTTTTATGTGGCCTCCAAGTGTCATTTAAAGGGCGGCTCAGTGGCGTAGCAGTAGAGCTACTGCCTTACAGTGCCAGAGTACCTGGGTTCGATCCTGACTTTGGGTGCTTGTCTGTACGAAGTTTGTATGTTCTCTTCGTGACCTGCATGGGTATTCTCTGAGATCTCTGGTTGCCTCCCACATTCCAAAGATATACAGGTTTGTAGGTTAATTGGCTTGGTATACAATGTAAAATTGTCCCTAGTGTGTGCAGGGTAGTATTAATGTGTGGGAATCGCTGGTCGGCACGGACTCGGTGGGCTGAAGGGCCTGTTTCCACACTGTATCTCTGAACTAAAATACTGTTATTGTACCTATCTCAACTACCTCATCTGGCAGCTCATTTCATATACCCACCACCCTCCGAGTGAAAAAGCTACCCCCCAGGTTCCTATTAAATCTTTCCCCCCTCTCCTTAAAACTCTGTCCTCCAGGTTTAAAATCACGTACCATGGGTAAATTACTCTGTGCATTCACCCTATCAATTCTCCTCATGATTTTATATACCTCTATAAGATCACCCCTTGGCCTCCTGCTCTCCAAGAATTAAATTCCTATCTTGCACAATTATAGCCTCGAGTCAGGGCAAGATCCTCGTAAATCTTCATTGTATTCTTTCTTTTTATGGAAATGGCAATCCATGTCAAATTGAATATGATTTCATTAGTTAAGAGGATGGGTGTTCTTATCAGTTGACTCATCACACTGCTGTGGAGCCACCTGTCCATACGGACCTAGATAGACCCAAACTGCTGGAGTAACTCAGCGGGACAAGCAGCATCTCTGGATAGAAGGAATGGAGAAGGGTCTCGACCCGAAACACACCCATTACTCCAATTCACAGATGCTGCCTGTCCCATTTAGTTACTCCAGCATTGTGTGTCTATCTTTGGTGTAAACCAGTATCTGCAGTTCCTTCCTACACAATCATACAGACCTCTTTGGAATGTATCAATATCGAAAGACAATCATCCTGTCTTACCAAAGCTTCCATGTGGACATTTAGGTAGCAACATTCATTTCTGTGAAAGGTTCAGGTATTGTTTCAATTCAGATTGCATATTTGAGGATCCTTTTGAAACTTGGTTGATTCAGTCAGAAATGTTGATGCATTTATATATTTTATTCTGGTGATTTTGTTATGTGTTTTGTTGCAGTGGCACATGGACAGTAAAATTGTACTTAGATAATCACAGTATAGTTGCAACAAAGAAAGAGGCCATTTGGGCCATTGAATCCACATCAGCTCCATACAAGAGAATCCACCACGTCCCCTCTCCCAAGAGCCCTGCAAGTTTATTTCTTCCATTTTTTTTGCCCCAGAGAACACAATATTTGAACATGCCTGCGCTACTGTTATTGACAGCACTCTCTGTGTTTACCACAAAAGCATTGTAATTTTGTCAGATGACATGGCACTTGGAACAGTGAGCAGTGAAGAGGATACTAAAAGATGAATTAAATGTTAAGAAATATGAAGTTTCACATTTTGGTACAGGAGTAAGATGGTCAAGATCCGGAAACATGAAGTTATCCCACCTCTCTTTTCCAGCTTTTCTTCTCCTACTCCAGTCAGTCTGAAGAAGGATCTTGATTCAAAGTTGTCTGTTCATTCCCTCCACAGATGCTGCCTGACCCTTTGAGTTCCTCCAGCAGTTTTTTTGCTTTGTGTCAGTTCTGGTTCTTCTGATAATCAGCTTCTTTGTCCAGTTTCTTAATATTTCTGCCAATGGGTGTAGTTTTTCTCTATCTTTGTCCTTCGTGATTTTTAAATACTTACATCACACGTTCATATGACTAAAGTCCTTCATCTCTGGAAAACATTTTGATAAATCTACTTTGGACATAATATTTCAGATGTGAATAAACCAGTGTTTTATAAAAATGGTGTCATGACTTTGTTACTCCAGTACCAAAATGCAATACTTTACATTTCTTTACATTTATTTCCTCTATTTCACTGTTCACTGTGTCCCAAGTTTCATGCCCTCTGAAAATTAGAAATTTGTGCGCGCCAGTCCAAATCATCAATATGGTGTAAGGAAAAAGTGACTCATTCCACTCTGAGGAAATTTGCTGTAAATTTCCCTCGTCCCCAAAACATTTACGACAATCTTTATCACTATTCTCTGTTTCCGGGTAACTGGTTTTCTATCCATGCTGCCAGTGTATGTTGTATTCCATGGCCATCAGTCTTGTTGATAAGCCAATTATGTAGCACCTTACCGAAATGTTTTTCGGAAATCGATCTTACCATATTAATAGCATTTCCCTCAATAACAATCCCATATACATACGGTGGTCAAACAAGATTTGCTTTAAAATGACCATGCTGGTTTTCTCTAATCAATCTACACTTGTATAAGTGACTGCTTATTCTATTTCTGATCATTGTTTCCAGAACTTGATTTTTTTTAAACACACATGGGCTGTGGTTACTGGATTTATCTTTATACCTTTTTGAACCTTTATTCCAGTTTTCCATTTCCCAGTGCCACACCTGATTCCTCAAATGTTTGTAAGAATATGGCTCAGGCCTCTGAAATTTTCTTTTACTTCTTTTGTTGGACAATGATGCATTACCTCTGGATTAGGTGATTTATCCACATTAAGTGCAACTATTCCCTCCAGTTCCTCTTCATGAAGCTTCATCGCATTCAGAATCTCGGAGATTCTCATCTCAAACCATAAATCACGGCTCGTTATTTGTGATGTCGGGCTACCAATGTACATCAATGAATGAAATCTGACAACAGCTTCTGAAGAATGCATTGCTGATTTCAAATGCATAGATGTACTGTTGCATTCCTTTCCAATTCGATCTGCAGAAAGCAGTGACCCGTAATAAAATCATTTTAGCTCCAACACTTTTAAAATCCAGTCAAAATATTTATAGAACATATCCCCATAGATATTTTTAATAAAATATTTTGACCAGATTTGAAAAGAGTTGGAGCTGAACTGATTTTATTTTAAGGGCATACCAGGAAACAACAACTTTGTGAGTAGCTTTCTTCCAGATCTGTGACGGGCATCTTCACTGGACTGTGGACTGTAAAACCTGAGCAAATATTTTTAGAAGTATTCTTATATTTTATGCAGCGTTATGCAGTACAGATGTTATCTGTGGTATACATGTTGGGTTTACGTAAAAAAATTAATAATTTCTGGTAATATTTTTAAATAAAGTTAAAGTAACTTTGTTCTCATATTTCCCTAATATTACCTTTACATTTCAATTGCAACTCCTATGGGACTGCAGTAAACTTTTGTTATTACGGTCCTCTTTGTGACGGATATAGCCAATGTCTCTTTAAGAACACAGGCTGCTAGTTGCACTGCAGAGGTCATTGAATCTGAGAGGTCATGAAATTAACAAGTGATTGTTTTGATTGACAACTAACTTCATTAAACCGTAACAATCAGCCTTTAGTATTTTAGCTTGCAGTAACAAAAATACATTCTAAGATGTTAAAAAGACACCACCGTTGGCCCCCACCGATTCCTCAGTCACTTCCAGGCTGTGCCTGCAAGCGCCATAATCACCGCCGATCCTTACCTCCATCTAGTAGCTCGGGGATTGTCACAAAAAACTCTGCTGATCCTCGCCTTCCCCCCCCCCCCCCCCCCCCCCATCTGCCTGGCCCCCAGGGGCCGTCAACTCACCTGGATTCCAGGCCCAGTTCCAGACCGAGAGTCTGAAGAAGACCACCGACCTGAAATGTCACCAATCCATGTTCTTCACAGATGCTGCCTGATCTGCTGAGTTACTCCAACACTGTTTTATTTTGTACATTAACCAGCATCTGCAGTTCTTTGTTTCCACTACTTCCACAATGAAACTCTATTACTTGGTAATCCCCTTTGGCAATACCCTTTTACATTGGCAATAACGGACACCATTCCCCCTTCTCCATCACCCACCCCCTCCTGCTCCACCACATGGTCTCTAACAAAGCAAAGAATGGGTTTTATCGGACTCTTTATGCCAGTTTAATGTCAGCGATATTTTACATCTCCAGTTGATGAGATGGTGGGAAGACAATGAAATTGCGACTTCCACTGAGATTTAAATAAGCAAAAGCAATTATATATCTCCATGACCAATCCGATTGAATGTTGTGAAAATTAATATTGTAACATATCAGAAAGAATGAAAATCAATTTAGAGAGATTTTATTCCATGTGAAATTTGTTACAGAAAGTTAAATAGAGAGGAAGAAAAGACAGGATGAAGGGAGAGACCAACAGACACATTCTCAAAAAAATTGTATAATTACACATCTTCAACAATTAACATCTGAGAGATTTGGATTTTAGTTGTGGAAGAATTTGTTTTCAGTACCAAAGATGTTGACTGGGTGTAATTAATGCATTCCCTATAGTTTAAGAATGGATAGGCCTCAAAGGCTAAAAGCTCCTTCACTGCATTTTAAAGGTGTTAAAACGGCACTATGAGTCACTTAATTGTTGTTATTGGGTTCTTTGTAAAGTGTCATTTTTTGTCAGGTTTAGCACAGTGCCTCTCTGTTGCAAATTTGCACAGCTGCTAGCAATTAGCCTAAACAATACATATACCATCATACAAGCAACAGCCTACCAGTGTTTGATGCTACTTTGGGAATGAATGTTGCAATGATGGATGAGTGGTTTGGATGGGGCTTGTATTGTGAGATAATTTGCCAAGCAGGTCATGGGAACTATTTTGTTGAGGAGCAGTATTCTCAGGCAACATAGTCATTGTGGAAGAATAGGCAATAGGTGCAGGAGTAGGCCATTCGGCCCTTGGAGCCAGCACCGCCATTCAATGTGATCATGGCTGATCCCCCACAATCAGTACCCCGTTCCTGCCTTCTCCTCATATCCCCTGACTCCGCTATCTTTAAGAGCTCTATCTAACTCTCTCTTGAAAGCATCCAGAGAACTGGCCTCCTCCGCCTTCTGAGGCAGATAATTCCACAGACTCACAACTCTCTGTGTGAAAAAGGTTTTTCCTCATCTCCATTCTAAATGGCTTACCCCTTATTTTTAAACTATGACCCCTGGTTCTGGACTCCCCCAACATTGGGAACATGTTTCCTGCCTCTAGCGTGTCCAAACCCTTATTAATCTTATATGTTTCAATAAGATCCGCACTCATCCTTCTAAATTCCAGAGTATACAAGCCCAACCGCTCCATTCTATCAACATATGACAGTTCCGCCATCCCGGGATTTAACCTGGTGAACCTACAATGCACTCCCTCAATAGCAAAAATGTCCTTCCTCAAATTTGGAGAACAAAACTGCACACAATACTCCAGATGTGGTCTCACTAGGGCCCTGTACAACTGCAGAAGGACCTCTTTGCTCCTGAAATTGAAATTATTTTATTTGTCACATGTGCCAGTTGGCACAGTGAAATGTGTGATTGCCATACAGCCATACAATCAAAAATAAGAACACAACACATGATAGAATTCAACATAAAACATCCCCACACAGCAGAATCAAATTTTCCCACTGTGAGGGAAGGCACCAAAGTCAGTCATCTTCCTCTAATGTTCCCCGCTGTTCACATGTGGTCGGGGCCTCCCCGAGCCCACCGCAGTCGCCGCTACGGGCGGTCCGATGTTCAGGCCCGCTCGCCGGGGTGATGTAAGTCCGATGTCGGGGCTGGGTGACCTCCTCAGCGGCTTGCATATCAGAGTCGGCCACCTCCTACCGGAGTCCACGGCTCCCAAAGTCCGCAGGCCGCGCCGGGCAGAGATGCAGAGATGCAGCGCTGGTGGCCCTCGGCAAAGGGCCCCAGGACTCCGTGATGTTATTCAGCGCCGACCGCGCTGGAAGCTCTCCCAAACCGCAGCTCCACGATGTTGGAGCTCTCCCAAACACTGGAAGCTCTCCACGAGCTCCAAATGGCGATCCAGGTCGGCATTGCCCGCTCCGTGGTGAATTCCTATACTCAACTCCTCTTGTTATGAAGGCCAACATGCCATTCACTTCCTGGGTTTTAGCTAGACATTCCTGGTTGGAGATTTTCAAGGAGATATCAGTAGGGAGAAGCTAACAGGAAACAGAATTGGCTTTCTGATGGGAAGACTGAGGGTGATGATCGAAGGTTCTTTCTTGGAATGGAGGCCTATGGTTGATGGTATGCCTGAGTGATTGGTTCTGGCCCCATTGGTGTGAACAGTTGAGGAGCGTTGTTCAGTAGGAGATCTTGGAGTACATGTACATAGTTCACTTAAGAAGACTTTTGGAACATTGCTTTCATCAGTCAGGGAACTGAGTATAGTGGTACAAGATGTTGACGAGGCCACATTTGGAGTACTGTGTTCAATTTTGGTCATCTTGCCATAGAAAATATGCCATGAAGCTGGAAAGAGTGCAGAGAAAGTTTACAAGGATGTTGCCAGGACCCAATGCTTGAGCTATAGGGATAGGTTGGTCAGGCTAGGACTTTGTTCCTCTAACGCAGGAGGATCAGGGGTGATCATATAGACGTGTATATAATTATGAGGGGAATAGATAGGGTAAATGCACAGGGTATTTTTCACAGGATAGGGAAATCAAGAATAATAGATTTAAGGTGAGAAGGGAAAGATTTAGTAGGAATCAAAGGGTGGTGAGTTCATGGAGCAAGCTGTCGGAGGAAGTAGTTGAGGCATGTACAATAACAATATTTAAATATTTGGGCAGGTGCATGGATAGGAAAGGTTTAGAGAGATTTGGGCCAAACTGGTGAATGGGACAAGCCTATATGGGGTATCCAAGTCAGCATGGACAAGTGGGACCAAAGGGCCTGTTCCCATTCTGTATAACTCTATGAATCTACATCAGAGTTTGATTGTTATAGCACTGCTTTAGGGCAGACAGGATTAGCGAAAGCTGGTTGTTTTGTAAGGAATTATGAACTGATTTTTCAGATCAGTGTATTAAAAAGTCGTGTAAAGCTAATTGCGGATATTGCGCTACTGTAGATATAATATGGCAGAGCAGAACAAAGGTGCCAGCACAAAACAAAAACCCCAAAAGTAAGATGATGCATTTCCTAATGGGTGCTAAGACCACCAATAATGGGTCCTGCTTCTTCTTCTTCTTGCGTATGGCGTGCACAGCCTAAAGTTGCAGAATAACTTGTTCTATTTGATATTATTTGATTGTGCACGCCAGGTTGAATGCATTCGTTGAAACAGGGCGGACCATGTGAAGGTTGCAATCTCCCACCCAATAATGGGTCCAATTTTGCTCTACTCTTGATTGGTATTTTCTTTCCGGTTGCACAGCAGTCTGCTTTTTTTAAAACAGAGACAGAAAATGCTGGAAATGCTCAGCAGGTCAGGCCACATCTGTAGTAAAAGAAACAGAGACCATGTTTCAGAACAAAGAAGGGTCTGAAGATAGTTTCCCACCTGAAACATCATCCGTCCATTCCCTCCACAGATGCTGCCTGAAGCACTGATTTCCTCCGAACACTTTGCTCAGGCCAAAACCCTTTGTCAGAATTAAAAAGGAGCCAAAACAAGCTTGTAAAGTTGCAAGAGATATAGGAATGAGGATGTTTCAGATAGGGTTAAACCAGGGTAACCGTGGGGACAATTCACAAATAAGATTGTGTTCAGTGAGTTCATGGGAACAGTTAGAGAGTGAGAACAGAAACAAAAGAATGTAGAAGTTGTGAAATGCAGAGCAAGACAAGTCTAGCAGGCCAGGCTGACCATAGAGTCATAGAATCACATAGCCCTGAACCAGGCCATTTGGCCCAACTCAACTATGATGATACGTAGCACTCTTTGGAATTAAGTCCATTTCCCAACACAAGTCTTCCATGGTTAAATGATTCAAGTGTTCATCTAGACACTTCAATTATTCAAGTCCTAGCTTCAGTGACTTTCTCAGGTAAAGCATTCCTTGTACTTACCACTTTGTAGGGGAAGAAGGTCCCCCATCATATCCCTTCTGAATAATTTTGCCCTTAATCTGAAACTATGTCCTCTAGTTCTATCTACCTCTGCTATGGGAAAATGTTCCTGCAATCTACTCTATCTATACCCTTCATAATATAACAAACCTAAATTATGTCCCCTCTTACGTTCCTCGGCTCCAAGGAGAACCAACCTAGCTTCTTCACGTTCTTCTCATAACTGAATTACTCCAACCTGAGCAAGGTCCTGGTAAATTTATCTGCACAGTCTGCACCCTTCTAACAGCTTAGTGGTTGGAACTGCATGCAATACCCCAACTGAGGTCTGACCAGGATTTTTTTATTAAGTTGGAGCATAATCTCTCTACTTTTGTCTTCAGTGCTCCAACTAATGAATATCAGCATCCTATATGCCTCCATAACCATGTTACCTGTTTGAGTTGCCAACTTCAAGACAAGTCGAGATCACTGTCATATGCACAAGTATGGCAAGATTCTGGTAGAGTGAAAACTCAGACAACACTCGGAAACAAATTATACATAAATTATACATAAATTGCATTCACATTCTGCAAAGTCGTGAAATGAAAAAGACTCTGCAAAAAGAAAGTTTATTAATTCAAAGCACAATTAGACAAAACTCCACGGAATGCACGAGATGGCCTGCAATGTTTTGTTGCCAAACTATGATTAGGATTGCACAAAGATAGACATAAAATGGTGGAGTATCTAAGCACTTCAGGTGGGACATCTGGAGAAAATGGACAGGTTACGTTTCAGGTCAGGACCCATCCAATTCCGACTCAGATTGTCACCTATCCATTTTCTCCAGAGATACTGCCTGACCCGCTGATTTACTCCAGCATTTTGTGTCTTTCTATTGGTATAAACCAGCATCTGCAGTTTCTTTATATTACATTCCGATTGTGCAATTTGGTTCAAGGATCTATGGATTTGTACTTCAAGGTTCACTTGGAGCTACAGTGGGAGATTTCAATAGGTGGTCGTTGAATTGGTTGAATGATTGGCTCAAAATTGGTGAATTGAGCAGCCAATAAAAATAAGGCAATTTGGGGGGAGGGAGAGGGGCGTTGGCAAGGAGATTGAGGTCAGGAGGATGAGCAGAGGGGGACTAGAGGTAAAGGTACAGTGTGTAGGAAAGAACTGCAGATGCTGGTTTAAATCAAAGGTATACACAAAATGCTGGAGTAACTCAGCAGAACAGGCAGCATCTCTGGAGAGAAGGAATGGGTGACGTTTCGGGAGGAGACCCTTCTTGAGACAGATGTCAGTCTGAAGAAGGTTCTCAACCTGAAATGTCACCCATTTCTTCTCTCCTGAGATGCTGCCTAAAGGTACAGTGTAGTGTTTCTTGTGAGTGATTGGTGTTATTTTTATTCCTCGTGGATTTAGTGCAGTAGAATGCTGCAATGTTTCTCCTCCAGTATGTGGGCAGTCAGGGAAACTGCTGGTGTTGCTGAAGAATACACCTGGGGGAATTGTGTCCAGGTGCAGCTGGCCATCCTCGGGATCATCCAGGAGAATGAAACTTCATAGATAAAATCATCTGGCCTAAGTTACAGGATGATGGGCGACCACGAGGTAAGGGAATAGACAGAGAGTGCAGGTGACCGCTGAGGCCATTCCTTTCAAAACAGCTGTACAATTTTGGATACAGTTAGGGTGGATGACATATTAGGGGTGAGCAACAGTAGCAGTCAGGGCTGTGATTAGCCCCTGTCCCACTTTCACGATGTAATTCACGACCTCTGATGACCTTAAACGACCTAAATAAAATCAAGGTCGCGGTAACCTACGACCTCCTACGACCTTCCACGACTATGTGTACGCCCTCCTATGGCCTTCCACAACTATGTCTACGACCTCCCACGACTATGAAGAAGACCTCCTTCGACTATGTTGAAGACTGGCTTCGACCATGTACGTTTTACTGCTGTTTGCAGTAGCCCTTTTGCTTCAGCAGCCTTTTAAGAAAGGCAGAAGGGGAAGAGCAAGGGTGAAGAGGAAGCACAAGAAGAGGTCTCAATGGGTGAATGGAGATGATGTGATGAACTGTCCCAGTACACCAGATGACTGGAAGAGAGTGGCGCTGGGCTTTGACAAAAGATGGAGCTTGAAGCACACATGTGGGGCAGTGGATGGCAAGCATGCCATTTATGTCCCCGTCCCTGTACCCCTCATTTTCGTTTTAGTACAGGATGGCATTCTGCTGGAACCATTCCTCAAGGTCCCCCTCCTGCTGCCTGGTGAAGGTGTAGGGCATAACTTTCCTCCAGCCCTCCCTTACCACCAATGGGGCATCTGCCTCTGGTGCTGTGTCAGACACAGGGGAAAGGGCTGATTTGCTGCCTTCAAATGAGGCAGTGAAGGATGGGGTGGTGGTGGGGACATATACTACCACCCTGGTCTCCTCCTCCAGGGGTCTCTCATGCAGGGCTACCTCCTCCTACACTATCACCTCCTGTGGCATCACTTCCTGCCACTCCTCCTCCTGGGTGGGCAACACCTGCATGGCAGTTTTTTTTAGACTTGTGCCCTCCCCCTGCACTGCTGCCTTTTTAGTGCCATCTCTAAAACACAAGTCTCCTCTCCAAAAACTCTCCAGCTATGAATGAACATGCCCTGGAGTGACAAAGGTGACGTCCTGCTGTTTAAATAACCTATTTTTTCTACTGACCTTTTTTTCACCCCGGAGCTATTACCTTCGACTGCCTCCGACCACCTACGACTACCTATGACTAGCATCATGACCCACCTACGACCTACCTACGAGTAAAAAGTATCGATTTTTTCTATACCGACATTTTTTAAACTCGTGGACATGTTTTATCAGGCTAGAAAAAATGCCGTGACCTACTTGATGCCACGAGTAGCTAGGGCTAGCATCACGACATGCTACAACCTACCTACGACCTACGACCTCGTGGCGACCATGCTGCGAGTATGAGTCAAGGGCAAACTCGGCAGAGGTCGTGAATTAGGTCGTGAAAGTTGGACAGGGGCTATACTGAGCCTGGCTCTGAGGCACAGTGGGGAGAGTAATGTCAGGCAGTGAGGGGTGAGTCTTTAGTTAAGGTGGCAGATGAGAGATTCATTGGTAACAATCAAGACTCCAAGACAGTTTGTTGCCTCCATTGTGCCAGGGCCCAGGACGTTGCATGACATTCTCAAGAGGAAGGGTGAGCAGCCAGAGATCATTGTGCATGTTGGCATAAATGACATAGATAGGAAAAGGGGATGAGTGCTGGCAGAATGAAAATAGGGAGTTAGGCAAACAGTTATAAAGCAGTATCTGCAGGATAGTGATATCTTGATTACTCCTGGTGCCATGTGGTCGTGAGGGTAGGAACAAAAAGATAGGGCAGATGAATGTGTGACTGACGATTTGGTTCAGGGGGCAGAGATTCAGATTTTTGGACGTGAGATATCTTCTGGGGCAAAGGTGACCTGTACAATTGGGATGGGCTGCACCTGAACTGGAGGGGAACCAATATCCTGGCAGGAAGGTTTGCTCATGCTGCATGGGTGGGGTTTATACTAGATTGGTTGGGAGGATGAGAACCAATGCTAGGACTGAGTCAGGTGAGAGGCTGGAGGTCAATGTGGAAGGTTATGAAAGACGGTTTAGTGGACAGAATAGGCAAGAGCACGGCAAAGGGTGAGGAAAGACTGCTAGATTGAACAGCTTATATTTTAACGTGAGAGGCCTGATGGATAAGGCAGATGAACTCAGTGCGTGGATGGCTACGTGCGACTGGGATGTTCTCTGTATGTTATGTGTTATATATGTTATTCCTATAGATCAGTGAGCCTAACATCTGTGGTAGGCAAGTAACTGGAGAGTGTTCTGAGGGATAAGGTATATATTCATTTGGATAGTCAGGGGCTGATTGAGGATAGTCAATGTGGTTCTGTAATGAGTGAGATCCTGTCTTATGAATCTAATTGTGTTTTTTGAAGAAGTAACCGACGTCAATGAGGGCAAAGCCATAGATGTTTAAATGGACTTTGGCAAAGCATTTGATAAAGTACTGCATGGTAGGCTGCTCTGCAAGGTTAGATTGTATGGGATGCACAGAGAGCTAGCCAACTGAATGGAAAATTGGCTTCCTGGAAGGAAGCAGAGGGTGATGGTTGATGGTTGTTCTTCAGACTGGAGGCCTATGGCTAATGGTGTGCCTCAGATATCAGGGCCGGGCCCATTGCTATTTGTGGTTTATATCGACAATTTGGATGAGACTGTAAAGGCATGATAAGTTTGCAGGTGACACTAAAGTAGGTGGTATCATAGATAGTGAAGATGTTTATCAAAAATTATAGGATCTTGATCAGCTGGGCAAGTGGGGCTGAGGAATGGTTAAGGGAGTTTAATGTAGATAAGTGTGAAGTGTTGCATTTTGGGAAGTCCAACCAGGGCAGAACCTACCCAGTGAATGGCAGGACCCTGGGGAATGTTGTGGAGCAGAGGGATCTAAGAGTGCAGGTACATATTTCCTTGTAAGTGGAGTCACAGGTAGATAGGGTGATCAAGAAGGCTTTTGGTACATTGGCCTTCATCAGTCAGAGTATTGAGTATCAAAGTTACAGCTGGGTTACAGTTGTACAAGATGTTGGTGAGGCTGCATTTGGAGTATTGTGTCCAGTTTTGGTCACCCTGCTATATGCAGGGTGTTGTTAAGCTGGAAAGAGTGCAGGGAATATTTCTGAGGATGTTGCCAGGCCTTGGGGGACTGAGCCATAGGGGGAAGATGAGCAGACTAGGACAATATTTCTTAAAGCACAGGAAGATGAGGGGTGATCTTAGAGGTATATAAGAACATGAGCGGAATCGATGGGGTAATGCACTGAGACTTTTAGCCAGAGGAGGGAATCAAGAACCATAGGACAAAGATTTAAGGTGAGAGGGGAAACATTTCATAGGAACCCGAGGAACAACGTTTGCACACAGAGGATGGTGGATTTATGGAACAAGCTGCAGGGGAAGTAATTGAGTCAGGTGCTGCAACAACATTCAAAAGCCATAGCCCCATCTATCTCTTGTGGCAATATGGAATAAATTCCATCTGATCCTGGTGGTTTATCCACCTTTAAGCTCAATTCTCCCTCCTCTACATGGAGAGCTGCAGCAGGCTTTTACCTATCCCTTCGCTGAATTATCCAGCTGCAAATTTGTCTTTCCTTCGTGAGTACTGATGAGAAGTATTTGTTTAGGATTTCACCACTATCTTCGGGCTCCAAGCATAGATGGTTCACATTGCTCCCACTTCTTCCCAGATTATTCTTTTGTATTTAATGCATTTATAGATTGTCTTTAGATTCGCCAACTGGGCAGTGAGTTTCCATGTCGCCGCTTAGCATTCCAAACCTTTACACGTGCCTCCCTAAACTTATAATACTCTTGACAGTCTCTCCATCATTAATTTCAGGTACACGTGCTTCCTTTAGTCTCTTTATTCAACCCTCTATTCTCAGCATCCAGTGGTCTTTATACCTGTCACCCCGACCTTTACCCTTACAGGAACATGTACTGTATGCATTGAGTTCTAGTTGTTTCTCCTTTAACTACTTCCCACTGTTCAGATATAGATTTGTCTCTTACGTTAATGAAAATAAACCTCACCTAGTGTCAGACCTATATGATGGAGAGGATATTTCATCCATTTTCTTCACCTCTGGCGTCACCCTCTCTCCTCCGGGACTGAACACGATGGAGTTGCTGTTGTCTTTACCTTTCATCCACCAGTTTTCGCCTTTTGATAATTCTCTGGTTTCTGCCATTTTCAAAGAGATTGCACCACCAGGCACAACTTCCCCATTCCTCTCCAGTATTTCACAGGGACCATTCCCATTGTGAGTCCCTGGTCTCTTCCATTCCCACCAATAACCCTTCTCCTTATTGCAATTTCCTTTGCAACAGCTGGCAAATTTAACACTTGCCTTTCACTTCTTCCATTTGCACCTTCCAGGGACCCAAATAGTGTTTCTTGGTGACACAGTGAATCCCTTGCACTTCTTCCAATCTAGTGTACTGCATTCTGTACTGAGTATTTGCATTATTTTCTATTTTTGCTTTTGATTTCCAGCAGTTGCAGTTTTTTGATTTGTCACTGTGCGTTTCCAGTTGCGCAATATTAAGAGAAGTGGGAAAACAAAACGAATCAGAAATGACAGATGAAGTTTAATTCGATCAAGTGTTCCATGTTGCACATTGGGAGGGGAAAATATACAATCAATAGCAAGACCCTTAACAGCATTGATGTACAGAAGGGACCTTGGGGTCCAATTCCTTAACTCCCAACATTGGTACATCGAGTGGTAAAGAAGATATATGTTTGCTTGGCTTCATTGGTCGGGGCATTCAGTGCAAGGTTTAGGAAGTCATGATGTAGCTTTATTGGACTGTGGTTTAGCTGCCAATGGAGTATTGCGTGCATTCTGGTCACCCGAGTACAGGAAGGATGTGGAGGCTATGTTACGGGTGGAGAGGAGGTTTACCAGAATGATGCATGGATTAGAATGTATTTGCTATGGACAGACTTGGATTGTTTTCTCTGGAATGCTGGAGGTTGAGGGGAGACCTGATAGAAATATTTAAAATTATGACTGTTGATCCAAGGATGAGAATATCAATGATTAGAGGTCATCGCTTTGAGGTCAGAGGGGCAAAGTCTGAAGAAGGATCTCAACCCGAAACGTTACCCATTCCTTCTCCCCAGAGATGCTGACTGTACCGCTGTTGCTCCAGCATTTTGTGTCTATCTAAAGTTTAAAGGGGATGTGCAGGGATGTTTTGTTACACAGAGGGTAATGGATGCCCTACCAGTGAATGGTCTGTCAGGGGTGGTGGTAGAGGCTGATACGATAGTAGAATTTAAGACACTTTTGGATAGGCACTTGGGTGTGCTGGGAATGGAGGGATATGGATTATGTGTAGGCAGATGAGATTATCTTGGCATCATGTTTGGCACAGACATTGTGGGCTGAATGTTCTGTTCCTGTGCAGCAATGTTCGATGTTCTAGAAATGTGAGGTACAAAAGTGGCGTAACTGGTTATTTCAAGTTAGTAAATTTGATGTGGGAAGATGTGGTTCTGTTCTTTCCATTGAAGTTCATTATAACATTATTGGAGACAAAAGACAAAGAGGCCAGTGTGAGAGTGTGATTGTGAATTAATGTGACAGGCAGTTAGAAGTTCAGGTTACCCGTGTAGATTGAATGTTCTGCAGAATGGTTATCCAATGTGCATTTACCCACGTAAAGGAGACGACTCTGTTGTCATCACATGGAGTACACTGAATTCAAAATAGCATTTCTAAACTGTGACTTCAATTCAAAGGAATGATTGGGTCACTGGATGATGGGAAAAGGGGAAGAAAAAGTGCAAGTGTTGCATTCCTCACGGTTGTGCTTTAACTTAAAGGGAGTGGGTAGTGATTGAAATGGAAGCTTGACCATTGCATCCACACACAGGTTTTGATATAACTCTTTATTCTGTGCTAGTTTCCTCTCCTCCATTGTTGACAGGGGACTCCATTGTATCTGTGTAGGAAGGTACTGCAGATGTTGGTTTAAACCGAAGATAGACACAAAATGCTGGAGTAAAGGGCCTGTCCCACGGGCATGCGACTCCATGCGGCACGCGCGACCTAACCGCAAGCGGGAGCCGCGCAGAAGCCGAGTGATCCCCGTACAGGGCCTGTCCCACCTGCATGCGGTTGCATGTGGCAAGCGCTACCAAATCGGAAGCGGGGGCCGCGCGGAGGTCGAGTGACGTCAAGACGGTGCGTACAGCGGCGAGGCGGTGCGCACGGCCTCGATGCGGCTGCGTCCGTCGTCGAGGCGGTGTGCACGACCTCTAGGCGGCTGGGTCCGGCGTCGAGGCGGTGCGCACGGCCGTCGATGCGGCGCGCACGGCCTCGATGCGGCTGCGGGACGGCAGGCCGTTGCCGCATGGAATTTTTGAACATTATCAGTTTTTCGGAGCCCCGCGCGATATCGGGACCAGCTCCGCACAACTCCATGCGGCTCCCGCGATCGAAGTGGGACCGGCCCCGCGACCTCCGCGCGGCCCCCGCACGGCCCCCGCTTGCGGTTAGGTCGCGCTTGCCGCATGGAGTCGCATGCCCGTGGGACAGGCCCTTAACTGAGTGGGACAGGCAGCATCTCTGGAGAAAAGGAATGGGTGATGTTTTGGGTCAAGACCCTTCTTCAGACCGAAAGGCATGGGAAAGGGAAATGGGAGATATAGACGATGACGTAGAGATATAGAACAAATGAAAGAAATATACGCAAAAAAGTAACAATGATAAAGGATACAGGCCATTGTTAGCTGTAGCTAGGTGAGAACAAAAGCTGCTGTGACATGGGTTGTGGAGGGATGGAGAGTGAGGGAGTGCAGAGGTTACTTGAAGTTAGAGAAATCAATACTCATACCCCTTGGTTGTAAGCTGCCCAAGCAAAATATGAGATGCTGTTCCTCCAATTTGCTTTTAGCCTCACTCTGACAATAGAGGGCAGAAAGGTCAGTGTGGGAATGGGAAGGGGAATTAAAGTGTTTAGCAACCGGGAGATCAGGTGGGTCTAGGCATTCTGAGCGAAGGTGTTCAGTGAAATAATCGCCCAGTCTACGTTTGGTCTCGCCGATGTATAATGTATATTATGTATATACGATATATCCAGCATTTTGTGACTATCTTTACAATACACCGAGTGTTGTTTCACCAATGTTTTGTACAACTGCAAAATAATGTCCCAACCCTAGCACTCAGTGCCCTAACCACTTTGTACAGCTCTAACACCTCTTTCAGAGAGCTATGTGCTTATACTATTTGGTCTGGTCTACTATCTGTCCACAACACTTCCCACAGCCCTATCATTCACTGTAAAGTCCTGCTCTGGTTTGACGTGCCAAAATGCAACATCTCTCAATTAACTCATCTGAGGCCATTTGCCAATCCTCGGCCATGTTACACAGCTGATCAAGATTCCACTGCATTTTTTGACAACTGGAACTATGTGGTAGCTCCTATTTTACTGTGTCTACTAACTTACGAATTATTTCCATCTAAATCATTTAAATAACAACAGACAAACAACAAAAGACTCTACACTAATCCCTATTGGCACACCACTAGTCACAGTCTCCAGTCAAATAAACAATCGTGCACCATCACCATCTGATTCCTACCATCAAGCCAATTAGGTATACAATTAACAAGCTCTCCCTTGATCCCATACAATATAAACTTCCAACCAAGCCTACTGTATGGACCTTGTCAAGGTCATAGTCATAGATTTGGTGATTTTATCTTGCCTGAGATAATTGAGGCCTAACATCATTTAGTTTGCAAGCTTGACTTGGAGTCAGTATTGAAACAAGCCCTGCACAACCAATTACCCCCTTCAAAGCAACTTGTCCATGCTGACCAAGATGCCCCTTCAAAGCTCTTCCCATTTGTTTGTTTGGCGTATATTCCTCTAAATTTTTCCTATCCACATCCCTGTCCAGATATCTTTTAAATATTATTATTGTACCTGTCTCGATTACTTCCTTTAATAGTTTGTTCCGCATACATACCACCCTCTGTGTGAAAATGTTCTCCCACAGTTTCTACTAAATCTTTTCCCTCATTTTAAGCCTATGGCTTTGGGTTCTTGATTCACCCACAACTGTGGAAAAAGACGGCATTCACCCTATCTATTCCCCTCATTAATTTATATGCCTCTACAAGATCACCTCTTAGCCTCCTGTGCTCCAATGAATAAAATCCTAGTCTGGCCAATCTATCCCTATAGCTCAGGTCTTTGAGTCCTGGCAAAATCCTTGTAAATCACTGTACCGTTTCCAGCATCATTGCATCTTTCCTATACCAGGGTGTTCACATCTGAACACAATACTTCTAGTGTGGTCTCACCAATGCTAGGTATACCTAGTTTATTCTCATCCAAATCGTTGATGTAAATCACAAACAGCAATGGGTCCAGTACTGATCCCCGAGGCACACCACTAGTCAAAGGTTCCTGTCCAAAAATCATGCTTCCAATACCACCCCTTACATCCTATCATGAAGGCAATTCTGGAAATGGGGAGATGCAGCGAGACCTGGGTGTCATGGTACACCAGTCATTGAAAGTAGGCATGCAGGTGCAGCAGGCAGTGAAGAAAGCGAATGGTATGTTGGCCTTCATAGCAAGAGGATTTGAGTATAGGAGCAGGGAGGTTCTACTGCAGTTGTACAGGGTCTTGGTGAGACCACACCTGGAGTATTGCGTACAGTTTTGGTCTCCAAATCTGAGGAAGGACATTATAGCCATAGAGGGAGTGCAGAGAAGGTTCACCAGACTGATTCCTGGGATGTCAGGACTTTCATATGAAGAAAGACTGGATAGACTTGGCTTATACTCGCTAGAATTTAGGAGATTGAGAGGGGATCTTATAGAAACGTACAAAATTCTTATGGGGTTGGACAGGCTAGATGCAGGAAGATTGTTCCCGATGTTGGGGAAGTCCAGGACAAGGGGTCACAGCTTAAGGATAAGGGGGAAATCCTTTAAGACCGAGATGAGGAAAAACTTTTTCACACAGAGAGTGGTGAATCTCTGGAACTCTCTGCCACAGAGGGTAGTTGAGGCCAGTTCATTGGCTATATTTAAGAGGGAATTAGATGTGGCCCTTGTGGCTAAAGGGATCAGGGGGTATGGAGAGAAGGCAGGTACGGGATACTGAGTTGGATGATCAGCCATGATCGTATTGAATGGCGGTGCAGGCTCGAAGGGCCGAATGGCCTACTCCTGCACCTATTTTCTATGTATCTATGTATCCAGTTAGTTAGCTCTCTCTGGATCTCAAGCAATCTAAAAATCGTGTACCATTCAGAACTTTATCAAAGGCCTCAGTGAAGTCCAGAAAGATTATGTCCACAGCCCTGCCCCAACCTACTTGATTACTTCTTCAAACTCATTCAAATTGGTGAAACAAATGCACTAACTTTGCTGATTATCCCTAATCAACCCTTGTCTTTCCAAATGCATGTATATCTTATCCCTTGGAATTCTTGCCAGTAACTTTCCAACCACAGATGTTTGGTTTTACTTGTTTTTAGTTCCCAGGTTTTTCTTTACTGCCCTTGTCTAAAAAAGATTCATATATGTTGGCCAGGACTCCTGCAATTTAGCAGTGTCCGTGGATATATCTGATCAGGCACAGGAGATTAATTCACCTTCATATGTCTTTGAATGTCCTCCTCGAGTATACTGTTTGTCCTCAAGATATCTTTAACTTTCCTAAGTTCCCTAGTTTTCATGTCTTTCACAGCAGTAAAAGCAGAAGAGAAATATTCCTTGAGGACCTTGCCCATCTTCTGCACTTCCATACGTAGAAAACTACTTTGGTTTCTGAGAGGCCCTATTCTCTCCCTAGATGCCCTTTTCCTCTTCATATACTTATAAAATCTCACAAGGTCCGACGATGCAGTTGGTCAGTTCCTTTGTTCACTTTAATGTTCTACAAGAAATTTAAAGAGACCTCTTGGGTAGTTCATGTATGGTTCAAGACATCACACCTCATTTGCTTAATTTCCTTAGCATCTATCATCTTCTCCACAGTAAAAACTGATGAGAAATATTCATTAAAAATCTTAACCATCTCCACACAAACGTCAGTTGATTTTTAAGGGGACCTATTCTCTCCCTGGCCACACTTTTAACGTACCTGTAGATTTTGTAGGGATTTTCCTTTACCTGGACTGCCAGATCCATCTCATCCCCTCTTTTAGCCCCCTGATTTCCCTCATAACTGTACTCCTACACCACTTATACTTGTTGAGAGATTTACTTAATCATAATTGTTTAAACAATAGACAATAGGTGCAGGAGTAGGAGTAGGCGACTCGGCCCTTCGAGCCAGCACCGCCATTCAATGTGATCATGGTTGATCATCCCCAATCAGTACCCCGTTCCTGCCTTCTCCCCACATCCCCTGACTCCGCTATCATTAAGAGCCCTATCTAGCTCTCTATTGAAAGTATCCAGAGAACTGGCCTCCACCGCCCTCTGAGGCAGAGAATTCCTCTCTCTGTGTGAAAAAGTGTTTCCTCGTCTCAGTTCTAAATGCCTTACCCCTTATTCTTAAACTGTGGGCCCTGGTTCTGGACTCCCCCAACATTGGGAACATGTTTCCTGCCTCTAGCGTGTCCAACCCTTTAATAATCTTATATGTTTCAATACCTGATGTATGCCTCCCTTTTTTGCTGACCTGAGCCTCAAGATCTCTAATTAACCAGAATTCCCTAAGCTTGGTTGCCTTGCTTTTCACCCGAACGTGAACATACTTCTCTGAACTCTTGCTTTGCACTTTTAAAAAGCCTTCCACTTGCCACATGTCCCTTTACCTGCAACATTTTTGCTTCAGTTGCTCTCCTGAATGTTTCCTTCCAATGCCTCCAAAAATTTGATTGAGGGTTTACAGTAATGGATTGCACAGAATTTCAAGGAATATCTTAGCTTCATTTGCTCACTTTTGTGGGCAAAGTGTCTCCCCAAATGTCTCCTGTAAGAAATACAATAGATTACGATTCTGCCTCATTTGCCATGAAGGGTCTGCTGGATTTGTGCCGTGGCTCTCTCCAAGATTTCAATTTACTTGTTGGGTAATCGTAACAAGAAAAGCAAATGTCAATTTGATCTTGTGTATTCTTTTATGGATTTTCTTTTACTTTTCATCATTGTCTTTGAAAGATTGATTACTGGCAAAAAGCTAAAGTGAATTTTCTGTTTAATGTTTTGTCTGCACTGTTGTGATCGTCATCCAAGAGAAAAATATTGAAATTCCTGGATGGAAGGGTGAACTAAATATTCATATTCATTTCAAAATTATATCCTATTGCTTATTCTTATTGGTATTGGTTTATTTTTGTCATAATTACTGAGATACAATGACAAGTTTTGTTTGCAAGCTATCCAAACCGTACTATAAATGACTACAATCAAGCTATTTCACAAGTATCAACAGATGGTGCAAAGAGAAAGATACCAGTGCTGAATACACTGAGTTTTGTTGTGGGGGGGGGGGGGAGGCTGGTCTGGTCTACACCCACAAATTCCTGCAATTTCTTATTGTTTTGGGCAGAAGTAGCCAAACCCACCTGCGAGACTTTCTACGATGCAACTGTAGAAGTTGGTAAGAGTCATTGGAGACATATCGAATCTGGAGGAAGTAGAGATGTTGATGCGCTTTCTTAGCTGTGGCTTCAATGTGGTTGGTCCAGGACAAATAGTTGGTGATAGTCACATTTAGGAGCTTAAAACTCTTGACTCTCTCCACTTTGGCACTGCTGATATTGACTGGGGTACTTATGCCACCTCATTTCCTGAAGTCAATAAGTAGCTCATTTGTCTTGCTAACATTGAGGGGCGGGATGTTATCTTGATATCATGTTACTATGCTCTTTTCCTTCTTTCTATACTCTGTTTCATTATGGTTCAAGATCTGGCTTACCGCAGTGGTGTCATCTGGAAACTTGTAAATTGAGTTAGAGCAGAATCTGTGTGCAGTCATGGGTTGTTGGGAGTATAGAAAAGGAGTGAGTCCTTATAGTTGATGGTTCGTATTAGAGTGCAAAAGATTGCTTATATTTGATGAGCTGTTATACGATTAAACTATTGTCTGTGATAAAGGGTTTGCCTGCAGGTTATGGTTTTTAGCTTTGTAGGGTGGGCATGTTTAAAGATAGATACACGTGCTTCCAATGTCTTGTCAATAGCAATTATGAAAATATGAATATTTAAAAATACTAAAGTTTAGAATTTTTATTAGAATTTGTTTTTTTTTAAAATGTTTTTAACAGAAAGCATCCTGGTGACTACAATTTTATTTATCTGTTTATCTGTACTTTTTCTTAATGTTGCTAAACTGATGGATTTCACAGATTATATTTTTTATTCTCTTTCATGACAAAATACCAAAGAAAATCTGATTGTATATATATAACCCTCTTCTGAAGAAGGGTCTCGACCCAAAACGTCACCCATTCCTTCTCTCCAGAGATGCTGCCTTTCCCGCTGAGTTACCCCAGTATTTTGTGCCTATCTTCGATTTAAAACAGCGTCCGCAATTCTTTCGTAAATGTCTCCTCTTCCTTAATGGGAGTTACAGTAGCCTGCAGAGTACAGCAACTCTGTTTGCTGTTTATGTCCTGTGCAAGTCTCTGTCCATTTTAATGTTGACCTCTCGTCAATGGATTTATGCTGTTTTCCTTCCTCATGTTAAGAATTTTCACTTTTTCATGAATAATTTTCTTCCAAATTATCAATTGGCTTTGTGTCTGACTTCCTCAAATGTGTGACCATTTCCGCACCACCGCTTTGCTGTTTATGGTCTTTGTTTGAAGTGGAATCCTCTTTTCAACCCCCTCATTTTTTAATAATATTTTTTATTCTCTTGGCACAGCAGAACAGTTTAAAAACTTTCATAATCTTATTGACTCTGATAAGATTTCTGAGCATTTTTTCTGGAGAGATGAGCCTTAGCTTTTTCAGTCTTTCTGTTGCATTAAACATCTCAGTTTTGTTGTCAGCCTGGTAAATTTGTACCCTTTCCAGTGTCTCGATATTCCTTCAAAAGCAAATCAATGAGGAGTAGGCTATTGGTCCCTGCACTCTTGCTCAACTGATCGATAAGTTCATTGCCATTCCGGCATTGTCCTTATACACCCTGATTCCCTTAATATCCCAAAATCTATCAATCTCTTTCTAGAACATCTAATCTTTCTCGGGGTGATTGATTTTGGAGGTTTTTAGTCTTTCACTCCCATTTGTTTCTCCAATACTAATTTCCTTCATTTTTTTTCAGCACCTCATTTATAGTATAATGACCTCTGTTATTTCCCGGTCGCTTGATAAATGTGTGGCTTAACCAAGAATGTGTCCAACTGTAATATGACTTCCTACTTTTCAATTTTGACCATTTAGAAGTAAACAGTGGTTTAATTACTTATTATACTTCCAAGTGGAATGTGACCTCCTTATTCTTCCTGCCAAAGTGCTCCAGCTGATAATTACCAAGATGATTAACAGAATTAATTTAATGATTATGTGCCCATTTTACAAGTTTATAAATGTCACCTTTTATTTTGGTCAGACTTACTCTCTATATTGATCATGCCCCTTATTTGGCTGCAACAGATTTTGAAATTGTTTTTCAATTATGGAATTGCTGGGAGAAAATTCTAAATACTAAGTGGATATCAGGACTGCAGCAGTTGCTTCAGGCCAGTTGTAATAGCCCTCATGAACAAATACTGCACTGCCATTGCCAGTGCTCAATCCTGTTGGCTGTCTCAAACAAGAGTAAATCCAACCAGTTATTTGCCAACTCGGATAAATGACATTATTTCTCAGTGGAGATTCAGAGGGTAAATCATTAAGTGAAACAGGTCACGTCTATCTGTAATTAGGTGAATGACAAAATGTATGTTTTCAAAATAATGTGTTTTAGTGGACATTGTGCCCATTTCACTTGCACCATCACGAGCAAATGCAAACTTGCTAGGTTTAATTAACCTTGCTTTGGAATTAAAAGTTAAAGTGAATACTATCTGAGCAAGTGGGGTTTACGTCTATAATGTAGAATGGGATCACATACACTTTGGTTAGTATGCATTGCACTTGCATATCCTTAACTGAACAGCAGATGGCGATCTGATGGGAGTAAGTACAGTGTATATGGCGGCAACTGTACTCTAGGTTCTCTCATTGTGTTGCTTAAAAATGTTCTTTAAACAACTCATTGTTAGATGGGTTTTGATATTGATATCTTTGCATTGTGATCTATGTTGTTATGGCTTGTCTGAACAGAATTGGCTGGGAAAATCGGATATTGAAGGAGGTTTGGCTTGAATGTGATAAAAAATACATTAATTATTATTTTGAGGCAAATGAATTTCTAATAATGTCACTGAGAAAACCTTAAACTATATATTCATCAGGAATCTGTACTTAAAAATTGAATTAGATATAACTTTTTTTTCTGTGCTTTGTGATCCCAAAATCAAGGTAAACCACAGTACATTGTGTTAGTAATCATTTCCAGATAAAATGGAGAAATTGGAAACTTGTCATTTTCCAAACAGGATCCAAGCTGCCATGACTAATGTTTCCTACCTTCAGACTCTGAGCCAATGCTGTTAATTGCATCATGTATGGCTCAAACATTTAAGAGAATGTTTAAAACCTCATAAGTCCAGGAAATGTCACTCATTTGGCAATCATGAAAGTGCAAGGTGCACAACCTATTGAGTTTTGCACTTAGTTTACAAATTATTAGGCTACTTGGCACATTATAGTATACTTCATAAGCCAGCTCCAAAACTTATTGTGGACTGCCCACAGTCCTTTGAATGTTCAGGTTTCTAGAGAAATTAAACATTTAATGGAGGCTTCCATGGTCTCTCTCTGGTGAAAGTGTCCATCTTACTGAGAGCTCCACTCTCTGTTGGATTTCCTCCTATTTTTGAAACCTTCCACCTTAATGAATCAAATAACCTTTTTAAATGTAATATTATAAATCTGACTTGCCTGTGAGAAGTATTTTTCTATGGTCGATGAGTAGGTGTCAGTATTCAAGTATTTTAATAATGCTATTTGACATTTGATGTAATATAGTGTGGCTTCACTGTGCATTGATTTTCCACTTGGCAATTTCAGAGAACCATGGTACTGTTTTCATGCTCTCCATAGCCTCTCTTCTACACAACAAGCATAATGTGTATTGTTTCTGCCTGGCTAGCACAATGACAAATACTTTTAAAGGCTGACCCATTTCTCTGCTTACTGTGTAGCAAAGTGGCAGTCACTGCGATAAAGCAGAATTGTTTCTATTGGGGACCTTAACTCTAATTCACCTGTTTGTTTGGGAATCGTGCTGAAGCTGTGGCATGATTATTTTCAACCACTCTTCCTGCTTCTTTGGAGAATGTAGTTTAGCAGTCATGCTTCTTGCACCAATGGGTTGGGGAACTAAAATAAGGGTGGAACCCATGTGCTAGACTATTTCTAACCTAACATTATCCATGAGGTGGTGGTCAAGTTGCAAATAAACCAATTAAGCTCAAGATCAATCCTTATTTGGACTAGTAAGATTTTGAATAGAGAAGGAATATTTCTCAGTTTGAAGTAGAGATGAGGAAAATGAAGTGCATGACTTAGCAAGTTTTATGATACTATAATAACGCACTTTGTTTACCTTTGAAGAAATGTCAGGAGGATAGAGGTTACTGGCAGAAGGCAGTTAAAGTGTTCACATTTACACTTGATATGGAAGATGGTCAGCTAAGTGCCACAAGATCCAAGGGACCCAGAGTGAACAGAGTCTGTCACTGCAATTACAATAACTTGTTGAATGCAAGGCAAGAAGAAATAAAAGAAAAAGCTTTAGAACCAAGGTAGAATTCAAATTTATTAATCAAAGAGGATGTAAACTAGCACATTGGGCTTGGCATATCCATTTTCATACCTCTGGTTTTCTTTATGGCATAGAAATTAGTCAATAGTGTATGCACATCATAGTTTAAATGGGCAATAACAAAAAAATGGTAGCACTTGTTCTGCACACACTGAAATAGAATGATTAATTTTCTTAATAACCTAATCTGAGCAATATCATGGATAATAATAAATGATACACCCTGCTGAAAGCCCAAATATTCAGATCTTCTTAAAAAATATATGGTTAATTTGGGAGCACATTCTAATGTAACAAATTAAGTTTGTGTTAGCGTTGGGACTATAATAGAAACATATATGTTTAACTAAAGTAGGTTAGCAGATGGGAAAAGTTGAAAATAAATTCCAACATTAGCATCGGTGATTTAACTAGTTTTTCAGCTTTAGTTTCTTTCTTGCAATAATGCCTTTGCACGTGCTCCTTATTTTATGTCTGAGGAATGCAGACTATACAGGGAATCAAGAAACAAAGATAGAAGAAAGAACATGTACAACTGACTAATTTCACATATTTAATTACACTTTGCATATCTCTCACATGCATGTCATATACGTTTACATACACTAAGCTTCTGCCCCTTTTTCAAAGAAACAGTGATTAAAATGTACGGATTTACCGTTCCTGGGTCTTTCAGTTGCTTTGATCTTCTCAAAGAAGCATTCCAGGTGTTGTATCCATTTTCTCATGTATGCTTACTGCTTCATCCTTTGCTCTCATTTCGGCCCATTTATCGTCAGTTGCCGATGCTCCTGCCGGCTTACAAACGGGTGCTGATGCAGAGGCAAGAGCAGAGGGAGTAAAACAGCAGTGGCCTGTGGATATTGAGCATCTTCTTCAGGACTGCTTTGAGTCGGTATTCGGGAACATGTTCAAGACCACTTCATCCAATCTGGATGCATATACCGCAGGAGTCACCCATTTCATCAGTAACAGAAATCTTACTCTCAACATCAGCAAGACCAAAGAGCTGATTGTTGTCTTCAGGAAGGATCAAGGATCCCTTAATCTGTTTTCATTAGGAGGATGGTGGCATAGAGAATCCACAGCTTCAAGTTTCCAGGTGCACTCATCTCTGATGATCTATCCTGGGCCTAGCACATTGATGCAATCACAAAGAAAACTCATCAACACCGCTATTTCCTCAGATTTTAAGGAGACTCAGCATGTTGCTGAATATGCTATCAAACTGATACAGATGTATGGTGTCGACCATACTGACTGGTTCCATCATGGCTTGGTTTGGAAGCTCGAACAACCAAAAAGGACCAACAACCAAGGTTGCAGAAAATGGTGGATGTTGTCTGGTGCATCAAGATTATTGACTGCCATCATCAAAGAAATCTACAGGAAATGCTGTCTCGAGAATGCAGCTAATATCATCAAATGCCCATACCACCCTGGCCATGCTCTCATCAGGAAAAAGGTATCGGAGGTGCCTGAGAACCATGACCTCTATTTTCAAGAACAGCTTCTACCCATCAACCATCAGGCTCTTGAACCACTCTGCATAATCCTAACTACAACTCTATCTCCTTACCAACTGGCTATGAACTTCATATAAGGTTGCACTATGAACTTTGCTTTGCACAATTATGATCTGGTTACCTAGTATAACTGATATAATTCATTAATTATTGCATATATGTTTGTTGTGCTGTTGCATTAATGTGTCTGTAAATCTGTAACAAGTAAGAATTCCATTGTTCCAGTCCCAGTGCATATGACAATTAAATCCGCGGTTATTGAGTCACCTTGTTTGAAGTCACCACTGATGATGGAAAGGGTGACAGTGTTTTCTGTCTCTCAAGAGAGTTAACAATCAAGTATAATTCATCCAACATCATCTTGGCTTGGGCTGGAATGTAGATTGTTGACAAGATGGTACAGGTAAATTTCTGCAGTAAATAAAAGGGACAACATTTTATGAACAAGTACTTCAGATCATGGGAGGAAAACTGGGCAAAGATCATCATGAAGCAATGACCAAAAATTAATTTCCCTTCAGTACAATCGTTGCACCATTCGGCTGCTTTGCATTTGTCAGTGCATTGATTGTTCTGTCTATCATTATACTGGGTGTTCTATGAGCTTCATGCATGCAATGAAACCGGGACCTTTCATCTTGGTGTATGTGACAAACATATAATTTTAAACTTTAACTAGTTCGCTCGTTTGTCAGGCGATGTATAGCTCGCTGTTGGCTTCTGTCGTCGTCCAACATATTGACAGAATTGGTTGCCTGACCCCTCACAGAGTGCATCGTGTCGTCGTTTCCGGGGATCGCCACGAGGAGGCTTCTGTCATGATCCCGACTTTAACTAGTGAAATATATTATGTATTTTCTCAATTCAGTAAAATATTGTGCATCCTAATTCATAATATCTACAAGTTCAACATTTTATTGATGATAAAATGCAACTATTTGATATTTTCTTGTCTATCTATTCATGGCACTAAGTGATTTGCATGTACAATTGTAATTTTTTTTATCTCCTACTTTCACCGTTGCTTCAACGTTTGCTTAATCATCCCAATTTTGATTTATTACATGTTGTGAATAAACTTAACCACATTGTCTCAGTTGTTTTTCCTCAAATTCTAAAAGGATATGGTCCTAAAGCTGCTGTATAGGATTAGTGTAGATGGATGAAAAGGTTAGCATTGAGCTTCACATTCTGTTGCATTTATTGCATGAAGATTTGTAATATTCAAAGATTATCTTGTGTTCTTGTGGCTATAAGAACACCATGTTGCTTTTATAAACCTGCCTGGATTCTACATCTTGTAGTATCTTGTGCGTGACATCTTTGAAGATTGTTGGTGAAAATGTAACCCCATTAGAAATTCTATGCAGGAATAAACATCTACTTGTATTTGATTGTCAAATATTCTGGACTCACATTATCCATAATCAGAACACTTGCATGTGACAGATCTAGTTTTGTGATAAAATTGGCTCCTCTTGCTCCACGTATAACCTAGTGGAGTAGGCTGTGGCACTGCTCTCATCAAAGGCTTGGTTAAATTACATCTTATAATCACCACATTATTGAACATTATATTGTTATAATATATTTAGATATCCTTGATGCTCTTCAACACAGGACAGGCCAAGATTTACAGAAGCTTGATATCTTCCAGATTGGATAGAAAAAATTATATGATATCCTTTTAGACTTGTGCTGAATATTTCTGCCTGCTTTCCCAACAGTCTGTCCACATTTGATTTAAAGCATCTTTACTAACTACCTTTCTCCAGCCTAAATTTTCAGAGACCATCTTGGTCTATAAATTTTAGTTAATTAGTATAATCAGTTGCAAGTAGTCTTAGTTTTGGTTGACTTGTTGAATATTTCATCTTGTCTAATGGCTTCAGTACCTCACCTGAATATGTTTTAAAATACCCAGAACGTTTCATTAATGGTGCTTGGTTAACTTTGCCTAGATTTACATCCTTTCCCTAAATATAAATTACTTTCATTCACAGCATACACTGATCATTTAGCTATACCTTTTTGTCTTTAAGTTCTTCATTACTGTGTTGGCATCCTCTCTATGGCTTCCTGCTGTGTAAACCTCTTCAGTTGATGGATCATACCAATAGAATTGCTTTGGTTCACTATCTTAGCTTTGCACTAGAGGACGGGCAGTCTTTTCATGACAGTTAAAACAACTTTATCCCTTAAAATTGACATGCTGCTGGTGGATGATTTCTGTTACATCTATAGGTGCAATTCATAAAAGTCTCTTCTATGTGGCTCAGATTCTGCCCTGGAACTCTAACTTTCACTATTGTTTGATAATTTTAAACTGCTGTTGCATTTATACCTTGCATTGGATGAAATCATTTAGCATTTCTCAAACCATCTTCAGAGGTGTCACACTTTTGCACAAGATTAAACTTATTTAATAATCCCTTTGATCAACATGCCAAATGTTGTGCGTTGTATATGTGGTTCAAAGTTGAGGTGTGATAGATCCTTTAACAAGACAGTATGCTTTCTGATGGCCTTGTCTGACTTCTAGTTCCAGTTTTCTAGCTCTCCAACATTTTTGATGGTTAAGGATTATAATGACCCTGTAACTTTTCTAGTAAATAAAATATCTCTCTATCGCTGCACAGTGGGTCAGTGGGTGGTACTGGGGCCTTACAATTCCAGTGATCCAGGTTTGATCCTGACTTCTGGCACTGTCTTCCTGCGACTGTGTGTGGGTTTCCTCTCATTTGTCCAAAGGTGTGTTGTTCGGGAGGTTAATTGTGTGGTTAGGTGTCAGGAGTTGGTGGTCACATGAGAGAGAGAAAAGGTTACAGAGGAGATTGTGTGATTGATGGGATTGTTCTGAGACCGCACAGAATAAGTGGGCGAAATAACAGTCTCCTATTTGTTCAAAGAACCTGAGAATAAATGATGCGTTAACATTGTGTGTGCTCCGGTGGGCATTTCGGTTATTGGAAAAGTATTCTTGTACTCCTTTATTGCATCATTTTTAGCAGGCACTTCAACAATTTCCACCAATACCAACAAAAAAAAGATTATTTATAGTTGTCAGCCCCAATTCATTAACGTAGACCATATCCAGAAATAAATAGAGGACAGCAGATATAAAATCTATTTAATAGGGTAATAAGTGGATGGATAGGCCTGAATTTATCTGTGGTCCTGCACATGTAACCCCAACCATGTTCTCAAATTATTTCTCAAAATTCTCAAATTATTCATTAACTGGGAGTGCTAGCCAGAATTATATGGAGCAGTGAATGAACTGTCAATAATTATTTTCATAAGGTCATAAGAGCAGATGTAAGCTGTTCGGCCCATCGAGTCTGCTCCGCCATTCAATCATGGCTGATCTATCGTTTCCTCTCAACCCCATTCTCCTGCCTTGATACGCTGATTAATCAAGAATTAATTGTTTTGTACTCTCGGGAGGTTTTTGCATTGGAACTTCCTGGGTTTATGAGATTGCGTCATCTATAAGGACTCTGGGATCTACGTATCATTTTAGGAAATCACACTGAAGAACCCAAATAGTGAGAAATTCCTCTCCAGTCAGCAGTAATAAATGTCCTGCACAATAATGGAAGCATGTCATCTTGTCTCAAGATTAGTGATACTCTAGGCAGTAATTTACAAATAATCCTGTTTAGAAATGCATTTAAATTGGAATGGACAAATTATCCCATTTATGTTAATTAGGTTCCGAACCTGGCCCTATCCCCTTCTACTGAAGTGAGGTGGGGGTGGTGTGTGCAAAGTGATTCTGTGCTTTGGTGCTGGACTTGGTGGTGAGTCTAACAACAGAGGGGAAGGTTAGTCAAGCCAGCATCGGATCGCCCGTATATCTGGAATGTGTGCATTTCAATGGCCAGGCATGCTGAAGACTCATTGGCAAAAAGCTGGCAGTTCACAATGGAACTGAAAATCATTACAGTTTGCCCTGTTATGAAAGAGAATTCTGAGTAATTAATTTGTATTAATTAATATTGGTAATAGCGTTGTCTGCTCATTTATAAAAGCAGAACTTTCTTCAAAGTATCAGTGGCATTTGGTCCTGGAGTAATTTGTGAGCACATAGTTCCTTATGGAGAGTTCCATTATATACTTGGAGCTGTAAACACAATACCCAATGGGTACTATTGTTGGGACTTCATCCATTTATATTGCATATCAAATGCAATGCATGTGCAGTTTTTAGCTGCTTAGCTGATTGTTTGGGAATTAACTGATTACATTATACCATGACATGCATATTTTCATATGTTCCCTTCAGATGTAGACTAGATGGTTAAGAATACCTTGCATGCTGTTTTGTAACAATCCTATTTTTTTATTTAATAACTCCATGATGCCGTTTTGCATGACCTTTGGTACAGTTGCATTTTTTGTGTTGTTGTAAACGAGTGTGACTTTCCAGTTTTAGTCAGGATTTTTCACTTTCTTTGCAATTAAGTCTGTCAGATGGGTTTCTTGTATGGCCTTTGGTTCACCATCCATGACAATGGCATCTGAATGGCTATCTTCTGTAGATCTCTTGAGATGGACATCACTGTTCTTAATTGTTCAACTATTTCCTTTTTCTAAAGCCTTAATTTTAACCCAATGAGCAGATGAGCAGTGTCTACTTTTGAGGTATTTCTTTAGATTAAGTTTAATTCCTGTGACTGACATGGCAAAGGACAATTTAGCAAAGTAAAGATGTTGTGGATAATTTCACCATTACCACAATTATGTACAAATAATAAATTGTAAGGATTCTGTAGATATGATGCAGATAACCAATGCCTTATGAATAGTAACTCATAAGCCAACAAAATGTTTGAACCTTCTGTCTCTTCAGTTTTCGTTAGATGAAATCTTGATTTTTCCTACGGACTAAAGACTTTGATTCTTTTTTTTCTCGGTGTGGGGGTGGGAGGGTGGGGGGGTGGAATTGACAGGGGTATGGATTGGTGAATGTGCAAAATATGTTCATGGCAGCTTTTACATTTGAGGCATTTATGTTGCAATTGAGGAGGTAAAGTCTTGGTTAAATTATATCTGTCTCTCTTGCTAGTTTTAAATTTGTTTTACATTTTAAATGAGGTTAGACCATCAGAATCCAGATTTATAGTTTAAGCACACTTAAACACTACACATTAATTTCACGCTGGGTGGCACAGCGGCAAAGTGGTAGAGTTGCTGCCTCACAGCGCCAGAGACCCAGGTTCAATCCTGAAAAAGACACTGTCCATATGGAATTTGTACGTTCTCCCTGTGACCATGTAGATTTACTCTGGGTTCTCTGGTTTCCTCCCAGATTCCAAAGATGTACAGGTTTGTAGGTTAATTGGCTTCGGTAAAATTGTAAAATTGTCCCTTGTTTGTGTGGGATAATGTTAATATACAGGGTGATCACTGGTCGGCACGGACTCGGTGGGCCGAAGGGCCTGTTTCCACACTGTATCTCTAAGTCTAAAAAGAAAAGTGTAAAGTCTAATAAATATACAGGTGATCCCTACATAATGGCCATTTGGTCAATGGAAATTTCATAAATATTTGGGAAAGAGAATAACATTCACTGTTGCAGTTAGAATGTGGAAAACAAAAGTAAATTCCATGTCTATTTTTTCAACTTATTTCTTTTTGCATGGGCCAGACACTGTTTGGTTTTATGGAAAATTGCAATACGGACCATTTTCCAGGAACAGAAGCCATCCATCCCCATAACATGGGGTTCTCTGTATTGGAACTAGTTTCTTAATACAGTAGATTTTATATGATTCATTACAGGTGATTCAGACTGAAGAAGGGTCTCGACCAGAAACGTCACCTATTCCTTCGCTCCATAGATGCTCCGTAGATGCTGCCTCACCCGCTGAGTTTCTCCAGCATTTTTGTCCACCTTCGATTTTTCCAGCATCTGCAGTTCCTTCTTAAACATATGATTCATTACTATCTGCAGAGCTGTTTAATTCAGTATTGTTTATATAATTTCCCCCTTTTTGTTAGTGACAGAATCTTTATTTGAGTATCTGAATAAATTAGGTTAAGATTGACATCAGGGCTCAGTCTGATTGATGGTGAGGATAAGAAGCAGATTAGGTTCATGTTGGGTTGAAAGCAGGGGTCCTCCGAGCATAGCTAATGGTTGGAGGTACAGGTGATTGCTAGCATCAGTCGCTCTATCTGGTATCTTAGTGATTTTTTAAAAAAGTACCACAAGTTTGTCAATATCTGAAATTGGCTTGGTATAAAGATAAATTGTCCCAAGTGTGTGTGGGATAGTGTTAGTGTGTGGGGATTGCTGGTCGGTGCGGACATGGTGGGCCTAAGGGCCTGTTTCCACGCTGTATCTCTAAACTAAACTAAATTAGTTGCTGCCCATTAATTTTAATGCTACATTTTATTAGAGCATTAGATCACATCTGCAAAATTTCACTTGTTTTATAATTTCAATTATTCTTGTTTAAAATTTACTCTATGAAAGATACACATTTGATAAATGGGCTGCTTGACTTTTATGGTTGTAATTGCTCATTCAGTATCTTACAGTCAACCTGTTGCATTTCATGGATTATAAATTAAAATAAAGCAAAGAGAATGGGCTGTGTTTAAAATGCTATTTGCTGGTTTAAATTAGTGGCTTTATAGTGTAATAAAGAATTATATTTGAAAGACGTAGAAGTTCCTGAAAATCTAATATTGAAACTCTAACACCAAAACAGAAAACGCTAACAATTCACAGCAGGTTAGGATACATCTGTGAGAAAAGAAATAGAGTCAAGGTTTCAGGTCAGATTTACTATAACAGGACTGAAAAGGAAACAAATGAAGCTGTGGAGCTACAGTGAAGGTCGGGGTTGGAGATGTCTGTGATGGGGTGAAACCAGGACAGCCATATGGATAAGATGTAAACAAGGTTACCTCGGCAATGGGTGCAGTGAGAGAGTGACAACATACGTGAAAGAAGCTGGAGAACAAAAAAAGTAATAATTGTGAAACACAGTGTGAGAGGACAAGTCCAGTCTGACCTGAGTATGTCTTGAATATTCTGTTTTTGTTTTTAAATAAATGCTGAACAAGGAGTGCTGGGCACAACAATTGAGAGTGCTTGATTATTAATTTAGTAAAAATCCTGATACAAACTCAGTGATATTTTTGAGTCAGTGCAAAATACAAATTTCAATAAGTTATTAAAACTGCTGATCATTAAGACACTGTCATGCAATAAATTAAATGTAATCTTAGTATGGACAATGTGCACTGCGATAAGTGGTTGCATGAACCTTGGAAATGTTGGAAATAAATTATGAAATAAAACACTGCTTCATTCAAAATGATAAAATAGTTAAATTATGCAATTGTTATAGATAAGTAATTTTGCATAATGACTTTGTTTGCTTTCTTTGACTTTATTGGTTTAATGTCACTTTTTATGTGGAAAAATGCTTTTCAAATGTATAGAAATTGTCATTTTAAAATACTGTCAATCTGTTAAAAAAGTTTAATTAAGAATGAATTCAAATGGGAAATATAAGAGAGATAACCTTATGTCTATCATTACTGGTGGTTCAGCCCTTTTCTGACTTTAAAAACAAATATTTACACACTTAAGCCCATAGAGGAAATACTCTTGTAAATAATAAATAGTTATTTAGCAACTCTTGTATTTCCACAAGACACTTGCTTTCCTTCATAATTTTTTTTTCCAAATCATGCAAAATGTATTCAAGATCACTGCTTCTTTAGCACTTATTTCTGTTAAATGTTGATGATGGAACACTTGCATGTTGTGTTTAATGCCTTGCATGATCAGAACATGCAGAGGCAAACTCTCGTCTGCATGCCACTTAATGAGTCTTTTTCCTTTTTCTCCTTCCCTGTCTGTGCACACAGAAGACAACTATGTTGAAGGTGGGTGCTTCATAAAATTTTCTTCAGCATGTGTGTGTGTGTGTGTGTGTGTGGTGGTAAGGTGTAACAATTGAAAACAAACATGTTTTTCTAAATGGTGTCCAGTTTTAGTTCATTTAGTACACAGATACAATTAGCCACAAGCCGATAATATACTGTGGTAAAATGCTAGAATCCATTTGATATTAAGCTAATTGTGCCTGAAAATTAATGTAAATATTTCAAAATTCTGTATTATATATTTCCAGCATGTTTTTTTGTTTAGTCATTCACAAGACAAGTAGTTCCACATGTTTGTTTTATGTCTGGGTAACTTTAAAAACAAGTGAATCAATAGTTTATTCCAAAGTTTGATTAGTAGCCAGTTAATCAGCTCAGCTGGTGAACAAATGTAATTGAAAGACGTGCCTATATCAGGGTTGGCCTGTAGTTGTAAAATCAAATGTTTTTTTCCAGAATTCTTTTTGTGCACCTTGTGACTTTTTTTTGCCACCATGTGAATAGATCTACTAGAACATTCACTCTGACTTACAGAATTATCCTCGCACCAAAGTGCACCATTGCCCATCTTGTCCTTGTTGAATGCTTACAGACCCAAAATTATTAAATCCCATTCCCTCTCCCTTTGACTGCAGTTCTGCAAATTGTTTTACTTCAAGTCCCTTCCTAATTCCTTTTTGGAAGCACTGATTAAATTCCCTTGCAGGCATTCAGATCCAGATCTTGATGACTTTGCATTGTTAAAAATAAATGATAACATATTTAAAGGAATGCATGAATTGGAATTTAGGTGAAACACAGTGGGCCAGGCAAATACCAGCTTTGGTTAGCTTTGTGCCAGAATCCTTCTGGGAAGTTAATTGTGACCTAAAATGCCTGTGACAGATAAAGGACCATCTGTTCTCTGAATAGGGTTAATGAAAGTTATGACAAGACCCTGGATATTGTATTTAACATAAAGCACTAATGGAAACTTCAAAGCAACAGGCTAAAGTCCTAAAATTGGGTCATCTTTGCTTTAAGAAATAATGATTGTGGTTTGCTCCCCCTTTAATGCTTTTAAAACATGACCTGCACACATCACATATGGCAGCTCCTTGTTCGGTGAGCATAGAAAGAAGAGGGCTTATTTTGTTTAGAGGTATCTTCAGCTGCCATGGAGATGAGAGAGAATGGTGGGGAGGAGCATATGGAGATATCTCCCTATCCCAGCTTGATGTGGTGGGTTTGATTCCATCTGATGGTTCTGTGATCAGGCAGAATCAACTCTGTGAATGAAGAGTTTTGTGAGCTGCAAGTTAGCAGTTCACAGACGCCCCAGTCTTTACGAAAGCTTAACGATACTGGTTTTGATTTGAATAAAAGTTTCTATTGATATTATCTTACATTTTTAGAAACATTTCTGGGGATCAATTTAATTCACGGACAGTTCACGACTTTCATCATGATGTCAAGATGATGTCGTCCCTATTTTATCATGAGAGTTTATTTTTACAAAGGATACATGCCAGCATCCCTTGATCTAAAGTATGTTGACTCATGACATTGAACTGGGTATTTTGATGATGGCATCATGTGCCCAATGACAAATTTACAATTTGGGTAAATTATTTCAGGAAATGGTTGGCTCAATTTACTATGGGGTAGGGCTACAGCAGGACATCGGTGGAAATATTTCAAAAATGATTCTTATACATAATTTACAAAGCAAAAAGCAAGTATGTAAGGTGCAATTTTCTGCTTGCATGTTTGTCAATTAGGCCAGAGAGTCATAAAGCTGTACAGCATGAAACCAGGCTCTTGAACCCACCTTGTCCATGCTGAACAAATTGACATATTGGGATAGTCCCATTGCCTTGCATTTGGCCCACACCCTCCTGACCCATCCTATCCATATATCTGTCCAAACTTCTTTAAACATTTGTATTTGTACCTGCTTCTGTCGCAACTCAATCCAATTATGGACGACACTTTGAGTGAAAAAGATGCTCCTGAGATTTCTCTCAAATCTTTCCCTTCCGACATTAAGCCTATGCATTCTAGTTTTTGAATCATCTACCTAGCAGGGGAAAAGAAAATGTGCATATTCACCTTATCCACGCTCTTCACGATCTTGTACACCTTAGCCACCTATGCTCCAAAAAAAATTGTTCTAGCTAATCCATCCTCTCCCTACAATTCAATCCCACAGGCTCGGGTAATATCCTGATGCATCTTTTCAACTTCCATTATGATCTGCTAGAGTGGATGAAATAACAGACAATAGAGCTGAGAACTAATGATTATTTATTCATTTTTCCAACTAAATGACACCTTTAATCAGGTGACCGAACTGTTCACAGTACTGCTGGTGTGATCTCACCAATGTCTTGTACAGCTTGTGAAGTTCCATCTTTTGTGCTCAATACCTTTCCAAAATGAAAGTAGGTGTGTCAAACAGATTGGCAATAGAAAGACGGTTCCTTATTTATTCCTAACTTCCCGTGTATCTGTGAAGATGACTATAAGGTCAGAGGCCGGATGTATGAAATGTTTATTGTTTTTTGCTTGTTTATGAAACTACATTGTCCAAAAGTACATTTATGTCAAAATGATAAATACCACAATTTGTAATATTTATATCTATAATATAGGATGCATTTTACTCAGCTATGCTTATGCACTCAGTTATTTATTTCATGCCCCTTAGTTTGTAAAAATAGAAGTAAACACTGAAATCCCTATATTCATCAAGGAAACTAAACAAACATTTTAACCTGTTCACTTTAAATCCTATCCTAGAAATGTGGTTTGCCAGCCAATTTATGGCTCAGAATTACTGATGCTTCAATTTCTTTTGACAAACAGCTTACATAATAAACCAGAAATTTATTTGTGTTTATACTACTGACCTTCCATTATGATCTGCTAGAGTGGATGAAATAACAGACAATAGAGCTGAGAACTAATGATTATTTATTCATTTTAAATTGTGCTAAGCAGCATTTTAGAATTTACATTCTCAATATTTATGTTTATTAGCTGAGACGTTGGGAAAATACCTGATGTAGTGCAAAAATAATGGAGTTCCGTTTCAAATTCTCAGTTGAGTTCATGGAATAGGTTTTGAAAATTTAGGATTAGATTCCTAAAATAGCTGACAAATTGCCAACTTTAAATTGCCTATCAGTTAAATAGACCAAAATCTATGTGGCCTGTGGTAAGCAGTGTGTAAAGAATATGTGACCTCCTTGAAGCTTCTTCTTCTTCTTGCGAATCAAACATAAACCAAAGGAATAGTTAGATCTCAAGCTGGCTGTTCAGCAGCCACGTTGTGTCTCTGCATCAATGTCTGCCAGGCCCTGAGCTTCATTTGGTGGGTGGTAGAGCAGGCACCCAGAGATGACATGGTTGGCTGTCTGTTGTTCTGCTCCGCATTCACAGGCTGGGCTCTGGCAGAGCCCCCAACTCCACATGCTGGCATTGAAACGCCCAATTCCAGTACGAAGTCTGTTGAGCTTCACCCATGCTCCTCTGGGGAGGTCAGACCCTGGACAGCTTTTGAAGCTGATGTTGATGAAATGGTTGCCGTGCCTTCCTCTGGAAGAATGTTCATCTTTTGAGACAATGCAACAGTGCAATTCTCAGTAGTGATGGTATCCATTCCTTCTGAGTACTTTGCTTATGAATAAATTTAGTTTCCAAGCTATGTTTGCATATTTTTGGTGATGTAATTGGCATGAGTGCTCTCGCTGAATTTAAGCCATTGCCTCCATTTTGAGGACACAGTTATGACAATATTACCATCTATTGAATGCAATTCAATTTTATTTATTTTAAATTTAGATCTCTTAATTTGTTAGTCTGCTCCTCACTACCTGTACATCTTGAGCTGCAATTCTGTTTTGAAAATTTCATTTTTTACAAAAGATATTTTTTGTTATTTTCACATGCAGAGACCTACTCTTAATTAATCTCTTCTGCATTCAGTTGAGTACATCCATGGGCCAAATGTTATTGCGCTTGTTCTGATACACTGCAGTTTTGTTTTATAGTTAATACCTTTTCAGTTCATAACCTTTGTGAAAAATTAATCAATAGATTAAAGCAGTGTTGAGGGCTGTCATGAAATGGGAAAAATACCAATAACAGGTGCATTTGCAAAACTTAATATTGTTTAATTTTTCAAAGTAAAATTTATTTCCTCTCTAGTCAGTGTATTTTTCTCATTCACTCAGTACTCCTAACAACAGTCTTCATACAACATTAGCTTGCTACTTGTTCATTCAAATGCATCTGATACACCATGCAAACCTACAATCGTCCCTCTGGTTTCACAATCACAACCTTTGTTCACACCTTCTGTCTTTTCATCTCTGGCCTTTGTCCAACCATCTACCTATCAAAAAAAACTGTCCTCACCTATATTAACCTACTACTTGCCAGGCTTTGCCCTGCTATTCATCTCTTCCAGCTTTCTTCCACCAGAATGGTGAATCTGTCAGCAAGCTTGGTATCTCAAACTTTCCGTTGTCTAAACAAATCAGATGTCCTTGCTTTGTCTAAGAACTGCCAATATTTCCAGTTCCATCTGTCCATGATCCCTGAAGGGTAAATTAACAACCTGTAATTTTGGAGTGAAGCAATGAATGCTTCTATTGAAAATATATTAAATTAGTTAATTGTTGGCAGAAATCCGAAAGAACTGCACTCTACAGGAAAATCTCCTATAATTAGATGCCAATTCTAGCTTGACAAGGCACTGACCAGTGATTGAATGCCTTACGGGGAATTGTGGATCTGTTACTCAATTGAAATGAACTTTCAAGCAGTCCTTTAATGGGCAGTCAAAAATGTACAAGAAATCAAACTTTTTAAAACTTTTGACAACCCACAGATCCAATAATACCAGGAATTGAAGCTCTGATTGTTTTAAGCTAGTTACATATTAATATTTTGTAATTTGTAATTGATTTTATTAGCCAAGTATGAAAACAAAACAAGTATGTAAATCATACGAGGAATTTGATTTGCCATACAATCATACCAAAAAAGCAATAAAACACGCAATTCTTTCCTCTTTCTCCCACGGTCGGGGAAGTCGAACCATCCGCAGTCGGGACAATTGAAGCTCCCGCAGTCGGGGCGATTGAAGCTGCCGTGTCGGGGCGATCGAAGCTCCCGCATCGGGGCGGTCGAAGCTCCGGCGGTTGGATCTCCCAAAGTTGGTCCCTAACCAGGGATCGCGAGCTCCACGATGTTAAGTCCGCAGGCTCCCGCGGTTGAAGTTCCCAAAGTTGATCCCTAGCAAGAGACCGCCCGCTCCACGACGTTAGGCCGCAGTGCAGACGGAGATACGTCGAGGAAAGAGATTTTAAAATGTTTACCCCACCCCCCACCAACCTCCACCCCCCATCCCTCCACCCCCTCACTCCCCTCCACCCCCCACATAATACAAAACTAAAGATATACTAAAACAACATTTAACTACAGACTGAAAAACAACAAAGAGAGAAAGGGACGAGACAGGCTGTTGGCGAAGCAGCCATTGATACTTGTCTTTTCTATGTTACAACTAATTCCCAAAACAATGCATCAGCATTCTTGTCTGATTGTCGCTGTAATGTCAAGAAATATCAAAAGATATCCGATATTCCTGTGCCCAATCTCACAGTGTGAACTCAAATTCAAAGAAGGCCTGTCTGTTATTCTACTCTACCATCAGGAATAGTAGGGACTTTCTGGCAATGGATAGTGGGATTGTGGAAGGAGTGTTTTCAAATTTAAATGCATGCTGCTACCTTCCCCATCGCCCCACAATATGAACTGTGCTGAAACAAAATTAATCTTTCTTTGAAGATGTCTGAGTGGGTTCAATGTTAGTGAGAGGGAAGTGGTTGGTCCCTGATTTGACTCATGTCTGTCTAATTACCAATTAGGTAGGGCATTTTAACTGCTTCCATTGATTGGAGGTCTGGCCACCAGGAAGCACAGAGGCAGCCAGTGGATGTCAGAAGACATACTTAGCACTTATATCATTACGCGGTTTATTGCCACTTAGAACTTCTGAAAACAAAAACTGATTAAAGTAAAATAAAAATTGAAAATGAGTTGCTAAACAACTTGAGAGTTTAGACTCCAAGCACCATGCATTTCTAAAAGATTATAAATAATTGAGGTCTGTAAAAGTAAAATGTTTATGGTTAAGGATTGCCATTGTGTAGAATGTATAAGCATAATTAAGTATTGTACTTAACTGGGGCTAACTTATTGTTGGCATGGAGCTGAATTTGGTTGAACTATTGATGGCACATGCAATATTCTATCTTGACTGGAACCATTTAAGAAAAGTTTTTGTGTGCTGGAAGCATGCAGAGTAAGTAGATGATGACATCAGTCTGTAAACAATGTGGTTTTGTCTTGAGTATAATGGGACATCAAAGTGCACCTAATACAGTCTATGAAACAAGCACAGTAAACTGTGTCCGAACAGCAGAAAAACTACTAACTGGGTCAATCTGGCAGGAATTCCTTCTAGATTGAAAATACAGCACATATTTTACACTGCAATAAAATCTCCTGCCCTGTTTGTAACAGGAGGTCTGGTCACAATAACTAATGAACTTGAAATAGATTTAACTTATGTCAACAATAATTTAAAATTTCACCAAGGAAATGTAGCAAGGCATGAACTGCATGAATTCTGATAGCTGTATCTTTAGTGCCTTTGGCTTGCATGCTTTGGTGATTTTAAAGCATATTCAGAAGCTTAATAATGCACATGAAGTACTGGCTTTTGGCAGCGACAAATGTTTTTCTTAAAAAGATCAGCAATTATTTTGATGCTAATTGCTTAAATTAAATATTCACAACCATATTATTCCAAAAGTAAGTCATAAAGGCACAATGTCCTGGAAAACAGAAGAAACACCATTGGAGTAGAATGCTAATTTTCTGCTCACTCCAAATTATTGTGACATAAATCAGCTTATAGATATTTTCCTAAGAATATAATCACCCATGCTAATGTATTGCTTGAAGTCTAGGATCTTCCTAATCCAGTGAAGCATCAAGTTTGAAACCTTGCATGCAATCCGCAATGATAAAATTGAATAGATTTTTGAAGAGGGAGAGGCATAGCATGAACTATGTTATTCCAAAATAGCCCAAAGAAGCTATTTCTTGCTTTTGATTTCTCTACTTCAGTACAATGCTTCAGATCATTTTTGTTTTTCTTACAGATATGTAGTAAATATTTTAAATACCCCTGATAGGATTTTGTTTAGTCTATGCAGGCCACAGGGCAAATGACTGGAGTTCAGCAAATGTGGTACTATTGGTCAGATGTAACAGGGATAAACCTAATGGTATGAATATCGACTTCTCCAACTTCAAGTAACCCTTGCTTTCCCTCTCTCTCCGTACCTCCCCCATCCTAGTTATCTGACCCATCTGATTGTCCCCTTGATTAAACATTTATCTTCGCGTGCTTCATTGTCACAATGATCAAGGCTACATTTTTCTTGATCTTTGACCCCTTCAATGCCTCCTTTTCGCACTTACATTCTTTATCTCTGTGTCACCCTCACCCCTGACTCTCAGTCTGAAGAAGGGTCTCGACCCAAAATGTCACCCATTCCTTTTATCCAGAGATGCGGCCTGTCCCGCTGAGTTACTCCAGCATTTTATGTCTATCTACAATGTAAACCAGCATCTGCATTTCCTTCCTACACATAAACTGGGTAATTGCAGGCTGGTATGTCTCACATGATAGGGAAGTTATTGGGGCAAAAGAGAAATTCTGCTGGACAATTTAATCTGCTCTTGGAGTAGCAGGGATTAATCAAAGATCATGGCTTTAATGCTTTGTAAACAAACATTTTTTTTTCCGAAGAGTTAACACAATATATTGAGGCCATTGCATCTGTAGTGTAAATAGAGTTTTGTGATGTCTCTAACATGGCCCCACATGTGAAACTAGTTGACCATATTTGAGCCCATGGAATCAGAGGCAAGTTGGTAAATTGAATCAAAAATGTACTTAGTATTGGGAGACAGAGAGAGTGACCGTGTGTTGTTTTTGTGATTGGAGGTCTTTGACTGGTGTACCATAGGATTCATCGATCTGACCCTTACTGCTTGTTACAAATATTTACAATTTAGATATGATTATCCGGGTTAAGGTTAGTAAGTTTACAAATGACATGAAAATTGGTCATGTGGTTAATAGTGAGATGGAATAGTAAGATTAAACGAGAACTTACCTAAGTTTGAAGTTTGATCTTTATTTTATGAGGAGTTACATTGGTGATTACGTGAAGAACCCCGCCAGAGCGCCTGCGCGTCAATCTTCAAAGCAGCGGTGTGAAATCACAAAAAACAACAAGCGAAGTAATATAGTATCATAATAAAACGAGTAATACAAGAACTTCCATCTGACCTTTATGATAGAGGGTTGGGTTGTGGTGGGCACGTAATCACCAACGTAACTCCTCATAAAATAAAGATCAAACTTAGGTAAGTTCTCGTTTAATCTTACTATTTTACTTCGGAGTCACGTGAAGATTTTAAAGCTTTGTGATTTCATGCCATAGATCAATCCCGGCTTCTCACTGCATTGATTGACTCGGAACGAGAATAATCGATAATGCATTAATAATAACATTTGTACCACAAATGCAGTAATTCATTTATTTTAATAATGAAAATTAATCAGATCCCCTTTAAACCAGAGGAATTTACGCAGAACTTAAAATAGTTTCAGCAAACAATCCCGCATTAACAATAGGCCGATGGTAAAATTGTTGAAACATCAACTCATTGGACCACCCGGCGGCTGCGAGGATATGGTCGACGGGGACGTCTTTCGCCCTGGCTGCCGACGTTGCTGCTGCCCTATTCAAGTGAGATGAAAAACATCAGTGTTAATACCAGCAGCTGTTAAGACTTCTTTTAACCATCTGGAAATAGTCTGTACTGAAAACTCTTTTGTGTGGTTTCTTGTGTGTGATCAACAACCCAGTTTCCGTATTTCTCAAACTCTTTGTGACCTCAATGTATTGTAACAAATATGTCTTAATACAGAGACAAGGATCAATTGGATATGCTGCTAGCACAATTTTAAATCCTGTCACACCTGGCCTACTTTGCTTTAGTAAGTCACAGATATAGTATGAAACCTTGTCTTCAGTTACTTCCATCCTGTCTATTTGTAATTTTTGAAGTGTTTGCACTCGTTGTGCTGTCACTAATGCCATAAGCATGACTACTTTCATACTGAGTTTTGCCAAAGGTAAAGACACACTTGGTGACCATTCACGAAGTAGCTTAAGCACCACACTTACACCCCAGATTGTCATGTACCTAGGTTTAGGAGGTTTGGAAATTAAAGATTCCTTTCATCAGTCTGGAAACAATGGGTGCGACCCAATTGGGTTTCTTTCTGAATCCAGAACCAAATATGAGGACAATGCACTTCTGGCTGAATTAATTGCACTATAACTCAAACCTCCATCATAATAAAGTTTTGACAGAAATTCTAAAACATTTGATATATCTGCAGTACTATATTCCACATTCTTTTGTACACAGAACTCTTCCCATTTCTTAATATAAGAAAGGTACTGTTTTTGAGTGCTCTTCCTCCAGGCTGCCGTAAGCATGTCCACAGTACGCACAGACAGTCCTCGCCCCAGAAAATGCCTTCTTAAAACCTGTAAATCAACAAATCCAAACGATCATATAATGGATGTTGTTCCCCTGTCACAGGGTGCAGCAATAGATTACCTTTTTTGGGACTTTCATCAAAGTTTGTGTCGTTAAATTCTAATATTAAAGGATACCATGGATGTGTAGGCCAATCTGGTACTACCAATACCCCTGAAGCAGCATCTTGCCTGATTTTAAGCAAACATCGGCTTATGAGGCAGAAAGGTGGAAATATATATAAAAACATACCACCCCAATGTAGCGAGAAAGCATCAATCGCCACTGCTCCTGGATCTGGTTCCCATGACACATATCTCGATAGTTGATGATTTAGTCTAGATGCAAACAAGTCGATGTCTGGTATTCCAAATCTGATTACTATGTCATTGAATACCTCTCGATTCAACATCCATTCTTTATTATCCTGGAACTTTCGTGACCTGGTGTCTGCCATCGTATTCAATCTATCTGGTAGATGGATAGCTGAAATCCAAATGTTCTTTTCAATACACCAAGACCAAATTTGATTAGCCATTTTGTCACATGACACCGATTAATATAGGCAACTGCTGTTGTGTTATCAATTTGAACTTGAACATGCAGATTAGTTGTGTTAGAACAGTAAGCTTGGAGTCCATAGAAACATCCTAAAAGCTCCAAATATTTAATTCCCCATGTCTGCAGTAACAATGACTCTTCCTGATTCCATCTGCCTCCGCAGCTAGATGCTAAGTCAGTTGCACCCATCCTAGTGCACTGGCATCAGTTTGTAATATCATGGAAGGTTGTTCAATCAGCACTTTGCTGGAACTGCCTGAGACATGTAGAATCCACCACTGCAGATCAGAAACAGCATTTGTTGTTAGTTGCATGGTTCTATCAAAATGACCAGCATGCATTCTCAGTGCCTGTTCTTTAACTCTCTGCAGCTGTTGATAATGTAATGGTCCGTATTGGACTGCTGGGAATGCTGCTACTAATTTTCCCAGTACTCGAGACACCTGTCTGATTGAAGGTTTTTGCTCATTTAACAGATTACTGCAATCTTTAATCAACTCTGCCCTTTTTTCTCTGGGCAAAGTAATTTTCATTTGAACTGAATCAATTGTGAACCCCAAATATTCAATTGATGTACATGGTGTTAACCTTGATTTCTTTGGATGAATTAGAAACCCCAAACTTTCAAAAGTGGATTTCACATCTGCAACAGATGCTTCTGTTGACTCTTTTGTCCTTCCTATAATCAGGACATCATCCAAGTATGCCATTAGTACATGCCCCTGGCTTCTCAGCAATCCCAGAATTGGTTTTAACAATTTTGTGAATATTCTGGGAGCGGATGTTAACCCATTAGGCAGGGCTTTGAACTGTCATAACTGGTTCATCCATGTAAATTTAAGATACTTCCTATCTTCTGAGTGAACACACACTGAATAATATGCATCTTTTAAATCTATAGTTGCCATATAACATGCTTCTGAAATAAGCTGTTTGGCAGTCACAAACGTCTCCATTTTGAAATGTCTAAATTGAACAAAAGGATTCAGACTTGTCAAGTCTAGAATAATCCTACATCCTCCATCCTTTTTTGATCGAGGGAATATATTTGACACAAATTGGTGAATTTGGTAGACTGATTCTTCAATAACACCTTTTATATATAGGGTTTCAAGTGCAGCTTGAACCTCCATCACTTATTTTTGTGCAAAGTGGAGAGTTCTGCTAGGAATATGCTGGACAGGCAAATCATAATTTGGATTGAATTCAATTCGAAATCCTTGTATACTATTCAGAATTACCACATCTGAAGTAATCTTCTTCCAATTGTTATAGAAGAGATGTAATCTGCCTCCAACTTTTGGAGTTAATCCCGTTAGTATGTTCCCATGAGAACCAGGGCCACCTACCTCTTGAGTTATTTGAGTACCCTGAGGTCCCTGGGTTCTCCCGGAAGCACCACCACTGGTTCTTGCTCCCGCTGCAGGCCGCCAACTACGTCCCTGCGTTGATGAGCGACTTGGTCCTGGTCCAGGATCCGTATGACGTCTGAAAGGATACCTCCTCTTTGCAACCATCAATGTTTTCATCAATCCGGCTGTTTTCGCTTCATCTTCCAACTCTTTAATACGTCTCCCGAGATCCTCTCCAAAGAGTAAGTTGGGTAATTGTATATTACTTGGTTTGCAGAGTGCTGCGAATTTAGGATTGATAGTAGGCCGTATAGCACACTCCGTCATTTCTTGGCTTTTATCCGCTATTCTGGTAAAAGCAGTTATTCCAGAACCCAGCAGCTTTAATATTCTCTGCAATTTCACTTCTTGAGTTCTCATTGTCATACTCAACTGATTCCAGATTACTTGATTCACTGCTGGTGCTTTCAGCAACACACAGTTACTTGGAGTCTCATGCTTTCTTGCAGTATCATCCATCTCCTGCTGTTCCAGCTGATGGGAAACCAAGTAATTTATTAGGGAGGCTAATTCTTCTCCTAATGGCTCTCCTGACCCTGACGGGGCAGCGAATCGTACTGCCAGGGGTGGAACATCTGGCAGCTGCCGTTCTTCGTCTTGTACAGCCTCACCGTCAGAGTCGGGGTCTGCACTCTCATGACCCGTGGCACGCGCCTCAGCCCTGAGGGTGCATTCCATCAGCCCTGAACCAGGAGATGTTGAGCTGCTTTCAGCAGCTTGGGTTTTGCTACACTCCTCCCTGAGTGTGCTTCATTCCAACAGCCTATGTACAAGGCTTTCCATCTGGGCAATCCGCTCAAAAGCGGTATCTAGCCCTGGAGCTACTTCCATTGCCTGGGACTCCCCCTCCGTGGGCCATCTTGATTTAAACTTCGCCTTGCGCCTGACTGGCGCTGACTGTGTTCTCACCAGCCCCAGGTCCACAGTCGCTACACTCTCCGCTGGCGACTGTACCAGGGTTAGAGGCGGCTGGTCGCTAACCGCAATCTCCCGACTTTCTGTCGGCTGAGTCGCTCGCCTCTTCCCCTTGCCCGTTTTTTCCATGGTGTCTGTGGAAAAAATCACCACAGACCCACAGTAAACAGACCCGGAAATACTTTTTAAAAGTTTATACTTACCTTGTAGTTGAAAACTACAATTCCACTAGAGGAGCTCTGCTCCTCGCGTCCGTTTGCGCCAATGCGTCTGACGTAATGACGCGCAGGCGCTCTGGCGGGGTTCTTCACGTAGTCACTCACGTGACTCCGAAGTTAAATATTGTGATTATAAGCTATTCATTAGTTTATAAGATGGGCAGAGAGTTGAGGCAGATGGACAGTAATCCTGACAATTGTAAGGTGATGCCTTTTGGTGAATTACTGAGGGTATGATCTATACAATGAGGGAGCAGAAGAATATGACACGAGTCTAAAAATTCATGTCATTGGTATCACAGGTAGATAAAGTGGAGCTGGCATACAGCATACCTACCTTCATTATCAAGGGCATTAGATATAAGAGTAAGGAGATTATGGTGCAACTTTATTTAAAAAAAAATATATATATATATATATATATATATATATATATATATATGTATGTATGTATTTATATATATATATTGGTTAGCCACTGATGTACTATCTACAATTCTGGCTGTCACACTATAGGAAGGACTTTCACCCTTCCTTCTGCCCATCTGCCTCTGTCTAACTTTTTTTGGCTACATCCACCTATCTCCATGTGACTGGACCCCTCTACTTCTCTTAGCTGGCTCCATCTGTCCATTATCCTGCACCTCTCCTCAGTCACCTGCTCGCCCGTCTCACCATTCCTCCTCTCCTCTGTACGGCTATCTTCCTTCTTTCCTCTGTCACCCAGAGATACTGCTCAACCCAACCAGTGTCTTTCTTGCTCCAGATTCCAGCATCTGCAGTTCCTTGTATCTCAATAGGAAGGACATGGTTGCGTTGGAGAAGGTGCAGAGAAGATTCACCAGGACATTGCCTCGGATAGAACATTTCAGTTACAAGGAGTGACTGGATCGGCTGTTTTTGTTTTCCCTGGAGCTGCAAATCCTGAGGAGGTAGCTGATGGGGTTGTCAAAATTATGATGATCATAGATCGGGTGGAATGCAGAAAATATTTCCCTAGAGCAGAGGGTTCAAAAGGATGTGTAGATTTAGGGAGAAATGTTTAGAGGGGATCTGAAGAGGAATTTATTTCACCGAGAGGGTGGTTGGCACCTGGAACACACTTTCTGTGCTTCCACAGTGTTCAAGCATCTAGACGCGCACATGTATTGTCAATGCATAGAAGGCTGCAGACCAAGTGTTTAGTTTAGTTTAGAGTTACAGTGCGGAAACAAGCCCTTCGGCCCACCGGATCCGCGCCGACCAGCGATCCCCGCATATTAACACTATCCTACACCCACCAGCGACATTTTTTACATTTACCAAGCCAATTAACCTATAGACCTGTACGTCTTTGGAGTGTGGGAGGAAACCGAAGATCTCGGAGAAAACCCACGCAGGTCACAAGAAGAACGTACAAACTCCATACAGACAGCATGCTGCATTCGCTGTAAGGTAGCAACTCTACTGCTGCGCCACTGTGCCCCCCCCCCCCCCGTTGGTGCAGGAAAACTAATTGTTACTGACCAGTGGAGCTAGTGAATATTTAAATAATAATTTTAAAACATTTGTTCGAGAAGTTAGGGGTATTTAACAATTAATTTCACTTTCATCTTAAAACCCAGCTGTCATTGTAAGTGTAAATGGTTCCTATAAATCTATCCTGAAATGCTTAGCTTCAGGCAAAGGCAAAGTTACAAAACTGTTAGTTTTGAAAGAAATATAGTGTTAGTAAGAATGAAAGGCAAATTGCATGGAAATACACTGAAACTGATTCCGAAGACAAGAATCCTGTGCTGTTGATACTACAGTGGCGAACAAATCTTACCATTTGCTTCTCTCAATTGAGAGAGTGGAAAATTCAAAATCTGAAGGCTCATCCTGAAACGTCACCCATTCCTTCTCTCCAGATATGCTGCCTGTCCTGCTGAGTTACTCCAGCACTTTGTGACTATCTTCTGTGTAAACCAGTATCTGCAGTTCCTTCCTACTCAAAAAAAATGTAAAAGGTGTACCCAGAAAAGTGAACACTTTCTCTGTTATCAGTGGTTTGGATTGTTTGCTGACACATAGAGATTGGTACTTTTGACTCCCTTTTCCCATTTAGAAGGAATGCTCCACTATTTCAACTGATTGTTACAATATATTTCTTTTACTTGTGACATTGAGTCCACTGAAACCAAAATATTATAATTCTATTTTCAATTAAACATGTTTGCATAACTTTCAGGGCGACTTTGAAGGAAGCAGTTCTTTCAAAAATAATGTTTTGATACTCATCGGTTTGATTCCAGAACTGTGCTGAAGTAACTTGCATCAAAAGGTGCATCAGTTGACCTCTGTTTTCATAATACAATGTGTGAAAAGTCTGCGAGAGTCCCTGCTCTTGGTTGCCACACACTAAAGGGATACCCAAAATCTACATGCCTCAAGTAGGATTGGGTTCACTTGGACTTTCTTTAAAGTAATGTAGTCTGGGAACTTCTCAGACTTGTTTTGTCAGAATTGGTGATTCAAGGATGAGTGCACTTTGTGAGGCAATAACCTGGCATGAAAACAGCAAGTGAAACCAAAGTTAGTCACCGAATAATACAGCATGGAAGCAGGCCCTTTGGCCCTACTTGTCCATAGTGACCAAGATGCCCCATTTGCCTGTGTTGTGCCCATATCCCTTAAAACCTTTTCTATCCATTCTACCTGTCCAAGATTATTCTAAATGATGCTATAGTTCCTGCCTTAACTACCTCCTATGCAGTCACGTGCCGTGAGTAATTACTCAGGGTAGGCAGTTATTCGGCTTTTAAAAAATCTTAAACCGCGCATGCGCAGATTGTTCTCCTCTCCGTAAGCTGTCAGTCGACTTTTATAAAGTCTTCAAAAGCCATATCTCTTAATAAAGTACCGTATTTCCCGGCAATGAAGACGCACCTGCATCGAAGAAGCACCCCCATTTTGAGTTGCTAAATTTTGAAAGAAGGCTGGTGGGACATAGAATTTCTCACGCCCAAGGCTTCCAAATCTCCTTCATTCTGAATTAGTGAATGGGTGGGGGGGTGGAAGGTGATGGCAGGTAGAGAGATGGTGGGGAAAATGGGAGCACACCGGGACAAATTGAATCAATTGTGATCTTATTGAATGACAATACTATTTCAAGTGAGCAATTGTGGGGAGAGTTCCTTTCACAGCGTGTGGGGAGTCTGGCCAGGGGTAAAGTTGCGGGGAGGGCAGGAGTGTTGAGTAGGAGGGGGTCGGGGATCATGCCAGTAATTCACTTACTCACCGCTGCCACGGCGCTCCGGGCGCGGAGCCACCACATTGTGGCCGGGGAGGGAAGTAGCTCGGGTGGCTGCGAGCAGCTGCCGGGACCTCAGCACCTTCTGCCGGCCGCTCACCTCTGGCAGTGCTCTCCATCTGAACACTCCTGTGTCAGCGTGAAGAAGGGACCAATTGAGGTTACTCGCGCTGACACAGGAGTAAGCTACACCGCCCGCTGTTCTGTTATCCATTGCCCGCTGACCTGCTCTTGAGCTGGTCCCCTCACTGTCCGGTCTACATTGAAAGACACGGACCGGGCAGTGAATACCATGTAGTGTCACCCAGCGCAGCAAGTGAGGCCATGTCCTGCTCCCGGCGGCAGTTGGAATTTATGGATTTGCGGGAAGTGGCTGACATGAGCGAGGCCAGCGAGCAGCAGAAGAGAGGTGTTCAGACGGAGAGCACTGCCAGAGGTGAGCGGGCCGGCAGAAGGCGCTGAGTTGGTGGCCAGTTCCACTGTCCAGTCCCGGTGGCCGCTTGCAGCCACCCGAGCTACTTCCCTCCCCGGTCACAATGTGGTGGGTCCACGCCCGGAGCGCCGCAGCAGCGGTGAGTGAGTTGCTGGCATGATTCCCGACCCCCTCCTTCTCAACGCTCCTGCCCTCCCCGCAACGTTACCCTTGGCCAAACTCCCCACATGCTGTGAAAGGAAATCTTCGTTTCCCCCCCCTGCAGCGCTGTCCTTTTACAGCCGCTGCCCACGTTCTTGATGTTGCTGTACTGAGGGATAGCCAAATCTATCTTTCTTGGCTAACAACCTAACCTTCGGCCTCCAAGCCACAGGTAAATTTTCGTGCCTTATTTTTGGGTAAAAAATAGCATATTCATTGTCGGGAAATACAGTATTTAAAAACATATAGCTCAAGGAACTCTACTTAACACATTATTTGTACACAAACTCCATTCTTCTCTCTTTGTTTCATAAGATAAGGACAATCCATGTTTGAAAAACCCACCAAGAAACTTGCGCTGCGCATGCGCAGGAGGCTAATGCGCATGCGCAGTATGCAGACCAATCGATCTCTTACGTAGGCATAATTCTCCCGAGCCTTTACTATTTATATTTAATAATTACCATTTTATAATTTTAGTCAGGGTAGGCAGTGCCTACCTTGCCTACCCTGACATCACGTGCCTGCTCCAATGGCAGCTTGTTCCATATGCCCATCCTCTGATTAAAAAAGATGCCACTCAGGTACCTATTAAAGTTTGTCTCTCTCATCTTAAACCTATGTTCTTTGGTTTATGATTCCCCTATCCTGGGTAAAAGACTCTGTGTTCGCCCAATCTATTCCCTATTCACCTCCGTGAGATCACCCCAAAGCCTTGTGCACCCCTAGGAATAAAGTCTCAGCATGCTCACCTATTCAGTGGCACTCTATTGCCACAAGTACACAAGAGTCACCACATTTTGGGTACCACGATAGCTCAATCCCTCAGGCCCTGGCAGAATCCTCGTAAATCTTTTCTGCACTCTTTCCAGTTTAATGACATCCTTCCTACAGCAGGATGACCAAAACTGAACAGAGTACTCCAAATGTGGCCTTACCAACATCTTGTTTACCTGTAACATAATGTTCCAACAGCGATACTCAATATCTTAACCACCCTACTTATCTATTATACCTCTGCTCTACAACACTCCCCAAGGCTTACCTTGCACTGAGAACATCTTCCTATTGTTGATATTCAAATACAGTTGGAAAGAGAGTAATTTTCGCATGCTAAAAGCATAATTGGTTAATATTTAGCCATATCTTTCTTTTATTTTCCCTCAGTATCCTTTGCCATCTATGCTCTTCCCCCGTGCATGAACAATGATGGTCCTGAACTCTGACTAATTCTCTTTCCAGAGTCCCATTGTCAGCTAATCCCATAGGCTCCTTGTTTACCTTTTGCCAGATCTCTCTCCCACCGTTATATCAGCCTTCCCCCACCTCTGGTTTAGGTATAGCCCATCCTCCTTGCATAGGTCCCAAGTACTCCACATGCAATCCCAATGATCTCGATACCAAAAGCCCACTCTCCTGCACATTAATCTGCGCTATCCTCCTTATTTCTATCGTCATAAGCCTGTGGCACAGGCTACGATCCTAGTATTACATAGGTTCATATTTTGAACATTCTTCCAGATTCCTCCAAATCACTTGCAGAATCTTGTCCTTGCTTCTACTTATGATATTCATATCTACATGTTCCAATCTTTGCTGGTTCTTCTTCCACCTTCATAATGTCCTGTACACAATCGGAGACATTCCTGGCACCAAGGAGGCAACTTATCATTCTGGACTCTGACTGTCAGTCACAGAAGCAACCCATCAGTTACCTCGCCAATGAATCTCACAACTGCTTGTGTAGACATTTTCCTCCTTTCCTATGTTTCAGAGCCAGCCATGGTGTCACAAACTTAGCTGTTGCTTCTTTTCTCTGCGTGGCCATCTCCTCCTTTCCACCTCCAGTATCTGAAATGGTATACCTCTTGGGAGAATGACCACGGGGATCCCTTGCATTATGTGCCTACAGTTACTGCCCTCCACGGTGGTCAACTATATTCATTCTGTACCTGTGTCATGGCCAGCTCTCTAAGCACACAATCTGCAACATTTCCCGTATCCTGAATTCATTCACTACTCCAGCCACTCTATGCCGTCCCTCAGGAACTGCAGGTGGGCACACCTTCTACAGGTGTAATCACCAGGGTCACTGAAAATGTTCCTGATTTCCCACATCCTGCAGGAGAAGAATACTATTGTCATAGCTTACATATCTTTTATCCTCAGTCCCTTCCACTAAGGAAGTAAAACAATAACATGGTCACTGCTTATGCTGCACACCAAAGCTAGATGCTCAACAGAGCCCACATGTTGATCTTTAAAGCAGCACTTCAATCTAATAACCTCACTCAGTTTAATTGCTACACCATTGGTGGTCATGAGTTTAGCTGAAAGGATCTCAAACTCACGAAATATCTCTACCTCATTCTTTAGTGTGTTCCTTTAATCCTATTGTATTATTCAAGTCTGGGTCACTTATCCTAATGTCACCTCAGGTATTTGGTGTTACATTTTGGTATAAATTTGGTACATTTGGTATAAAATATTTAGAGCTTTTATTACATTTAACAAAACAAACTTTGTTGCTGCTAAAGATAGATGCAAAAAGCTGGAGTAACTCAATGGGTCAGACAGCATCTCTGGAGAAAAGGAAAAGGTGACGTTTCAGGTCGAGACCTTCTTCAGACTGGTCTCGACGTGAAACGCCACCTATTCCTTTTCTCCAGAGATGCTGTCTGACCTGCTGAGTTACTCCAGCTTTTTGTGTCCATCTTCGGGTTAAACCAGCATCTCCAGTTCCTTCTTACATATTTGCTAAATTATGTTCTTTTCATGTTTCATGATGAAAGGACGAGGTGCCTGGATTTCAGGCACTGGCACAGTTTTTTTATTGAAAGGCACAAATTAGTGTCTTGTAGATTGATCCTGTGACATTTTATTCATTATCAGTTACAAAAATGACAATAGTTTTTGCCCAATGCCATTCATGTGTTCATGATGTCACAATGTGCTTTACAGCCAATGCATTATTGTAGTGCTTGTTGTTCAGAAAACTATGGCAGCGTACAAACCAGCGTTAAAGAGATTTACAAACACTTTGTTTTGCATTGTTCGAAGAACGAATCTTCAAAAGAGGGGTTATTTCTCCCTATTTAGGAGAGAACCCATGTTTAATTACTCCTGCATGGAATTTTTTTTGGGGGGGGGGGCAGATGCAAATGAGGATAAGACCTCAAGAGAGCTTCCACAAGATAATCTGAATTGGATGGGTCATGGATAGGAATTATGGCTCCAATATCACAAGTCAGAATTTCCGCTGTGTGCTCTGGGCTTTCACCTGCGAAGGCATCTTGAGGGGGGGGGGGGGGGGGGGAGCTAATATGGTAGTATCAGAATATGAATGCAGAACTTCACAGACATTATGATCAAGAAAAAAATAAAATAACACACTGCTGCATCATAATAGCTAGTATCACTGTTTATAAATAATGCCTTTGCCAAAGTGGTCTGATAGTTTACTCCATCAGGAGACCAAAGAACTCAGTCGATGTCTATAACACTTTATTACGGTTTTAGAGACTAGTCTTAGCAGGAGGAATCTTCAACAAAGCATGAGCTGATGAAAAATTCAAGTAAATGAAATAACAATATGTATTGTATATTTTGCAAGGGAAACAGAATTGCAAAGCAGACACTTTGTTGACTATTTGAGTGGAGGCATTTCTGCAGAACTTGATGAGGAATGGTCATTTAACCAAGTAATTAACCTAGGATTATTTTGTGGCCTTTTTCCATCCTCTTTAAGATTTATGAGTTATTTTTTTATGAGATTTTCCAGGATAAAGATCAAACAAATGCAATTCCATGGTAGTTTAAGTCTTCATGGTTGACATTAATATTTTTATGATGATGAATGCAAAGGTTATAGAATCACACTTATCCAAGGTTGGCCTCATTGGGTCTTTTTTTTGTAGGAAAGAGACCTATGGCAGACTTTGTCAAATCGTGGGACTAGAACAGGGTGAATTGGAAGAGCGGATATTTTCTTTCACCAATATAACCTAGTGATTGATTTTATTTTTGTTTAGACAATGGGAGGAAGGATTCAAGGTGCATTGACCAAATTTTCTTGCCCCAGAGGTTGCTGTGATCTTGAATTAATTAACTGAATTCATGTCCTCCATGCATGTTTTAGTAAGTACATGGACAATCACTTGAAATGCCTTGCCTCAAGGCCATGAACCAGAAATTAGGTGGGAACAGTCATTCATTTTTGCTTTGTGTGGACATAACTGGCTAAGTGGCCATTTCCCAGGCCACATAGTTAAAGCCCTGTTTCACTGTGCGAGTTGACCCACGAGTGACCCCGAGTGAAAGACTCGTGGTTGCGTACGAGACTACAAGTTTATGATCCAGAGTTTAACCGAGTTCCCACGGGTATGTCTAAGTTTGCCGTTTACTTCTCATTTCTGCGATGTTCCAAGTTCGTCTCCCGAGTGTACCAAGTTCCTCTCCCGTTAATCTTGAGGCAACAATGTATATCGACGTGTTGAAAAATCATCACATGTTAAAAAAATGATGTCATGCTTTTTTTTTACATACTATAAAAAGCCTGCCTTGTTTAAATTGGCTGTTGAAACTCCTGTTGCCTCTCCTCCTCCTCCTCCTGTATGACTATAGCCTCCATGGCAGGTATTTTGTAAGGTTCTGCTCTTCCCTTTCATCGAACTTTTCTGGGAGCCATCTCTAGCAAGCTTCTTATCAAAAAGATTCACCAGCAATGAGGTGAAACGCCCAAGATTGACCCAGGTCACATGCTGATGTTGAAGTCACCTTTTTTTTACTCACCTTTTTTTTCCTCTGTCCAGCTGATGAGTTCAGAGTGCACATGAGAGTCACCGGAGTCATGTCTGATTGCCTGGGCAGCCTACCAGCTTCCACAGTCTACATCGTACAAAGCATCATATTGTGATGCATCAATGCCTGTTTTGGGAGCAGCTTTGCCCTAGAGCGCAGTATATATTACAGAGACTTGCAAATGTAGTGCAGTCTATTACACAGGCCAGCTTTCCCCCTATCAACTCAAGCTACACTTCGACCTGCTTCGGGAAGCAGCCAACGTACCATTCCTTCCTCTCCTTTCACCCCGTGAGCAGATAATACAAACGCTCACATACACGTACTACCTGATTCAGGGACAGCTCCTTCCTCACTGTCATTAGATTGCTGAAACGGAAGTTTTTCGGTGTGTGAAGAAGGGTCTCGACCCGAAACGTCATCCATTCTTTCTCTCCAGAGATGCTGCCTGTCTCGCTGAGTCCAGCATTTTGTGTCTATCTTCTCATAACTGAAGTCCTGATCTCCTGATATACCCCATTACAGCTCTTGGACAAAAAAACTCGAAACTTTGTTGTGTTGTATCTGCACGCTGGTATTTTTTTTCTCTTTGCGCTAACTATTTATTGCACTTATGTACGGCTTTATTTCAAAACTCGCAAACATTCAGGTGACAAAATAACCCAATATCAATACCATGTCCGCCTCATCCCAGTTTATGGGGGATGGGGGGGGAGTAGGATCATGATATGAATCTGTGCCAAGTTGTAAAACTCCAGCCGGGATACCGTCGTCTCCGGGTTCGTGATCATACCAGTAATATTGTGAGATCGACATACTGTTGGCACTCGCAATATTTCTGGCATTATCACTAATCAATTATTACATCTCAGAATTTGTGTAACAATATTTCACGTTCCCTGGGAACATTAGCACTTTAACACTGCACTTTGGGATCTTATTTGCCATCGGGTAAAAGATTGTGATTATGGTCATGTTAAGAATTAAAAGTCATAAAATCAATGTGTGAAATGTGATTCTTATTTTTCAAAGTCTCTCATAGGAAACAATGAGCGTATAGAGCCCAGGGAGAGGGGGGGGGGGGGAAGGGACGTACACTCACAGAGGCAGAGTCTCTCAGCCTGTGTGAGAGGGAGGGAGGGAGAGAGAGACACACACACACACAAGGTGGATGTGAAATCTCACCTACCTGTTTCAGTGACAGGCACCCGCAGCCAGTGAATGAAGACACCCCCATCTGTCTCCCCCTCCTCTCCCTCCACTCTCCACCCCCTCTCCTCCACCCCACCCCCCTCACCCCCCCCTCCCCCAATTTGGAAATGTCATCCCATCACCCATTCCTTCTCTCCAGAGATGCTGCCTGCCCGCCGAGTTAAAGAGTTCCCACTTGCAACAGCATAACAGGCCAGTAAACACAATACTCATAGATAATACACTAAACAAAGAAAATATATATTAAAAAATCCAGTATTATTGCAAAAATCCCAAAGTCCTTAGTGCAACCAAGGCAGTTTGTAGTTCATAGTTTAGTTAGCATTTGTAGCGTTCAAGAGCCCGATGGTTGTTGGGAAGAAGCTGTTCTTGAACCTGGAGGTCATGGTTATCAGATTCTTATACCTTCTGCTCAGCAGGAATGAAATGAGAGCATGGCCAGGGTAGTGTGGGTCCATGACAATGCTGGCTGCCTTTTTGAGGCAGCACCTCCTATAGAACCCTTTGATTCAGTAAAGTTCAGTAAAGAGATCGGGAATCTGGCATCATGGCTTGAGAAGAAAACCCAGCCTTTAACATCCGCACAATGAAAGAGTTGGTGTTGTCCTACGGAACAGGGGTGCAGGAGAGGTGAACACAACCCTGTCTTCTTCAACAGCACTGGTAGAGATGGCTTCTGGACGTGACTGGCAAACCACAGATTAGGCTGCCATGAAGTGTCATAAAATGTTCTCACGCTGTTCCTCAATACTGGTTTGTCTTAAGGTTGTGAGCTCAGTCCCAAATACACAAAATCTATATATAAACTTCAAGGAATTTTTTCTTTTCAACCTATTCTGTCACCTTATCAATAACTTTTACTTTGTTAAGCAGAATTTGTCTTTAAAAAGTCTAAGTAACTGATATTTCTGTCCCTGATTATTGTTTCTAAAAAGAGTTCCCACGGTAGAATCACGAGTCACAAAGGTAAACGCACGGGCCACTACGTTCTTACAACGAGTTGAAATGTTTCAAACTTTAACCTCAAGAGTACATTTTTCTTGTGGAATAGTTCAAACATGTTTGAAATTTTTCAAGAGTTAACAAGTTTCATGGGTACCTGCCGTTAGCACCACGAGTCGCTAAGTTGCGTCCACGAGTTCCGACGTTCCCGCTACGTTAATTGTACGTGATTACCACGAGTTAAATTTGTTTTAAACTCGGGGTACCTCGTGGGTCAGCTTGCACAGTGTAACAGGGGTTTTACATGGTTCTCTTTTGAAGGCGGTAAAATATCATGAAAGATGCATTAGCCAAAGAAATTCTGTAAGATAAACCAGGTGGTATTCATTTGCAACAGAATAATAAGGCAACTGATTCTTTACAAATTAAAAATGCAGTTTTACAGACTTGCATACTGATCAGAATGATAGTTCCAATTATGAAATAAAGACAGACTTTTTTATTGAGCATTGGATGGATTTAATATACATTTTTGTCACCCACTGTCCACTACCAAAATTCAGGAAGTTTCTGGGATAATGCACATCCAGCACTTCCACCATACCTGTTAAAATAGATTTGTTGCAATTACTACTCCAACTGTATGGCCAGAAATAATATTTGATCTTAATCAAGTGCGCATTTCAAATGCTCAGGATGACTTCCTCCTGAATGGAAGAAGTTCAGGCATTAAAGGAAAGCTGTTTTTCGCACAAAGGGGAGGGAGAGAAAAAAATAATTCAGTATTAAGACTTTTAAAATAAATCACTTTTATTAAACTTTTTTTTTGGTATAATGTTATATATATAGCATAACATTGTGCAGCTTGTTATGAATAATTTGGCTTTATTTCTTTATTTTGCTATGCTTATAAGATCACTATGACTGAGGTAATTTGGGAATTCTTTCAATTTTGCTTCTGAACTTCCACAGACGGCCGTTGCAAATACTGAAAGAAACAACTATGCTGCTACCCTAAGATTTCCATTGATTTTCTGTGGAAGGTGTCACGTCTCCAGATGAGTTATCCAGCCATCCAGCAGCGATGCGATGGTTTTATCTATACCAGTTTATCACCTCCAAATTTTCTTTTAAACTGTCGGGACATGTTTTGAACATGTATTCTTGTGATGACTTGTAACCACGAAGCTAACAACTCCAGTCATAAAATAATTATGATCTGTGGTGTTTCAATTTTCGATTTCCTGATTTTTACTCTTGCCTTGTATCCAGAGACGTGGAAGGTGCCGCTATTTTTGGGATCAGTTGAGAGGAGTCTTTTAACAGTAGATATAAAGGAAATGTGCATGATGATTGTTGCAGCTATCAATAAGTTTTTGATATGTGTTTCACAAATACACTTGGGTATTGTCTGCCCTTAGACAAACCCCACAGTAAGAACTGCTTTAGAGCACAAATAGATGTCACTTTTGGGCGGCACGGGTTAAGGTCTTTGTTAAAAGATACAAAATCTGATTTTTGGGATTGGAGACCTCAATGTTTTTTGAAGTCTGCTGAGATTGTTTCAATTTATGGAGAACAAGATATTTTTAGCTCCTGTGTTTCACTCTTTGTTTCAATTGATCTGTGTTTGGTTTTGTGGTTGCTTTATTTAATTAGTTGCCCTAGTTAACAATCGTTGAACTTTTGTATCAGGGTTGTAATTTTCAATCTTGCACACATTGCTTTATATTTTAAATGAGACTGATTGAGCAGTTTGCAGCATGGCAGCTGCATTATTGTATCATGTTTAAGGTTGCATAAGACAGTGCAGATGCAGGAATCTGGAGTAAAAAACAAAAAGGTGGAGGAACCTGGGGATCAGGCAGCATCTATAGAGGGAAATAGATAGTTGACTGTCCATCTCCCTCCTCATATGCTGTTTGACCCACCAAGTTCCTCCAATATGCTGTTTCTTTGCACATGTATGTAGTTGCAAGTTTGCGTTGCAGTACTCTGTGCACCTTAAATCTGCCCACCCACATATGACTTTTGTCTGTTCATGATTTGATTACAGGAAGCATGTTTCATAACCACATAGGACATCACCTGGGCAGAGAAACATTAGCTCTGCAAGTAGTTGTTGGTATAATCATGAATAACTTGCAAATGAATCATCATTACAAAAAAAAATTACAGAATATTTCCAATTGGTCATCAAACAGCATTTCCTATAATTTCCTTCTCTATTCATGAGTGTAAAACCTGGTGATTTTGTCTATTGCCATAAACAATGAAATCTCTAATATGCCTGATGGCATAATTTTTTCATCATTACAATTCATCTGTAGAAATTGCTCTAAAATAGAAGAAATTATAAATTATTGTACAAATTGTTTTATGTTGGGTTCTCTTTTTTATCATTTTCCCTTTCAATACCATCTATCATACTTGATCATACTGATTGTTAAAAGCCTTATTCTCTCACCCCTCGCTCACAAACCCTCACCCTCCCTCAAGCAACCCCTTTTTTAGAGAGAACAGCGCGGACCCGTTGGGTCCCCCTCCCCAACGCAATATTCCACCACTCATCCATACATGAGGCGATGTTCAGTAAAAATGGCGATCCCGACCCGGCAACCCTCCCCCAACTGCGCAGGCGCGGCTGACAGGTCCCCCGTTGTGACGCCAGAGATCCCCATTGTGACGCGAGTCAAAATGGTGATCTCAAAATGGCGGTGGGCTCGGCAACCCTCCACCAACTGCGCACACACGGATACCAGGCATGGCAACCCTCCCCCAACAGCACAGGCGCGGCTGGCGGGGCCGGCAAGTGGGAGCGCAGCGGGCCCGGAGAGTAGAAAGGATGCACTTTTTGAAAGAACATAAGGAGGAATTTCTTTGATCAGAACGTAGTGAATTTGTGGAATTCATTGCCGGAGATGGCTGAGGAGGCTGTCATTGGGTATTTTTAAAGTGCAGATTGATAGATTCTTGATTAGTAAGGGTTATGGGGAGAAGGCAGGAAAATGGGGTTGAGAGGGAATGATAGATCAGCCATGATTGAATGGAAGAGTAGCAATGGGCTGAACTGCCTAATTCTGCTCCTATGACGCATGAACTTCAGAACTCAGCGAACTCTTCAGCCAACCAACCCCTCGACGCTCATGCACCCTCAAATATAATTTCCTATCAATTTTGTTTTTCTCTACTCAGGTGTGTAAAACCTGGTGCTTTCCTCTAGAAATCTCTAATATGCCCATTGCCATGATATTTTCATCATTACAATTTATCTGTAGAAATTGGTCTAAATTAGAACAAATTGTAGATGAGTGAACAAATTGTTTTATTTTGGATTCATGTTTTGTCCATTGCCTTTTGCTACCATCGGTCATGTTTGATCAGGCTACTGGTTAAGAACTCTTATTTTCTCACCCTCACTCAAATAAAGTGTGACTAATTTTAACAATTCATGTGAAACAAAATGCACAGCTTTGGAAACACTGGGGAATGAGCTAAAGTTTTTATGTAACATCGAGTAATGAATAAAATACAGGCATTTCTTTATATAATAATACATCACTACAAAGAGCACTCGGTATATGAGGAATGAATGCTTTTCTTAAAAGCCTTGGGCAGCACGGTGGCGCAGCGGCAGAGTTGCTGCCTTACAGTGCTTGCAGCGCCAGAGACCCGGGTTCGATCCCGACTACGGCTGCTGTCTGTACGGAGTTTATACGTTCTCGCCGTGACCGCATGTGTTTTCTCCGAGATCTTCGGTTTCCTCCCACACCCCAAAGATGTGCAGGTTTGTAGATTAATTGCCTTGGGTTTGTATAATTATGTGTAAATTGTCCCTGGTGTGTGTAGGCTTGTGTTAATGTGTGGGGATTGCTGGTCGGTGCAGACTCGGTGGGCCGAAGGGCATGGTTCCGCGCTGTATTTCGAAACTAAACTGAACTTGGGGTAGGGTGGAAGGAAAAGATAAATAAGAATCCTCTGTTGATCTATGAATCATTGGGACTGGTTGGAATTTCTGGCATGATTGAAGCTTAAATCAACCTTTGAAGGACTAAGAAGATGATGAAAGAAGGGAAGAGAAGCAGAACATGAACTGTTTTTTGTTCCTTGGTGTTGAGAGAATAGTGTTGCATGACAAATAAGTGACCTATTTAACTTAAAGATTTGATTACTTTTTTGCATTTCAGTAATATTGACTTGATCTTTACCCGTTTAAATGTAATGAAGCATATATAATTGAACGTGGAAAATGTAAACAACTTTGGGCTACCTGTAGATTCCCAATACAACTGAATCTCATGAAGATCTCATTGGCATTTAACCTGTGTAATCAGCTTTTGGATTATGCATCAGATTACATCTGACACACAATCCACTGATTTCAATGTGATTGCAAAGCTACAGAGCAGGAAGGTAAGGATGCTAGAGTTTTGAAACTAATAAATATTATTAATCTTGACTTTATCTTGGTGAATCTGCTGGAAAATAGTAGTGGTTCACAGAATAGATAGCTACTTGTGGAAAGGCGTTGGCGAATATACAATGTAATCAACACTAGATGAGGAAAAAAATGATACACTGGAATTCTGACAAAGAAAGAGTAGACGCTTGAGCTGAACATGAAAATTAATTGACATCCCGAAGAAGCAAGCATTTCATTATTTCCTAATGCTGGCACATTAAAACTGGAGGAGATATTTGATTTTCGAGACAGCATATAATAAAATCTTGATTAAATGGAGTTATGTTCATGTTATCTTTTTGCAACTGTAGAATATGCCAAGAAATAACGTTAACTTCAAATCACTCAGAAAATTTGTTGTCTTACATGGATTCTCATTAACAGATATATAACCTTTAAAATTAATTAAACAGCTTGCCTCTCATAAAGAACAATTAAATTGGCCTTTCTAAATGTCATTTAGTACAGTTTTTATTTAAGTATTGGAGTTGAACTTGTAAAAGTTACACCACATCATGCTGAATCGCACAAGACACTTTAGCACTGAATAGTTAATATGAAGATACTGACTTGTTTTTATTGAAATATTTTGTTTGAAAGGTTACATATAAAAATCTTGTAGGAATATTTTTTGAGTCGACTGCAATCAAAGTCAGCTTGTTTCAATTTGAAGGCAATATCCCATTTCATTGCCCTTTGTAGGACATATTTTTTTTTTAAAGCTAATGCAGGGAAACTATTTCAAGGAGAATAATATTTTCTCAAGATTATTGCATATTGCGTTGTGAACATGTCTGCAAGTGGTAATTTTTTTTGGTTGCTTTGGCTACATTTGTCAAACATTCTAAGTCATGGTCAGAAATTTGCAAAAAGATGAGAAACAATCTGGAAAATACAATCTCCTTGTGGTGATGCTCTTCTGTATTGTGCAATGAAAGGAAAGGTAAGTTGTATTAACACAATGGCTTTTGCCTTAGTCATTCTCTTAGTCATCGGTTCTTTTAGCTATGAGGTGGTGAGAATCAAAGATTCTTCAGGTCGTGCTTGATCAATGGGTGGGAGGTATTTTGTGATTTTGTTCACGTATGCTGCAGTTTGCGAGTGGCTTCCATGTACACGCTCCTTTTATTGAGACTTGATATTCCCAGCACCTTCCCAGATTCCTCACTTTGATTAAAAACCAGGATTGCTATAAGTTGGTAAGGGTGTTAACATTTTCCATAGAGATTTTGAAAATGTTATTGAAGCATTTTCTTTGTCCTGCTGAACATCCTTTCCTGCACTGAAGAGCTTGTTTTCAGAATCTGGTTCGGTACAGAATAATGAAGCCAATTGAGTTGGATGTTATCAGATCCTTGTTGCTGGAGAGGGTGCTGACAATGGATGCAGTGAATTGATTTTAGAAAAATTGTAAGGATTATTTTGGTGGTAATACTTCAGTGCTTTGTAATGCCTGCTATGAATTGCCCATCATACCAAAGCAAATGAGCAGAATTGGGATCACTAACATGCAGTGTATCTTAAGCTTGGTGTTCTGAGACCTTAGTCTTGAAACACTAGCAGTGAACAAGCTTTTCTGTACTACAAAATATCTGCTAAGGCACAATTTATTCATATGTAGACTTCACCAATTTGATTTGATTTTTCATAGAAGCTGATTTTAACTATGTTTAGAGATAAAATAATGAAATGAAGTGTCTGGCGCAAGTGGAAAGAACATTTTTCTTTCTTTGAAGATTTCAGTTATTGCCACTATCTGAAAATTTTGATGAACTCTTCTATACCAAACTAAACAAATACTACTCAAAAGTAACAACAGAGGGTGCTAAATGTACTCAAGTGATAGAAGTCCATCAAGGCCTCCCTGTTGCTGACTTTTTAACTCCTCTTCCCATTCCCATACTGATCTTTCTGTCCTGGGCCTCCTCCATTGTCAGAGTCAGTCCACAAACAAACTGGAGGAACGATACCTTATATTCCAATTGGGTAGGTTGCAACCCAATGCTATGAACATTTGATTCTCCAATTTTAGGTAACTACACCCCCCACCACCACCTGGACTTGCACCTATTTCTCTCCTCCCCCTCCCACTTGCATTCCTTCCTCTAACTTCACAATTTGCAAATCTTCCATCCTTTTGTTTCACATCTTGTGTCTTTTCATCTCTGGCTTTTGTCCAACCATCTGCCTATCAAAACCCCCCTCACCTGTTTCCACCTATTACCTGCCAGGCCAGTCCTCCCCCTCCTCTCTTCCAGCTTTCTCACCCTTCCCACAATTAGTCTGAAAAAGGGTCCCAACATGAAACGTCACCTATCCATATTCTCCAGAGATGCTGCCTGAGTCACTGAGTTACTCTAGCACTTTGTTTTTTTTTGTAAATCAGTCTCTGTAGTTCTTTGTCTCCAGAAGTAAACAGATCAGGCTGCATCACTGAAGAACATAATGGAATCCCTGTTTTAGGCTGATATCCCCGCGTTAGAACTCTTATTTTTACTTCACAAATGCTGCCTGATGTGCCAATCATTTCTGGTGTTTCCTGTTTTTACAACTGAAAGTTTGTTGTTTCAGAATGACCATTGCATAACACTGTACAGTAATTAAAAGTGAACACCAAATTTAAATCGGTCAATAATTCATATTCTCACAGTGTGACGTTTTACATTACCTAAGTTATCTAGTTTTAACAATCTAAAGAAGATCATTCTAATTTAAAGCTAACTATTGAAAACAATCGTGCGTGTCATAGGTAGCTTGGCTGCATTTCTCAAGGTTAAACATTTGTAAATAAAATGTTACTGAGGATGACCTTGTTTCACTGTAAACCATAAACTTGGAAGATAATAAATATTTTTGACTGAAGAATATTTCATAATTTTTTACTTGAGTTAGATATCCATGATTATTTAATTAAATCAACGTGGTGCATTATACAAGTGCATATCTACTTTTACAATGCAATGCATCAAAATAAATATCATTTTTTGCATTTCTATTTTGATTCCTTGCTTTCATAACTGGATGACCACTTCAGATATCATATTGCTTGTTAATGGACATTGTAGCAGCTGTAAAACTTAGGAACATTTGGTCTTTGTGCATTATTAAGTGGAATTGGAAATCAGATTCCAGCTTTATACTTAACAGAGAAAGTATTATAATGGATGTGGAAAAATCATTGCCCCAATTTTGTAAATGTATTGATCACATTGAAAGCAGAATTTGCCAATGTAACATTATACTTTCATATCAGTTAATCAAATTGATCTACCTTACCTCCTGTTATCTACATTGGAACTGATTTTTAGTGACATTAATAGTCCAGTTCTGAAATTATTACTGATTTCAGTTTGACAAATTTATGTAGATGTTAATATAAGCTCAAGATAATGTTGCATTAAATAATATAGATATTGGTGGTCTCAATGATGTTACAGGTTTAACTCTGCTTTCTTAAATTGCTTTATAATGTGGGATCCTAACAATAAAATCGATAAAATTATCAAAAGTTAATTATTGGAAGTACAAAATGCTTCTACTTTTAATGCCATGACAAGTCTTGTATAATATAACTATTATATTGCAAATCACTGAGTAGAAGTAATGACTTGTTGCTTTTTTTTAATCAACCTGATCCACTTAGAAATTGGAACTTTCATTTTCGCTAGAACATGTTTTGTGGGATTATGGAACACTAGTAACGGCACTGCTCTGCTTTTTAATAGCAAAGTGAAGATTCCATGTTGCTCTTCATTATGATGTCTATCATTGTATTGACATTTATCTAAGCGACATCCAAGGTCAAATTTGTCCGCAAGTTTAAGTACAAAATCTAGGACTTTGCCTTTGGATACACATGGGATGAAGTCCAATATTTATGAGGGTAAATATTGGCAGTTTTCAGTTGAACTATTGGCAAGTACCACAATTTCTTGACTAATAACACCGTTCATAAACATACATTTGAAAGAGTGTTCATCATAGTAGTCAAAACTAATGTTAAATCAGCACTCTTCTGTCACAAATGTTGCTTCAACATTTAAAGATTAAAAAGAGGAAATGCTTTTTTAGTTGTATGCAATGCAATAGGTACATTATACAAGGTTTGTTGTGGCATTAAAAGTAAAATCATTTTATGCAATGCGAGGCTTTTGTTAAAGGTCAAGCTTGTTGAAATTCATCCCATTTTAGAGCACTACTGAGCTAAATCGAAAACAAATCGAAAACACAATTTTCTAACTGTCACAAAGCATTATTTACAATATAGTCAAAACATGCTTAGAAATATTAGCAGTTCTGCAGCATAGTGATGCCATAATGCTATTTGCATGCAGATGTGAAGACTTGAACTTGGTTACAGATGATCCTGTCAGTACGTTCAGCTGCTACATTCTCGGTGGTAGGTTGTGGGCTTGCAGATTACTCCCAGAGCTTGTACTGAGGAGATTTCCATGGATACGATTTTAGATTTGACATGGCACAGGACTTCTACAGCTAGTAATCTTTTTCAGAGATGTGATTACTTTTTTAGCTTTTTCTTCTTCTTGATGTCAGAGATTTGAAGGAATACTCATTGAACAGAATTCACAAACTGAGGACATGGTTTTGCCCCCGTTACAGGTTTTCTAACCAATGTCACGGGTGGGGCTTTTCCTGGTGGATGGAAGTGACCCCATTATATTGTGCAAGGTCCATGCATTGCATTAGTCTCGCTTCTCAGGTCTTGGCTGCTGCTGCACCACAGATTTGACCTTGCAGATCCAAACAAGCAAAGTTTGGCCAATTATGTTCCTGCACAATGACTGCAGGCAGCAGGCCTCAATTGGAAAAAAAAGCAGCCAGTCAATATGACAGATCTTGCCCCCCCCCCCCCCCCCCCCCAGTCAGCAGCATCTGACAGCATTCTGTGTTTCTCAAAGCTCCCAAGTCTAGAGTTGACTTTGGCTTTAGCCACATGAGTTCACCAATTTATGCAAGCTTCCCATTTCTCAGACTGGGAAATTCCCTTGCTGTTATTTTAATCCAATGTATGTTCTACAGACCCATTGGGTTAATTGATGAGAACAGTAAGAAAACATTTCTATTTAGAGTAATATAGATTCTTATAAATGTGTAATTATTTATTTCCTATTAATTTTTTTTCAATTGTGTTTTTAATAGTTTGCAGGTGTTTTTTTAATGTTCGAAAGTCAGTGATGTTCAGAGTCATGCAATTTCTGTGACAGCAAGTAACACCTGATACAAGGGCTTCATGGCTTTTAAAACCACCAGACTGACCAGCTAGTTATACAGGGAGACAGACGCCTTGCACTGCCCTCAATCACACTGTTGCATTGGGTGACAGAGCAAAATGCAGGAGCCAGCCTTCCAATGGAAGACTGAACAAGATCATGTGTAGTTTGTGAACTGACTGTCATAGGAATTATGCTATGATTTAGGTTTAAATGCAACCATATGTAATTTTAAGGTAGACAAAAATGCTGGAGAAACTCAGCGGGTGAGGCAGCATCTATGGAGCGAAGGAATAGCTGGCGTTTCGGGTCGAGTCCCTTCTTCAGATTAGAGTTCAGTGCACTTACTGTTTAGAAAATCTTTCAACTCTTTCCACATGATACAATATCCTTGAATATGTGAAGCTTCAACAACATTGAAGGTTCTTGTGAGTATTCAAGAGAAAGCAAGATGCTTGTTTGGCTCCAGTCCCAGTACTTTAAACATGCTCCCCTCCATTACTGGCACACTGTAGCTGCTGTATTTACCTTTTATAAAATGTTCTGTAGTTCTTTTCATAAAATATTATTATACTACTAACCAAGTCTGCAACCATCTTTAACAAAGAAGGACCAGGGCAGTTGTTACATTTGTACAGTATCACATTATCAGTCATACACTCACCACACCTGGAAATACTTCACCATTTTCTCAACTTGACTATTTCTTTAATCCTCATTACCCAACCCCACTGTGCAATGGCTTTTGTCTTAAGGACTACAACAGGTCAGAAGAATGGCTCAAGGCAATTATAGGATGGGCAATAAATCCATTAAATTAATACAGAAGCTGAAAACATGAAGTAAAAACAGATAATGCTGAAGAGTTTCAGCAGCACAGGCAGCATCTATTGAACAAGAAACAGCTAATATTTACGGTTGTAGACAAAAATGTTGGAGAAACTCAGCGGGTGAGGCAGCATCTATGGAGCTCCATCCAGCATTTTTGCCTACCTTCGATTTTCCAGCATCTACTTTCTTAAATATTTACAGTTTCTTTATTTGAATTTACCTTTCAGCAATGGAGGGCAAAGTTAAATGTAGCTATTAAAGTGGAAGCTGCCTGGTTTACTAAATATTTTCCACATTTGCTGTTTTTATTTTAGTTGGGCAACACATGCTGAACTTGCCAATGAAAGTCACATGACCTATAAATAATAACCAACATGGTAGAAAGTAGTTAAGAACCTTTTTCAAGTCCTAATTGTTTCAGTAGATGTACTCCAGTTAGTCCTGCAACATTTTTGGTTGAACAACTTTAGCATTATCACTGGTTAACCAGTACATTTAAAGTAGGCATATATTTTGCTGCATTATGGCAGAGACCTAAAGGTAGGCCCTGAGAATATATATTTTTTAATAGTTAATACATGTGTTTAGCATTATGGATTGAAATCAGTAACAGGTAGATGGGGAGACAAAAATGCTGGAGGAACTCAGCGGGTGAGGCAGCCTCTATGGAGAGAAGGAATAGTTTCGGGTCGAGACCCTTCTTCAAACTGATGTCGGGGAGGGCGGCGGCGGGAAAAAGAAAGGAAGAGGCGGAGACAGTAGGCTTGTGGGAGAGCTGGAAATCCTGCACCTGGACCTGCACCTCCTCTACCCTCATCTACTGCATCTGCTATTCCAGGTGTCAACTTCTCTACATCGGTAAGACCAAGTGCAGGACCCGGCGATCGCTTCGTCCAACACCACTGCTCAGTTCGCAACCTGATCTCCCTGTGGCTCAGCACTTCAATTCCCCCTCCCATTCCAAATCCGGCTTTTCTGTCCTGGGCCTCCTCCATTGCCAGAGTGAGGCCCAGCGCAAATTGGAGGAACAGCAACTCATATTGCGCATGGGTAGTTTACACCCCAGCGGTATGAATATTGACTTCTCTAATTTCAGATAGTCATTGCTTTCTCCCTCCTTCCCCTCCCCTTTCCCAGCTTTCCAACAAGCCTACTGTCTCTGCCTCTTCCTTTCTTTTTCCCGCCGCCCCCCACCCCCTCTAACATCAGTCTGAAGAAGGGTCTTGACCGGAAACTGTTTTTGCCCCAGTTAATGATAAAGTGGTGCAGTATGCTCAGTAGGGTATGTTTACTGCTGGTCTGCTTCTCACAAACCAAATTCCTAGCATGAATCTGAAGCAACATTTTGATTTCTTGTTACTTAATCCAATTATATTTCAAGTCACAGTGGTACATTAACCTGATGGCTTAAGCAGTGGCAAGAATTTATGTCCAGATTTGTGGTGGCCCTTCATTTTGGCAAATTTAAGATTGCTGCTGCTGCTACATTGTATATTAAAATCTGGGTACAACACAAAAATGTCTCCTTTCCTTGTTACTGTGGACAGTAGCCATAAGTCATAGTTAAGTGTTATAATAAAACTGGGTAGCCCAATAGACTGGGTGTCCCAGTTTGCTAAAGTATAGGCTGTTTTGGCTCATTTCAATGTAAATTTTATCCATCATGGTGACATGGTTTAGGCACACTGATATAGGCTTTGGTCCAGAGGTTTGAGATCAGATTTAACTTAATGAAGAAGGAATGACCTCCATCTGGACTGTTGCAAGTGTCAGACACAAACTCTTCCGGACAGATTTTCAATGTGTTTCTTTGCAGGATCACACCCACTGACCCACCAATTTTAATTTTCATGTGCCCCATCCTCCAAGTCTTCCTTTTGATTTTCTTTCCCCCAATCCTTTCACTTAACCACTCCTTTCCCCTTGCCATTGTCCAATTGACTTGCTCCTCAAGCTCCCCAGTGCTAGCAGCTTGTGGTTGTCGATCCTTTTGCGTGTGCTTGAGAGTAAGTATGTTAAACATTTTCTAGTGTGCACCATGATTTGGATCGTTTCGGCATTAGAATTCCACTGCAAGGCATCGTTCAAGAAAGGCATCGCTTTGAGCCAGACCATTCCTTGCTGTTTTAACATATGTTTAACATTAACAGTTGTTTTAACATATATTTTCAGATGCTGTGTTTTATTACAGCTCTGTGTATTGGTTCAAGAGAAAAATATCCCAATTTTAACACATTATCCAACTGGCATTTATGTTATAATATATTGACATTCATCAATAACACCATCCATTTATTGAATGGATGTGCCCCTTTAATATAATCAGAACAAGTTTAAAAAAAAGTCATGTAAGGATGGCAGTCGTTTTTACCCATTAAAAAAGCAACTCCTGAAGGAAACACTGAGGGAAATAAAAGCCACTTTGAAAAAGGAATAATGATGGACATGGCAGCAAATTTAATCATGCTGCCTCTGTATTCTTAGGAAAGTAAAAAATCTCAAGGGTTATACTCACAAGCTGGTGAGAATGACGTATGCTGGTACCTTTTAAAGTAATTCTCCCACTAAGCATTTGACAGCAAGAACACAAGTGAAGATAGAGCAGTGTTACAGGCATGTCCTTCAATCTGAGATAAAGCTGTGTAGGAGCGTCAAACTTGTTTGGTTTGCCATCATTGACCATGTCCAGTCAGTCTCAGTTTAGCTATTGCATTAAGGCTTCCCCTGATAACCAATCCCGTTAGTCTACTAAAAGGGCAAATGCTTCTGGGCAACAATGACATTTTCCTCCACTATGCTTTTAAGGAGGGCTTCATGGAATTGAAAGTTCTAAACTCTCATCAGATTGTTTTATTGATCCACATAAGTATAAAGTATATTAAACATGTACAGATGGCATTCTTGGCATTTTGTTTTTGTTCCTTAAAAATCAAATCATGGTTCAATTTCAGGTTGTGAATTTTAACTTTCATTGCTCTCATCTGTGGGGGGAATGTTCCCATTTTATTTGCTAAAGTCTTCAATGGGAAGTAAAATAGTTGATGTGTACATTGACTAGGCAATCTACTACAACAGTTTTCTTTCCTCGGATGAAAAATTCACGATCTATCCCAAGTTCTTCTTTAAAAAGACAATGATTTAGAAAATATCATAAAGCATTCCAAATTAATTCTCATTATTCTACCAATGTGTGCATGAATTCTAATATTTTGGAAGATTGGTTAAAAAGATTTAATGGTTTCAATACCAAATATGCAAACCACATTTCTTAAATTCTTAAATCAAACTTGACATTTATAGCTTGGCAACAATGCAATTTTTAAAAATTGTCATCACGACAACGCAACATTTTGTAGAAAGTTAAAGAACAGTTTGAATAACTGTTTAAAAGTTAATTACTGTGAGCAATGCTTTTAGCATCTTTACTCAGTGATTCTACTTTTGTTTGAAACATAAATCCCTATTAAAACTTCCCTGAAAATAAACTTTTCTGGAAGCAGTCAACAATAAAATAAAAACAATGTCACATTAGCACAATAAGTAGGCAGAAGAGTGGTTCTGTCACCAAATTTTCCTTGGATGAAAATGATTTTCTTTTTAAGGAGCCTTAATTCTGTTCAATGCAAATATGTATATTTAAAACATCTCAAATTTGTCCAATGCTATCTGGGTCATATCTTCATTCTTCTGATCTTGTCCCAAAGCATTGCAACCTGTGGTTGGAAAATGCTTTTTTATTTCCCTGTAATGAAGACATCTAAACAAAAGCAGATGTCTGTCACAAAACATTTTTGTCGTTGTGACGATACCTTCCCACATGCCCTTGTTCTTTTCTGACTGTGCTCTTATTTCCCTTCAAGGTCTGGCACACCTGATGATGGGCGACCAAGGTATGGGTTCCATTCCTTTTTTCCACTGTGCTTCCTTCTTCTTCCCCTTTAGTAGTTGTCTTATTCTCCATCTAGAAATAATTGAGAAAAGCTTAGTTTGGCTGTGTGAAGAAAATTCTGTCTTTCTTTATTTTTGTTCTTTTTGCACTTGAGTCCAGCTTTTTTTCTTTGCCTTTGTCTTTGTGCAAATTAGGCTGAAATGATAATAATTAATGTGAAAATGTCAGTGCTAAATAATTAAAGCACTGTTAAAGTTATATTGACTGTCTAACTGGTTTGGAGTGCTTGAAGTCATGATGTTCAGAGTTGTGCTTGCTCATGTATCTGGTGGTATTGTCACAAAATAGTGCCTGCTCTCAGCTTAGGGTGTGATGAATTGTCACACGTTGTTGCAATATGTGCAGCAGTGTGCTTAGACCATAAACAACAATGCATGGCTGATTGAAAGTACGTTGTACGCACCCACCCAGGCTGCTGGAATGCTGGAGGAATGGTTTTAAAAGCAAGTCGATCACAACCTCATTCCTAATTACCTTCAATGTTTTATTTTTGAGTCATCACCAAAATTACCATCATTACATGGAATTAATATTTCCATTTCAACATAATGTTGCATCTATATGTTTACATGTGGTATACTTTCTTGCTATGATTGGTTGCCTTAACATATATCATGAAACTTATAAATTGTTTCTCTTTTTTTTCAAATATGCTTACTTCATGGAACCATTCCATCAATTCCATAGGTAAAATTAAAGGTACTAAATGTCTTTTTTTTGGCATAATTGAAAGTATATACACTTAAATGCCACCAATGCAAATAGGGAATGGTAGTATATTTATATATTATCTGAAGTTTAATACTGAGCAAATGATGTGTGGTTATGATATTGTATTGCATTATCACTTCAGGTAAGATTATCGCTGATATTTGTTCCTCAATATTCAAAGTGACAATTATATTCCTACTGCTCGTTGAATACAATGTCTTAGAAAACTATCAAACAATTCTACACTCTTGTTGGGAAATTGAAATGTTTATTTTTTGTATTTTAATTTTTGAAGATTTTGTCAAGGCAAAACCAACATTTTGTAACCTGATCAAAGTTATTTTAAATGTAGTGCTACACATTAATTTGAACAACAACATTTTGATATTTAATGGATATTAAGTAATTGCATTGTGTTTTAAAAGTCAAGAGTGTTTAATTGTCAAATGTACCAACAATGGAACCATAAATACTACCAGCAATAAATAGACCTGTAAACACAATACACAACATATATAATAATAAGTACAAATAAACAAATGATTATTGGTTATTGAGTATTAAAGGATACAATTTGAGTCAATTTGTTAAATGAAAGATCAGCTCAGGTGAAAGACAATTTAAAAAATATCACAGGATCATAATTTTATGTGAACATGTGGGATAATATTATTTTTTAAATAATGCAGTTTGTACTAATTACAGGTGCAGAATGTTCTTGATACTCAGAAACCTTTAGTTGGAGAACAGCCATACACATGCAGGAGAAGCAAAGTTCAACTGATCTCCATTATTGTAGCCCTAGAAGGTCTATATTCTGTGCCACTGCCTTTAGGAGAAAAAAAATACTGGCCATAAATTTCTACTGGAATTGGTTGTATGGATATGAGCATAATATAAGCTATCGTTTGAAATTAAAACAGTGCACTGCCCTTGTCAAGGTTCTCCTTGAATATTTCATTCTTTGATTATGCATTTGTGAATTATTTAAACCTTACAGCAAAAAATATTCAATACCCCTTAAGCAGTGGGGACTGCCTACAGGGGGAATCATAAAACAGATTTAAAGAAGGGAAGAGCTATTGAGGTATTGGTATGAAGTTTGTTTGAAGTTTTAATGTAAGGTCTCAGTGGTATGCTTATAGGATTGGAATTGCAGGCAGAATCAACCAAGGGAGGTGGCAGAAAGGAAAGAAGCCCATGTCATTTTAATTTCTCCAGGTGAGCAACAGCCTGACTTCAGATGATGCCCAGGACCATGGTCAAAGAGACAAGAGTCAAGAGTGTTTTATTGGTATATGTAGCGAAACAGAGCAATGACATACTTACTTGCAGCAGCACAATAGAAAATATGAACATAGTACTCTGTAAACAATATAATAAACTGCAAAAATTGCTCAATGTGTGTATATATACATACATACTTACACATCAAATCAAAAACAATTAAAGTGCAAAAAGATAAAACCAATGCCCCAAGTCTTTGTTGTTCAGAGCTTATTTGTTTTGTAGTATTTAATAGCATGATGGATGTAGGGAAGCAGCTTTTCCTGAACCTCGATGTTACAGATTTCGGGCTTCTATATTTTCTTCCCGATGGCAGGAGTAAAATGATTGTGTGGCCAGGATGGTGTGGGTCTCTGATAATGCTGGCTGCCTTTTTGAGGCAGCGACTCCTATAAATCCCTTCGATGATGGGGAGGTGAGTACCTGTGATCGACTGGGCAGTGTTTACCACATTTTGCAGTCTTCATCACTCCTGGGCATTGAAGTCCAGGGAGGGTGACTCATAAAGTTATCGGAACAGGTAGTTGAAATTGGTTGGGATGATGGTGGGTTTTGGGAAGGAACTGTCATTAAGAGTGTGCACCATCCTAGTTTATTCAAGATGAAGCAAGTGAAATGGATCAATCCAAGATGATCCTCAGAAATCGGGAGAAGCATAGATGGGTAAAACGTGAAATGAAGGACTGGACGTGGTTGGAATTATTGTTTGGTGCTGCTCTGAGCTTTTTTGAATAGCATTCTCTAAAACCACCGTGCCGAAGCCATTCTCTCTTTTTCTAAAACAGCAGGTGACTCGATCCAAGGTGGCAGTGTAGTTCTGATCATAGAATCATGGGACAGCTCATCATGATTTACAAACAACTTTGCAAGGAATATTCAAAACTGTTATGCATACAGATATTGTGAATATTTTTGGGATATGTGGAATAACTAAAAATAATGAAAATGTATAATACCAACAGCACAGCATGGCATTTAATAGATTGATATCATTCTTCACAGCGGTTTGATTTCTTTTGAGAAATATCAGTGATAAACATATGTATAAGATAAACTAGGCTGCTGGTTAATTTACACAATTGACAATAACTAGTTTCTTTTGCTAATATTTTTAATGAGAGCTTGTTCCATTTTTGTTTAATTTTAGAGACTAACATCTCAATCCTCTTTCAGGCAATAGGTTTAATTGCATTTATCATTGTAAAGAGAAAGAACAAAAAAAGTAGTGCAAATCAATGTTTTGCACAGAGATCTTGTTTAGTAAGGTGTTGGGATCTGTTGGACTCAAATTTTATGTTAGACTAGTGAAGCATTTCCTAAAACAAATCAATTTTTACACTTTCTGTTTTTAAGTGTCAGATCGGGTATCATGTTCGTGGCTACATGGGTGACAGCAAAAGCAAACTCTGCTTTCAGAATCCAGAAAAGGCTATTTATTTTCTTCCTTTTGTATCATTTCCTTAAGTCATGAATCTAATCGCTATTTTTTACAATGAGGCGTTGGGAATATGAGTGAGGTGTTGCAGTTGATGGACATTTGGACTCTATTTGACACACTGAGAAATATATTCGAATTGAAACTTAATTGTGTGGAAAATTAAAGCTTAGGAAACTCATAGATGTTGTTTCAGAGAGTGCAGAATGTTGCACACAGTGTTCTTGCACAGCAATATTATAAATACCAAAACAAGTAATAAATATTAGCCAAGGGACTGTGGAATAATGCCTGAGGAACTTTTATGTTCACCAGAGAGAACAGGTAGGCCCTCAGTTTAAGTTACATCTGAAAAACAAGACAGCTAACTGTGCAACACTCCCTTGGGACTGCCAGTGGAGTGTCATGCTAAATATCTGTGCTAAAATATCTGAATTTCTGATTCAAAGTCAGGAATACACCCAACAGTGCCACAGCTGAGTACATTTTCCAGTTTCCAATCACTTTTCTCTACATTATGGATGTATTGAGTTTATTTGTTTTGTGTTTCTGCAATGCAGTTTTTCTGTGTTTTCAGTTTCAATTGCATTGAGTATTAACTGGGCAAAATTATGCGAGGGATGGGCTAAAGATAGCAATAGATGATGTGAGAACAATTTAAACATTTAGTATGCAATATTAGATTTAAACTCCGACTAATTAGCTGGCCTTCATTGACATATGACGTAAGAGTTATATTGTTATATTCTATGCGTATCCACATTCTCTTGTTTAATTAACTAAAGGAGTGTCAAACTAATCAATATACTTCAATGAGGATTAATACCCATCATTTGTTCGTGTTACTAGTCACATAAGAACTGAAAATTCTCAGCATTTGAAGCAACTCACTTGGGAATTTTAATACAGTGGTACAAAAGTAGTTGTCAATTTTGTTTTAATTTACTGGTTTTGGCAAGTCCATGATGACTTTCTGTCTGATTTAGAAGTAAATTATATTTTAACTGAAATATTTCGGATCATTGGCGTTTCTTGGAAATATGTACTACTGTGTTAAGGGCATCACATGCTGACCAACATATTTTTTTTTCCTTAAAGTTTGTAGCACCTGGGGTTGAATTAGAATTTTGGACTGAAGATAGACACAAAATGCTGGAGTAATTCCGCGTCTCTGTAGAACATGGATAGGTGACATTTCAGGTCAGGATCCTTCGTCAGACTGATTTCAATATTTCAGTCTGATTGCTTTGAATCAGAACTGAAGGATACAACATATGAATAATGACGACTTTAATGATAGCACAGAGCTCAAGAATAGTAGCATCTGGGAAAGAACAAGAGTAAGAACGGTTTAAGGTGGGAAGGAGAAATAAATGACAACATGAAAAGTGCAAAGATTGACTGCAGTCCAAGGGTTAAAATCAGGAAAGAATGAACAGAAAAGGAAAACCAGGAAAAATGGAATGTTGAATTGACTTGCTGGTGATTTTTCAGATATAATTTATTGTCATGCAATGTATTTGTTATATTCTACATATGACACCAGGACCTAGTCTCTTGTCAGGCTTTTCCATTGGAGAGGCATATGACGGCATATTCCCTTTTCCATTGGAGAGGCATATGACGGTTCTGGATTCAAATGGGCCAGCCACTGCCTAAGTGCACATTTGATCCAAATGAATGTGCATTTTCAGAGTGTAAAAAAAGCAAAGAAAAATTGGTTTTGGTTTATAGCAATTAGCCTTGTATGCCTCCTGGAAAAGTTTAAATTCATATCCCCTTCTTTCTCCTCCTCCCCCCAGTGCTTTAATATAATTCTTCTGGAAGCTTCTACGATGGAATGAGGTTTCAGTCAGTTCATTTTCAGCTCAAAGATATTCTCAGAAGACCTTTAAAGCAAATAGGTCCCCACTAATTATATGTGAGATTAAGCTCTGCATATGTTTGGCAGTGGTATTCCACCATTAAATTAACATGATTTGTGCCCATTAAATAACTGTGAGTTAGATTTGGGAGCTAACAGACCTTTTGAGACATGGTGGTTCTATCTACTGTGCAAGCCTCGATGGTATGGGAAGATTTTTTGAGACATGAAGTCTTGAAGATACAGAATAATAGGGAATAATAAAAAATATGGATAATTGGAAGAGACCTGAGAGATGGAAGACGGTAATTTTTGAAATAGTTCCATTTCAACATTTTGAAATTATAGATGAGAAATTGAAGTATCAGGTGCTTAACTCCGTTTCAGTTTAGTTTATTGACACGTGTACCGAGGTACAGTGAAAATCTTTTGTTGCGTGCTAACCAGTCAGCGAAGTCAGGCGAAAGACAATTCATGATTACAACAGTGTGCATACATAATAAGGGAATAATGTTTAGTGCAAGATAAAGCCTGTAAAGTCTGATCAAAGATAGTCCAAGGGTCATCAATAAGGTAGATAGTAGTTCAGGACTGCTCTCTAGTTGTAATAGGATGGTTCAGTGGGAGAGGGAGTGGCCAGGGTGTGACTCATCCTTGATTATACTGCCGGCCTTGCTGAGGCAGCGTGAAGTATAAATGGAGTAAATGGAAGGGAGGTTGGTTTGTGTGTGTTTCTGGGCTGCTTCCACAATTCGCTGCAATTTCATGCGGTATTAGGTGCTGTTCCCAAACCAAGCTGTGATGTGTCCTGATAAATTGCTTTCTACGGCATGTCTGTAGAAGTTGGTGAGAGTTGTTGGGGACATGGTGAACTTCCTAAGCCTTCTAAGGAATTAGGCGTTGGTGCACTTCTTGATTGTTGTTTAAAAATGGATGGTCCAGGAATTACCTTGTTTTTATACTGTTGTACTCTTACGTCATCTCAGCTGTCTGACTACAGGGTGATATACACAGTGTAGTCATGAGGCACTTCAGTCCACCATATTCATCTTGATGAAAGATTAACCATCTATACAAATTCCAATTACTAGTATTGGGTCTGTAGCCTTCTTTACCTTGGCAATTCAAATGCTTCTCAAATTTTATGAGAACACCTGTCTCCACAACCTCCTCCGGCAGCCCCTTCCACATAATTCACCATTGTTTCACTTATTTATTGCACACACATTCTTTCAGATTCCTTGCAGCTGATTCGATCAAGTAAGGATGCCTTCTCTGAGAATATTTAGTAGGTGCAGTTGTAGCAACCATAAGAACGGTAGCTTGTTCTCTGCAGGATGTCAATAATACTGTTTTATATGTGGAGTAAGATGTGCAACTACTGCAAAGTAGGCACCTGTGATGCTTTCAATGAAGGATGAACTCTCGCCCTGTGGTGATGTATGACCTTGTTCCTTAGCACATTCCACGCTTCCGACTTTGTTTTGATAAATGAACAATAGCTCAGCCACAAATTTTACAATAGCGCTAATGCTCTTTTCATTACTTCACTGAAATAGGCCGAATGTTCTGTCGTCTTATTTTTGGCTTGTATTTTAGGTGAACCACAAATCATTGTGTTTAATGCAGGCAATCTTATTACTAAAACAAACAATGGTAATTTATAATTCCCCACACACAATACATGTATGTCATGTATTTATAATTTTTTCATATAACATAATCTAATATTATTCATAATACAAAAGGAGGATATGAATTTGATAAATTATTATTTAGCTGTTGTGTATTAGTAAAATAATATAAATTGAATACTGGAGAATTCAAGCGGATTTATGGAGAAAGATAGGCATGCAGTGATAGAAATCAAACACGTATCAATCCGTTGACCTGATAATCACTTTCTTATCAAAAGCATGGAATAAAAAATTAAGTATAATGTACAACAGGTAGCTAATCCACCATTGCTGGAGGCTAAAGGAAGGATGGAAGTTGAAGTCAAGTTGATTGTCATGCACAAGTATGGTGAGGCACCTGCATGATTAAAATCTTCCTTGCAGCATTATCACAGCCATGTAGACTTGGACACATACACAAAACCATGCATTATACATGCATTATACATGCATTCTGCTAAACAGTAAAATATAGAAACAAATATCACAAAGAAAAACACATTATTGCAAAACACAAAAAAATACCAAGTCCAAGGTAATTCAAGAGTTTTCCATCGCTAAGGTAGAATCAGGATTGTGTGGGTTGGTTAAAGAATCTGATAGCTGTAGGAACGGTTTCAGGTTTCTGTACCTCCTACCTGATAATAGCAGCCAGAAGAAGGCATGGTCTGTATGCTGGGGATCTTTGATGATAAATGCCATCTTCTTGAGGCAGCTTCTTATGTAAATACTTTGGATGGATGGAAGGGCTGTGCATGTGATGGGCCAGACTGAGTTCACCACTTAGCGGCCTCTTGCGTTCATGCATGTTGGAATTGTCATACCAGACTACGATGCAACATGTCAGGATGATTTGTACAGTACATCTGCAGCAAAGTATTCGGTATTAGGACAAATCTCTTTAAACTTCTAAGAAAGTAGAGGTGCTGGGGCACCTTCTTACTAATGACATCGATGTGCTGGTCCCAGAGAAGGTTTAGTTTTAGTTTAGAGATACAGCATGGAAATAAGCCCTTCCACCCACTGAGTCCGTGCCGACCAGCGATCCCTATACATTAACAGTATCCTACACATACCAGGAACAATTTACACATACACCAAACCAATTAACCTACATACCTGTACGTCTTTGGAGTGTGGAAGGAAACTGAAGATCTTGGAGAAAACCCACGTAGTCATGAGGAGAACTTGTAAACTCCGTACAGACAACACCAGTAGTCGAGATCGAACCCAAGTCTCTGACGCTGTAAGGCCGCAATTCTACTGTTGCACCACTGTGCCACCCTTGTCGGATTCAAGAAATGTAGATAGCAAAATAAATCAATAGAGGTATCATGAAGGAAGCGGGTAGCGATGCAGCAATTGATTTTACATGGCATTTACATTGTCTTCTACCTGGATCAATAATATGGTTGCATCAACATTGAATTTCTCTTAAAATATAAGTCAATGCCTGATATTTGTGAGCTCCAGTGCAGATCCATGTTCTTAATGACATTGAAGCATGTGTGAAAGAGATGAAATATGGCTACAGTTAGTCAGGTTTATGACTACCTGACTTATGTACAGCCCGTACATGTGAACCAGTGTTTGGGATGTTGACAGGATGGATTTGCCAGATGCTGTGGGGCTACAGGCGTGAGTTGGCTGAAATGTTGCCACATTCTGGTTAGCACATTGATATACCTTTTGTGAATCCTATCAAGAAATATGTTGTTTGGGCCAGCAGCTGTATATTTTTTAAAACTGTCCATAGCACATCGAATCTCGACAAAAAATAGGACACAAAGTGCTGGAATAACTTGAGGTGGGGTTAGGCAGTATCAATGGAGAACATGGATAGGCAGTGTTCTGGGTTGGGACTCTTCAGTGATTGTAGTAGAGGGAAGAAAGCTGTAAGAGAAGTGGAAGCAAGACAAAGCCTGGCAATTGGTAGGAGGATACAGGTGGGTTTTCCAGCACTTTGTGTCTTTTTGTAAACTGGCATCTCCAGTTTCTAGTGTCTGTATTAAAAACGTCATCAGCAGTAAAATCTTTTAAACGGATAACATTGTTAGCCTATGAAAGTCTCAGGCTAAATTTTGTTATTAAGAATCACAAATGGAGATTTAAAATACTTTTCCTAAGGGACAACTCGCCTCTGCAGAACTCTTCTACTGACTCAGCTCAACGCCACATTTCCAACTTGCAAACTGTTCAGGTTACAAACTGTTCTTTGGAATAGAACCCTGCCATAACTGGGAAGAACTTGTTCTTAAGTATGTCTATTTTCTGAGCATCTGTGACTTGGAGAATGCTTAATTACCTTGAAGTTGTTGGCAAAAAGATTTTGTGACATTAGTTACAATTTCTTTTCCTTCTGATTTTTTTTTTCTGTAAGCTTGCATGTGACTTTAGGAAAGAATGTTGCATGGTTGCACCATCTGATAGGCAGAACATTGATGGACTTTAAAAAACCCTTTTTATATTGTTTTACAAATTGTTTACCGGTGACATTTCCAGTTCTTAATTATCTCTACCTGAGATGCACATTACAGTCTGAAAATAATTTGAAGGTCAGCTATCTGTTGATAGTAGAATGACCTTCAGAACTTCAAAGAAACATATTCAGATAATTTATCTTCACGATGTTTTGATGCACAATTAATAATAGACAAGTACTGCCGACATCAAAAAAAGGCCTGTGTGCAATTAGGCATGGTTCCTTTCTTATTTAGAATAGTGCATGGAGCAGTCAAACAGACAGCATTCTTGAATTGTGTCAAGTTCATGAGTATTGTCAGAGCTATACTCATCTTGGCAAGTAGAGAGTAGTTCATCATACTTAAGATTAGTAGATAGTGGAATGGTTTGGGATGTCAGGACATTAGTCACTCAACCACAAAATAGCCAGCCTCTGACTTGTTCTGGACACAGTATTTATGTGGCTGGTCCAGTTGAGTTTCCTTACAGAAAGTTGATCATGGGGAACCCGATGCTATTGCCATTAAATTAAATCATCAGTGAAAAAGAGTCTGGGATTTACATAATGGCCTAATTTGCTTCTTGGAAGCAACTAAACTGGGTTGGAAGCAAATCATCCTTGATTTTGATGGACCTAAGAAAAAGTGTAATTGTTTGCCAATTTATGTGGCATGAACATAACTTAACATGACAAACCATAATTCTTAAAAACAGTAATTTCTGTGAATATCCATATTAAAGACATGAAATGAATTGCTCAGCTATGTCCATGTTACCTAACAGTTGCTTAGGATATAAATAACAGAAAATATTATTTCTAGTTGTAAAGGTGATATATAACTAAGGCTGGTGTTTTGGTTTCTGAAAATAAGGACATTTTAAATTTGATAGATTGTTGTTAAATCTCCAAATTTGTTTTTCCTATTATTTATCTTGCAATGTACATAACTAACATAAATGGAACAAGATTTTCTTCCAGTGAGCACTAATTCAGGGATGGTGCCTGTTCCTGTGAATTCATAGCTAACTTCTTCCTGGAGCCCCATTTATTATACATCTAGGGTTAGGTTCAGAGCAATAATGTCCCAGAACAGATGAAAGTGAATGCTGAACTAGAGAGAAATTCTGTACATATGCAGTCTTTAAAAGGGTACCCATATGTGTCCAATAGCAATTAATGGCATACGTATCAAAGCACAAAAAGCTGTGAGTGTCACGTAAGGGGAGGGCTTTGTTTAGCAGGACCAAAGGCTCCAGGATTTTCTGCATCAAACGTGAAGATATTACTGGGAGTCATCGGCAGGAGGTGATTGAAGCTGCCATTGGAACACCCATATTCCCAGAGCTGCCACACTGATATTTCAAAGACATTTTAGAGATAGCAAAAGTAAGAATTGGCATATCCTCTACCATTTACACAACCTCCACTGACTTCCTAACCTGTTTATCCATTTCCCTCTCAGTAATCACACGCCTGGATGTTTACACAGGAATAAAATGGTGTCAAAACAAATCAAATGAAACTTTTAGAAAATATGTTAGAGTGTCTTGTATCGTGACATACTCCAGGCATATGTCTCCATGCATAACATCGTGGGAGAGATTTGTTCAAAGGACGGAAAACAATTTCCTCTCCCCCTCAAAAGAAAAGTGTTCTCAAAATGCAGAGGAAAAGGTGGCTACAACTGCAGCTAACACCGTAGTATTGGGAAATGCTGGTTATCATTGGAGACAAACCAAAGGTTTGTAACAAGTGGGGAAAAAAAAAGCTCCATCAATGCTAGGAATTGCTTATCATATTTTGTGGCAGGTTTATGTAATTATGAAAAGAATAACAATGACATTCTGCAACTTGTATTCTTTCAAGGTGAATGTTAGTGTGATATTAGCCTAAAAAAGGTCTCCAAACATTTCTTTGTAATCCATTTCAATCCTCTTCTTGGTAACTGTCTGAAATCGAACCAGAATATACCCTTGGAATTTCAAGTCTCATTTTTACATTCATGCTACCTTTTTCCATTTGTGTGATATTACCAGGTTGTGCCCCTCCAACAATTCACTTGCTGATGAAACCTTAATTAATAGAAACATAAATCTATTTCTTTAACCTCAATTATTCTATTCAACCCTGGCTGCCCCAGCTCTCTTCTCTGTAAACATTAAGTCATTTAAGACTAGGTGGCATGGTGGCGCAATGGTAGAGTTGCTGCCTTGCAGCGGCAGAGATCTGGGTTCGATCCTGACCACGGTGCTGTCTGTAGGGGTTTCTACGTTCTCCTCGTGACCTCCTCGTGATTCTCGGTTCCCTCCCACACACCAGACATCAAGCTAATTGGCTTGATAAAATTGTCAATTGTCCCTAGTGTGTATAGGATAGTGTTAGTGTGTGGGGATCACTGGTCGGCTTGGATACAGTGGGCCGAAGGGCCTGTTCCCATGCTGTATCTCTTAACTGAACTAAGCTAAACTCATGCTCATTTGTACTGAGAAAATGCAAGACGTACTCAGCAGGATTAGCAGCTTCTCTGGAGAGTTAATGGTTCAAATGAATGAATTTCCACCAAAACTGGGAACAGCTAAAAATGCTCGGGTTTTTAAAAGTGTAGGAAGATGGGGAGTGGAGATAATGAACAAGGAGCCCAATGGATTGAAGGCCAGAAATATTAAATGACAAAAGGATTGATGGTGCTAAATAAAAGCCTAGAGAAGTTAACAATCAACCTTGAAATGACAAAGGCATTTGAAAGTAATGCTGAAAATCTGGAATAAAATTGCTGAAAGTATATGTTACATTAAATTGTTGAACTCATTTTCAAGTTTGGAAGGTTATAGCATACTTAGTCTGAAGAAGAGACAGGTTTTTATGTTACGTGTGTTGCTCCGGTTCTGGCCTCCAGATCATCCAGATGGCTGTAAAATTAGGTGCTGATTCAATAAGTTCTGGAATGCTCTGTCTAACATTCCCTTCTTCTTACTTTGCTCTCTTAATGTGCTCTTTGAAATCTCTTTCACTACTCAGTGGTGGTTCCCTATGCAGCCTGTCATCACTTTTCTGTTTCATGGCACACGAGTAAAAGCACATTGGGAATTTATTTAACCTTGGAAGTGTAATTAATATGGAAGCTATTGTTCTGAATATTTTTATTTATTGTGCAGTGTCTTGCAGAAATCACCTATTCATTCTGATGCAGACAAAAATGCTGGAGAAACTCAGCGGGTGAGGCAGCATCTATGGAGCGAAGGAATAGGTGACGTTTTGGATCGAGACTCTTCGTCAGACTGATGTGGATGATGGGGGGGGGGGGGAAGAAGAAAGGAAGAGGCAGAAACAGTCGGCTGTGGGAGAGCGGGGAAGGGGAGAGGAAGGAGGGAGAAAGCAAGGACTACCTGAAATTGGAGAAGTCAATGTTCATACCACTGGGGTGTAAGCTGTCCAAGCAAAATATGAGGTGCTGCTCCTCCAATGTTCGGTGGGACTCACTCTGGCCATGGAGGAGGCCCAGGACAGAAAGGTTGGATTCGGAATGGGAGGGGGAGTTGAAGTGCTGGGCCATCGGAAGATCAGGTTGGTTAATGCGAACTGAGCGGAGGTGTTGGGCGAAGTGATCGCCAAGCCTATGCTTGGTCTCACCGATGTAGAGCAGCTGACACCCAGAGCAGCGGATGCAATAGATGAAGTTGGAGGAGGTGGATGTCAACCTCTGTCGCACCTGGAAAGACTGCATGGGTCCTTGGATGGAGTCAAGGGGGGAGGTAAAGCGACAAGTGTAGCATTTCCTGCAGTTGCAAAGGAAAGTTCCAGGGGAGGGGGTGGTTTGGGTGGGAAGGGACAAAATGACCAGGGATTTACGGAGGGCAAGGTCTGGGAAGATGTGGCCAGTGGTGGGATCCCGTTGGAGGTGATGAAAATGCCAGAGTGTTATCTGTTGTATGTGACAGCTGGTGGAGTGGAAGGTGAGGACAAGGGGAACTCTGTCCTTGTTACGAGTGGGGGGATGGGTAGTGAGAGCGGAGCTACGGGATATAGAGGAGACCCCAGTGAGAGCTTCATCTATAGTCAAAGAGGGGAACCCCTGTTCCCGAAAGAATGAGGACATCTCCGATGCCCTGGTTTGGAACACCTCATCCTGGGTGTAGATGCGGCGTAGATGGAGGAATTGGGAGTAGGGGATAGAGTCCTCACAGGAAGCAGGGTGGGAAGAAGTGTAGTCCAGATAGCCATGAGAGTCAGTGGGTTTGTAGTAGATGTCGGTCAGTAGTCCAACCTGCGATGAATAATAACTACGTTTTCGAGATCCGTTTTTGAGATCCGCGAATGTTTACTTACAATTGACTTCAATTCAATCATGTACCTCACTTGAGCACCTCTCCAAATGCATTTGGGTTGAATTTTCAGGAAACAAGAAGGTTTTCAGTGCTTGAAATACAAATCATAATTAGTCTTTAGAGGATCTTTATCCATGTAGCAATGTTTACTCTTCGCTATTGGTGCATAGCTACACCAATTTATTTTTGCTTTATAATAATATTACATCCCTCTATCCAAGATTATGCATTTGAGAGACCTGGCTAAAGATAACAACTGGATCTGTGACAAACCTGTAACAAATAATGTTAATTGCACAAAATAAAATGGATCTAATAGTAACTAAATCCTCACTGCATGTGTTGTTGACCTGAAAGTGGACACTGATATTGGTTTGAACTCTTTTCCATGTTCTGTAATGGGAAGATATTACCAATGGACAGGAATAGTTTCAAAGATGTGCTCGAAGCCTCCTTGAAGAAATGCAATAGCTCCAAAAACACATAAAGGTGAGAAGGAGCATTCAGGGTGTTATTGAGATCCGCGAGGCCATCCATTGGGAGCACAAGGAAGACCTGGGTAAATGACAAGAGCTCACCACATGGCAAACTATTCCCCCCGCCTGCCTCACAAGGCTTCTCCTGTACCATCAACAGATAATAGACACAAAAAGCGGGAATAACTCAGCAGGCAGCATCTCTGGAGAGAAGGAATGCGTGACGTTTCTGGTCGAGACCCTTCTTGAGACTAGCCACCCAGAAACGTCGCCCATTCCTTCTCTCCAGAGATGCTGCCTGTCCTGCTGAGTTACTCCAGCTTTTTGTGTCTATCTTCAGTTTAAACCAGCATCTACAATTCCTTCCTAAACATTCCTTGTGCAGATAAGAATGGTTGGGGGGAGGGACTCAAATAGAGAATGCTATTAGACAGTGTGAGGCAGGAGGCAGAGAAGGAAAGCACTCAGACCCAACATGTAGGGGGGAAAGAAGAAAACAATAATAAACAGAGAATAAGAGGTGGTGGGGTTCTTAAATGGGTGAGCAGAGAAACAGAGGGGTGTAAAATGCGGGCGGAAGCAATAGGTAGCAAGGTGAAAGGTAAAAGTGGCAGGCAGACAAATCCAGGGCAAAAATCAAAAAGAGCCACTTTTCAACATAATTGTATAAGGGGTAAGAGCGTTGTAAAAACAAGCCTGAAGGCTTTGTGTCTCAATGCAAGGAGCATTCGTAATAAGGTGGATGAGTTGAACGTGCAGATAGCAATTAATGATTATGATATAGTTGGGATCACGGAGACATGGCTCCAAGGTGACCAAGGCTGGGAGCTGAACATCCAGGGATATTCAATATTCAGGAGGGATAGAGAGAAAGGAAAAGGAGGTGGGGTAGCGTTGCTGGTTAGAGAGGAGATTAACGCAGTGGAAAGTAAGGACATTAGCTTGGAGGATGTGGAATCGGTATGGGTAGAGCTGCGAAACACTAAGGGGCAGAAAACGCTGGTGGGTGTTGTGTACAGGCCACCTAGCAGTAGTAGTGAAGTTGGGGATGGCATCAAACAGGAAATTAGAAATGCGTGCAACAAAGGCAAAACAGTTATAATGGGTGACTTCAATCTACATATAGATTGGGTGAATCAAATTGGCAGGGGTGCTGAGGAAGAGGATTTCTTGGAATGTATGAGGGATAGTTATCTAAACCAACATGTAGAGGAACCAACGAGAGAGCAGGCTATTCTAGACTGGGTATTGAGTAATGAGGAAGGGTTAGTTAGCAGACTTGTTGTGCGTGCCCCCTTGGGCAAGAGTGATCATAATATGGTTGAGTTCTTCATTAGGATGGAGATTGACATTGTTAATTCAGAAACAACGGTTCTGAACTTAAAGAAAGGTAACTTTGAGGGTATGAGACGTGAATTGGCCAAGATTGACTGGCAATTAGTTCTAAAAGGGTTGACGGTGGATATGCAATGGAAGGCATTTAAAGACTGCATGGATGAACTACAAAAATTGTTCATCCCAGTTTGGCAAAAGAATAAATCAAGGAAGGTAGTGCATCCGTGGATAACAAGGGAAATCAGGGATAGTATCAAAGCAAAAGATGATGCGTACAAATTAGCCAGAAAAAGCAGCATACTAGAGGACTGGGAGAAATTCAGAGACCAGCAGAGGAGGACAAAGGGCTTAATTAGGAAAGGGAAAATAGATTATGAAAGGAAACTGGCAGGGAACATAAAAACTGACTGCAAAAGTTTTTATAGATATGTGAAGAGAAAGAGATTAGTTAAATCAAATGTAGGTCCCTTGCAGTCAGAAACAGGTGAAGTGATCATGGGGAACAAGGATATGGCAGACCAATTGAATAACCACTTTGGTTCCGTCTTCACTAAGGAAGACATAAATAATCTGCCGGAAATTGCAGGGGGCCGCGGGTCAAAGGAGATGGAGGAACTGAGTGAAATCCAGGTTAGTCGGGAAGTGGTGTTGGGTAAATTGAATGGATTAAAGGCCGATAAATCACCAGGGCCAGATAGGCTGCATCCCAGAGTACTTAACGAAGTAGCTCCAGAAATAGTGGATGCATTAGTGATAATTTTTCAAAACTCTTTAGATTCTGGAGTAGTTCCTGAGGATTGGAGGGTAGCAAACGTAACCCCACTTTTTAAGAAGGGAGGGAGAGAGAAAACGGGGAATTACAGACCAGTTAGTCTAACATCGGTAGTGGGGAAACTGCTAGAGTCAGTTATTAAAGATGGGATAGCAGCACATTTGGAAAGTGGTGAAATCATTGGACAAAGTCAGCATGGATTTACGAAAGGTAAATCGTGTCTGACGAATCTTATAGAATTTTTCGAGGATGTAACTAGTAGAGTGGATAGGGGAGAACCAGTGGATGTGTTGTATCTGGACTTTCAGAAGGCTTTCGACAAGGTACCACATAAGAGATTAGGATACAAACTTAAATCACACGGTATTGGGGGTTCAGTATTGATGTGGATAGAGAACTGGCTGGCAAACAGGAAGCAAAGAGTAGGAGTAAACGGGTCCTTTTCACAATGGCAGGCAGTGACTAGTGGGGTACCGCAAGGCTCAGTGCTGGGACCCCAGCTATTTACAATTTATATTAATGATCTGGACGAGGGAATTGAAAGCAACATCTCCAAGTTTGCGGATGACACTAAGCTGGGGGGCAGTGTTAGCTGTGAGGAGGATGCTAGGAGACTGCAAGGTGACTTGGATAGGCTGGGTGAGTGGGCAAATGTTTGGCAGATGCAGTATAATGTGGATAAATGTGAGGTTATCCACTTTGGTAGCAAAAACGGGAAGGCAGACTATTATCTAAATGGTGGCCGATTAGGAAATGGGGAGATGCAGCGAGACCTGGGTGTCATGGTACACCACTCATTGAAAGTAGGCATGCAGGTGCAGCAGGCAGTGAAGAAAGCGAATGGTATGTTGGCCTTCATAGCAAGAGGATTTGAGTATAGGAGCAGGGAGGTTCTACTGCAGTTGTACATGGTCTTGGTGAGACCACACCTGGAGTATTGCGTACAGTTTTGGTCTCCAAATCTGAGGAAGGACATTATAGCCATAGAGGGAGTGCAGAGAAGGTTCACCAGACTGATTCCTGGGATGTCAGGACTTTCATATGAAGAAAGACTGGATAGACTTGGCTTATACTCGCTAGAATTTAGGAGATTGAGAGGGGATCTTATAGAAACGTACAAGATTCTTATGGGGTTGGACAGGCTAGATGCAGGAAGATTGTTCCCGATGTTGGGGAAGTCCAGGACAAGGGGTCACAGCTTAAGGATAAGGGGGAAATCCTTTAAGACCGAGATGAGGAAAAACGTTTTCACACAGAGAGTGGTGAATCTCTGGAACTCTCTGCCACAGAGGGTAGTTGAGGCCAGTTCATTGGCTATATTTAAGAGGGAATTAGATGTGGCCCTTGTGGCTAAAGGGATCAGGGGGTATGGAGAGAAGGCAGGTACAGGATACTGAGTTGGATGATCAGCCATGATCGTATTGAATGGCGGTGCAGGCTCGAAGGGCCGAATGGCCTACTCCTGCACCTATTTTCTATGTATCTATGTATCTATGTAACCACATGGGCCTCATCAGTCACCTCAGAACCTCCGGACAAAGAGTGAAAGCAAATCATTCTGCATCCAGAGAGTCTACATAAGAAGTTTATTTGAGATAAAATGCATTTTATTCATGTTAACACTGAATCTAATTCAAAATGGTCAATAATTCAAAGCAAGATTCAACCCAATTTTAAGCTACATTTTCAATTTCCACCAGCATCGCTAATACAAGTGAGCACCATTTTTAATAAAGTATGCCACCATTAAATTAGTTATGATTAGGGTTGGTATTTTAAAGATTGAAAATAGAAATGGTTCTCTGAAGGATGCAGCTTTGATGTACAATAAGTTGGCATATATATATATATATATATATATATATATATATATATATAGCCCTGTCCCACGGTGCGATTTCATTCCAAGAGCTCTCCCAAGTTAAAAAAAATCAAACTCGTGGTAAGCACAAAGAATGAACGTAGCGGGTATGTTGGATCTTGGGACGTCTCTTAGCGCTAACGGCAGGTACTCGGGAAGGCTCGCTAACAGCAGGTAAGCACGGGAAGACTCGTGAAGATTTTTCAACATGATGAAAATTGTCCACGAGAGCCCCGAGTACCGATGAGTGGCCATTACCGTAAATCTCCGAGTTCGAATCAGGGCAAACTCGGGAGAACTCATGGAATGAACACGTACCGTGGGACAGGGGTTTAACTGTGGAAAACACAAAGTACTGGAGTAATTCAGCGAGTCTGGCGGCATCTGTGGAAGGAATGGATAGGTGACGTTTGTAGTTGGGGCTCTTCGGACTGTAATTAGCTGTATTGTTTCATGATAGTTTTCCAGTTACTGTTAGCATTTTTAATGTTCATAAACATGCATTGATCAGACAAATCAGTCATTTCCAACACAATTAAGTTTACTCAGTTATCTTCTGCATTTTCAGCATTTATCTCCTGGCAAATTCTACCTCCACCGCATTAGAAATGTGCGTGCTTCCGTGCTTATGTGAGCCTATCTGTATTGGTGGGCTTTCATTTGACAAGTATACAGCGATCATCTTAAATCTATTTGACCAAATACTTTCTCATGATTATCCTGCGGCTATATGCCAAAGGAAGCAAGTCGTCAGAATGAAGATTAATATACTTTTATTTGAACACTGCATCAAGAGTATGGAAAATAGATGGATAAATGGAAGTGAGCAACAGATTTTCATGATATGGTAAAAAAAAAAGATAGCTGGTCAGAATGCCCATCTCTTGTGAGCAGATCATTGAGAAATTGAAGCTTTTCAAAGTTTTGCTGGGAATACTGAAGGGTGTCCAGGAATATTGTGAAAACTTTGGAGGATTAAAACAATCGTAAAGCAAATCAAATATAATTTAAATTAAATATCAAAATGCCTTATACTGTGACAGAAGAATTAGAATTTTTTAAAGTAAATTTGTAAAATTTAGGGTCAGAATATGCATTCCACATGAGGTAAATAGGAATACTTTTCTGCTAAAAATATTGATACTTCTACATTCAATCTTCAAAAACAGAATTTTTAACATGACTTTTGGTAGTACTATTTTAACAGAATAGTCAAATGCTACTTCACATTGAATATTATCAATAAACTAATTATTCAATCATCAGGCATTATTTCCAAAGCTAGGTGAGCCCACAAAGAGCAGGTCAGATGAAAGCTCTGCAATCCTGCAAGATCTATTCTTGATGTATTCAAGAGAGAGTTAGATTTAGCTCTTGGGGCTAAAGGAATCAAGGGATATGGGGAGAAAGCAGGAACGTGGCACTGATTCTGGATAATCAGCCATGATCATATTCAATGGTGGTGCTGGCTCGAAGGGCCGAATGGCCTACTGCACTTATTTTCTATGTTTCTATCCAGTCAGCAATGATGAACAAATAAATAGCAAACACCAAGAGGAAGTCGCAGTGGAAGGGCCCAATTTCTGTGTGAAAAAGAGAAGACAGGCATTTGGAGGCACATACATTCAGACGTGAAGTGTGGAAGACTTGTCTAGGTTTTGTGCTCAAAATCCCGACTGTCACAGAAGCCAGGCAGTCAATTTCAACTCTGGAGAAAAGGAATTGGTGACATTTCGGGTCGAGACGCTTCAGATTCAACCCAAAACGTCACCTATAATCCAGGGATGCTATCTGACCTGCTGAGTCCAGCTTTTTGTGTCTATCTATGGCCTGGAGTTGAGTGGTTCTGGGAATCTGCCAGCTGGTTATTAGTGAGTTAGTGCCATTCGACATCACTGTCAGTGACATCTCTCATTATTTTGCAGAGGTACAAATCTGGAGCTGGGATGTTATCCAATCTCATGAAACTTGATATATTCATTGCTCTCTGACATATTTTGATGCGATAAGGAGAGTAAATTAAAATTGATGGCAAGGTTTGTGACAGTCGGGATTTTGAGCACAAGCGTAGACAAGTCTTCCCCGATGAGTTACTCTAGCTTTTTGTGTCTACCTTTGGTTTAAACTGGTATCTGCAGTTCCTTCCTACACGACTCCAGGCCATGTTCTTGTTTAAGCATCTGATGTCAAATACTACCCTACATTTCATCCATCTTTAGGTTGAAATGTGCAGTTCTAACCTTGATTCAACTTCAATCACAAAGACTGCCATACCAATCTTTTTAACAACATCTGCCATTTGTCTGCTACTGAAACCCATTATCCTAGATGCGGTCCTTCTTAATTCAACCACACTTGGTTAATCTACCATCCTGCGCTTCAAAGCTTAGCTCATTGGAAACGTATCGCAGTTGTAATTTACCTTTTGGCTCCCTGTGTCTTTACTTTTAAATGTATCTTCCTGATGCTTAAACCACTTTGCTGTCTTAAACTAACATATATCCTTCAGCCACATGTTGTCCATTTCTCTGACAGTCCCTTTGTTCCTTATTTCTTTCATAGATGTCTTCCTCTATTCAAAACCCAAGTTCAGAAACATCTCTTAAAATGTTTTACTTATCCACCTCCCTTTCCTTTAAGATGGGTGACACAATGGTGTAACAATAAGTGATGTTGCCTTACAGCTCCATGCGTGCAGCAACCAAGGTCAGGAATAAACCCATTTTGCTGAAGTTTGCACATTCTCCCTGTAAATAAATAGTATTTCTATTCCTACTTCACAAATATCCCACATCCAATTAACCTCTGCAAACTGATGAAAGATGTAATTGACTGCTGTCAAATTGTACTTACTCACGAGCAACCTGCTGGTGTGTTCATTGGCCACTGTCAATTACCCTTCAATGTAGATAAGTGGCAAACAAGTTAAAATGTTGATGACATAAGCGAGAGAGGGGGGTGGCAGAAGTTGCAGAAATACAGAAGAGATTTGAAGGCGAGGAGGAATATAAAGGAAAGGGGGAATGGGACTGATGGCATTGCTTTGCTGGGTAATCGTTCTAGATTGACTTCACTTTTCATATTCCTATGTCTCAACCTGTGCATTCAAACTCTAGACTCTCCTGCTTGGGGAGAAAAGATTGAGTATATGTCCTATTCATGCCACTCATAATTTTATAAACAATTATAAGCTTGCCACTCAACCTCATATGTTCCAGTGACCACTCCTCTCCAATCTCGCCTTATAACTGCGGCCCTCTATTCGAGGCAACAAATAAGTAACTTTCTTCTGTACTCAATGTATTGCTATTTCTGTCATGTGACGACCAGAACTGTACAAAATATTCTAACTATGATCTACATGTTTCGTACAACTGCAAAATGATGTTCCCTACTCATTTATCAATGTCTTGGTCTGTGAAGGCAAGCATACCAAATGCCTTTTTTACTATCTTTTCCATACGCATCACCATTTTCGAAGAGCTATTGATTTGCATCCCAAGGTTTCTCTGTACATCTGTGTTCATAATTCCACAATATATCTTCGCAGAATTTAACCTCCCTGAATGCACACTTGTCCAGATTAAATTGTATCTGCCACCGCTCTGCCCAGCTTTCTGGGCAATGTATGTCCCACAGTATCCTCAGACAGCCTTGTTTGCTATCGACAACTCAACCAACTTTTATGATATCTGCAAATCTGTTCAGGTTAGGCAGAGGTTCACATCCACCTCCTCCAACCTAGCCTACTGTATCCGTTGTTCAAGATGTGGACTCATACATCGGTGAGAGCAAACGTAGACTGGGCGATCGTTAGCTGAACACCTTCGCTCAGTCCGCCTGGACCTACCTGATTTCCCAGTTGCTAAACACTTTAATTCTCCTTCCCATTCCCACACTGATTTTTCTGTCCCAGGTCTCCTCCATTGTCAGAGTGAGGCTAAATGCAAATTGGAGGAACAGCATCTCATTTTTCACTTGGGCAGCTTACAGCTCAGTGGTATGAATATTGATTTCTCTAACTTCAAGTAACCCCAAAATTCCCTCTTTCTCTATCCCAAGTCGCACCAGCTTCTCATTTTCACCCAACAAACAGCTAAAATGGCCTGTTTCCATTATCATCGTTACCTTTTTGCGTATCTTCCATTCATTATTCTTTATCTCTCTACATCACATCTATATCCCTCATTCCCCTTTTCCCTAACTAGTCTGAAGAAGGGTCTCAACCCGAAACGTCACCCATTCCTTCTCTCCAGAGATGCTGCCTGTCCCGCTGAGTTTCTCTAGCTTTTTGGGCCTATGAAAATCCCACTGATTTCCATTGACCATTAATCACTCGTTCACACTAGTTCTACAGTATGTTATCCCACTTTCTCATCCACTCCCTACAAACTAGGGGCAATTGGCCAAATATCCTACAAACCTACACGTTTTTGGGTCGGAGCATATGGAGGAAACCCATGCGGTTACAGGGAGAACATGCAAACTCCACACAGACAATGGTTGAGGTCAGGATTGAACCCAGATATTTTGCACTGTGAGGCAGTATCTCTACCAGCTGCACCATTTTGCCACCTTTCTACAATGAAAAAATCAGTGTTGCAACTCTTAACATGGAACCAATGAAAAACCAATATTATGACATTGTACCTCCATTTTTAAGAAAGTAACAAATGCTAATTTTATAATTATAAATATAGACCCTCATTCCCAAATCACATTTAGAATTTCTTCATTAATAGAGAGCTGTTCAGCTGAAATAATAGTCAGGTCATTATTTGAATGGAAAATCTTTTATGAAAATAATGCCGGGGTTTATCCCATCCATGTTTACCTACGAGGACACAGCCCCTGTATGGTCCTTTATGCAAAAATAAGCCATTCAGTTGACATGATGGTCAGCTATTAGAAAGGGTTATTCTTAGCTAAAATTATAGGGTTCTGTTCAATGTTGGAAAGAATTTAAAATTCTATTCAACGATGGTCATGAAAGAACCTTGCAGGACATACATTCTTATTTTGTAATGGTATGTTTCCTTTTAATATTGTCTAACGTTTCTGGGAATATCCAGAATGATATACAAAAAGCAGAGGCTCCTTCTGTCTGTCATAAGGCAAGTGTCATTGGCAGGGAATTGCTCCAAACAGTGGTCTGCCAACGTTTGCTTCCCTGAGTGCTTGATGGTGCATTGTGTTTGTGTATAATGGCCAATTTATTGCCTGGACCACAAAGAATGAGGCATGTTATCTGACTGATTTACAGGATCAATCACTGACAGATCGCTGAGAGAATCATCTTTCATGGTATAGTGGGAGTGGGTGGGAAAGGAAAAGGGTGGAGGGGGTCTCCGTAAGGTTACAGCCCATTACATGCTGCTACTCTGTGGGAGATGATTGGAAACAGAGGCCAGAGATTTGATTGGATTTAAAAATAGACCGGCATGGTGCAGGTTAGGCATTGTACTTACCTCACACACAGCCATCTGCTTCTGGGGTTGCAAAGGCCTCGTGTTCACTCCCTGCACATTTTAATGTTAATGACTGTGTTTCTGGTAGGAGACTGTCAGCCTTGCCTGTTGGTGTCATTTATGCATTTAGAGTTAACCAGTCCCTCTTAAAGTGAAGATAGACACAAAAAGCTGGAGTAACTCAGTGGGCCAGACAGCATCTCCGGAGAAAAGGAATAGGTGATGTTTCTGATTAAGACCCTTCTTCAGACATAAAGTGAACATGTACTTTGGTTGTAGGAAAATATTGTCAATCAGATGCAGCTATCAACAGAAAATACTCTTGTTACCAATAACAGGGTCAAAATAACTTACTTAGATCTTGTAAAAGTAGCTTCCCTCAAAAGACATGCTATAATATTGGGAAAAAAATAGTTAACTCATTAGAGTTAACTCATTAGATGCTGCTTCTGATATCAACCTCTCCACTACCTGCGTCCTTGGTTCTTGCAAACACCCTTCTCTGATTTCTCCTCATTGTCCTTCAATCACGCAACACACTCCATCTCACTTCCTTCTTCTATGATACACACCACATGTCCAACTCTCTGCTGTGACACTCTTTCCACGCCCCTCAGTTTCTTCTCAATGTCCAAACCATATGATCATGGTAGAGGCAGTCTGAAAATATTTTCCAAGACTTTATTAACATAATAGACAATAGACAATAGGTGCAGGAGTAGGCCATTTGGCCCTTCGAGCCAGCACCGCCATTGAATGTGATCATGGCTGATGATCCCCAATCAGTACCCCGTTCCTGCCTTCTCCCCATATCCTCTGACTCAGCTATTTTTAAGAGCCCTATCTAGCTCTCTCTTGAAAGCATCCAGAGAACCTGCCTCCACCGCCCTCTGATGCAGAGAATTCCACAGACTCACCACTCTGTGAGAAAAAGTGTTTCCTCGTCTCCGTTCTAAATGTCTTACCCGTTATTCTTAAACTGTGGCCCCTGGTTCTGGACTCCCCCAACATCGGAAACATCTTTCCAACATACAACCTTATTTCTTGTAGGAAATAACTGGTCACAGTCAACGGCAAGAGGTGACAAAGAAGAGAATGTGTCATTCTTGTCCTTTGGAAAATGATAGGCACATTCTGGAAAACCCATAGCAGTGATGAATGGCACAATTAGAGAAGATCTCACACAGGATCCCTTTTCATCTTGTGTTGGAAGGAACTGCAGCTGCTGGTTTAAACCGAAGATATACACCAAAAGCTGGAGTAACTCAGCAGGACAGGCAGCAATTCTGGAGAAAAGGAATAGGTGATGTTTCGGGTCAAGACGCTTCTGAAAAAGGGTCTCGACCCGAAACGTCACCCCTTCCTTCTCTCCAGAGATGCTGCCTGTCCCGCTGAGTTGCTTCAGCTTTTTGTGTCTATCTTTACTTTACACCTTAATCTCTTCTCCCTTATCGTTCACATTATCCTTGACCAAATGATGGCTAATTTCAGCAGCCATTCATCGCTGCAAACACAGAAAGATAATCCATACTCCTCTCATTACATATACAGCAAATGTCAACACCGTTACACCACTTCAGTTTTGCCTCTTTTGCAAACAGTAGCTCTGAGCGTGGTCACATATTAAATACTCTTTGCATGGTCAATCGCTGATCACAAATATCTAGTGAGGGTGGGTGATGGTTTCCAAATATGTACATGTTCTACCTGCCGACTGGAAAATAATACATCCTGCAGAGAAGTAATGTTAACTTCAAAGGCCAAGCAACTGAATGAAGTCAGGGTCATGGAAAACGATTGAGCAAAATACCATTGAATTGACTTGTAATGACTCAGATTGTGAGGGAGTTTGTGTAGATGTTGTGTTTGCATGTGGAACCATTGTCATTCTGGGGTGAGTAGTCATCTCCATGAATGTGCTGGTGAGTCCGCCAAGACAGAGCTTCAGGAGATGGCTTCCAAAGGATATCAGACAGATGACGTTTCTGAGAACATTGTTACAACAAGCTTCCAAGGCTGCACACCTTGCTTAATACCAGTCTTGCTGCAGAGATGTGCCAAGACATTGTGCTAGATGAGTAGCCTTTGCTCCCAGGGAGAGAGATCGTCATTGCTCTGTTGGGAAGATGGTTCTTTATTGCCACCCATTCCATCAGTCGTCCTGTTAGTGGTCTGTTCTGTTGCTAGGTTCTTAGGGCTGAAGTTGGCTTAAAGTTGTTCAGCACAGCAATCTCAGCATCTTCTGCTCCCAAGCTAAAATCACTGAGGAAACACAATATCAGAACTCTGAGCTAGGTGCACAAGCACACAAAGCACCTATTCCGATCATGAGGTGGGGTGGTAATTAGCATGGAGGGTGTAAATGGGAGGGAGGAAGTAATAACTAGTTATCCTGAACAATAAAAAATCTTTAAGTATGATTGTTGAACAGAATTTAATATTATATTAAGCAGGTCTGAAAACAGTGTACTTTACATTATATATTTCAAAAATGAGTTTTCTACATTCATTTGCCTAATTAGATGACTCTCAATATTTGTATTTTGTTGTTGAATAATGGATGGTTGTGATTGTTATTAACATAAATTAGGTAACGAGAAATTATTAATGTTTATAGTATTATGTTTAATAGTGAGAGCAGTTAGTGGTGTGATTTTTACCTTCAAAATTTCTTCTATGCAGTATATTCCTATTCAAAATCATATCTTTGGAAGACAATACTCTTTGTAAATACAGTACATACTATTATTTATGAACAAAATAGTATTTATTTGTAACATTGCAACTAGATGTTGGGATTTTGTAATTAATTAAAAAATATTGTTTATATAACTGCATTTGTACATTATATACAATATGGTATTAAATTTAAATGTATGAAATGCAATTGGGTCAAAACGTTTTCAAAATTGATATAATCAATAATTCCTATGTGAAGTGTCAATGCTGCATTTAGTCAAGGCTCTGCAGGTTTGCTGGTTATCCATTGCTGACTAGTAATATACTGCTTCGAGGACTGAAGGATGCTTTGGATTACTTTTCTGCCATAACCCTAAAATGTAGGAATCGAAGTGACTGAAACATCTCTTTGAAATTGCACTGCAGAAGATGTAATTGCTTGGCTTGAGCTGCATCAGTGTTTGAGCTGATTGATTTAGTTCCAGTCAGGTGATAGATGTAACAAATGGAAATGACTGCTGAGAAAAAAATCCAAGAACAAACATTTTTTTATATTGGAAAGAAATAAAAGATGGATGTTTGAGCAAGGGGAAGGTGTAGGGAAGTGAACTGCCATAGTTATTCAATGTGCTGAGATTCTACAAAAAGATTTAATATTTGCATCCTTAATCAACAAGCATTTTGACATGAGCTGTGAAGACAATTTAGATTATGGAATTTTTGTAATTGTTTCACTCCTAAAACTGTTTGCAGGCTTCTCGTGAGCCCTGGTAAAGAACTATGGATTTTGATAAATTTTGATCACTGCTTCCAAATTTGGATTATTCACGCTATTTTAAAATAAAAAGTGAAAAAGGTGACATCGTGTCAACATCAGCTTGCAAGTGTCTGCAAGAGAGTTGTGACTTTTTCTGAGGTAGAATAGGATTCACTATACAATGCAATCTGAGCTTCATCTATAATAAATGTATGAATCACGTTCGGTCTCTAAAACCCCGGGTTCTGAAGCACGTTCTGGGTTTTTTCAGCTAGCGATTTTCACCCCGGGGTCTGAAGCACGTTCGGGGTTTTTTTCGCTAGCGATTTTCACCCCGGGGGGGTCTGAAGCACGTTTGGTGTCCAGACCCAACGGGTCTGCACTTGGTCTAGTAGACCATAAAAGCCACATTTTTTTAATGGTAGAGATTGAGGTTGAATTTCCATTGGTGACAAATGGTGCTCTCTCATGAATTTTGTAATCAGTAGGTCTTAGATAATATTGAAAATTTATTTATTGAAATCTTGTCACCTGATATATTAAAACATCTTTATTTATCTTGGGTTTATTTGATTCTTTAAAACAATTCTTAAGCACTTCTAAACACTTAGGGACACTTGGAAGCACTCAGAAACGTGATCATTTGAGAAGCAGCGAAGCTAGGGTAGGTTTTTGCCTTCAGCCAAAGTTTTTTCTTAATCCTTTCATGAATGAAGCTTATGCTGGGGTTTGGGTGAGAATCACAGGTTTCTTCTAATGATTCCTGGATGTTTTTCATTCTCATGGAATTGAATCGGACAAGGTGAGTACCTGTCTGAAGAAAAATCCAGACCCAAAACATTCCCTGTCCATGTTCTCCAGGGATGCTGCCTGACCCGCTGAGTTACTCCAGCACTTTTTGTCTTTGAATGTGAGTATAAATTTGCTTTAAGTACATGTTAGGCCTATGTTTTGTTTTTACATTTGCTAACAGATCAGTTATAATTTCAGGACTTATTTTCACTGCTGATATTTAGTTATTCCACATATTTAAGATATATAAATATATAAACTCTTCATTTCTAAACTAATTCTATACAATGAAGAATATTGAGGCATTTAAAAGTATGCTCAACATGCAAAATACCTTGGTTGAGAATTGGCCTCCTTTTCTATCACAACAATTTGGCTAATTGGCATAGAGTTTGTAGGATATTTTAGCTTTACACTAGTAGAATTTTTTTACAGTGTTTTTCAGCTCAAAATCTTCATTGCGCCTCAACTGTTTTAAGGTGGCATGGACAGGCAGCAGGTTTTAGTAGGACAAGGATTATATCTATATATTCAATACAATGTATGCATTCAAAAATAAACAGAATAATGACTGATTATTGTAATTACTGAAAAGGATGGTGAATCAAATGTCCAACCCGGTATCAAGGAGAAAGGAAGAGGGATAGGATTAGACTGAGGTAGAAAGGATTAGGAAGAAACAAAATGTCTTAAGAAGCGTCTCGACCCAAAACATTACCCATTCATTCTATCCAGTGATGCTGCCTGTCCCGCTGAGTTACTCCAGCATTTTGTGTCAATCTTCGGTGTAAACCAGCATCTGCTGTTCCTTCCAACACAATGTTTAAGATGCTTCAGCAATAATTCACTTCTGAAAAAATAACTCCATTATTTCAATTGTTCCATTTTCTTTATCAGAGCGATTAATGGCAGTTGTTAACTATCAGCACAATATTAAACGGCTACTTGCACCATTAATTACTAAACTTAACTTCCCGTTCCATTTAATAAGAGGTATCCGTGGAAATCCGACACATTCTAAAAATAACAAGGAGACTAAGGATGAAATGTGTTTGTGTGAGGTGAACAGGCTGTGTCAACTCTCAGTCTCATGAGACAACCAAACCATGACATTTCTCACTGTTCAGTCAACCTGCTCGTTGATTTTCACCTTGCCAATTCTGGTAGTTCTAGTAACATATTTTACTGGATGTTTTCAGCCACTATTAGATTTTCATGTCCTGTGTGAAAATAAAAATAATTTAAACATTATCTACACTTTACAGGATTTAAGGACATGACAAAAGCTGCCCGTTCTTTTGCAGCAGCTGGAAATTCGTTATTTTCTCAATATTCTTGAATCCTATCCTTTTGGTCTCCTATCTTTTACTCTCTTTCTTTCTGTCTCCCTCCCGTGTCCTCTCTCATTGTGAATTTGCTGACTATGCAGATAGTTAATCATGAATGCATAGGCAAATGAGAGTTAGTGACACAATAATTCTAAAAATTACATTCACACCCACTTTTGCACCAACTGATTTTCATAGCGTTTCTAGCGGGAGTCCCTGCTGATTTTTGTCTTGCTTACTTGTAAGTGGTGTATTTCTATCATTTCTGTTACATTGTTATTCCTAGCAAGTTTTGGGGGGATATGGGGTTGGGAGGGAAACAGAAGTAATTTTAAGAATGAAAGTCCAGGTATTGATTTGCTTTACAGAATATTGATTCTGTATTCTTCATTTTTCATTGTTTCTGATTTGCCAAGATACCAAGAATTGGCCATTAACTAATTTTCTTCCCAACCTCAGGATATTATTGGTTTCCAATAGGGGTCCTTTCCTTACTGTAAAAAAGAGGGTAACCAGAGAGAAGAGTGAAAATGTGTGCTACCATTGCTTCCTACCCAATGGGTAGGCACATGGGCGGCACGGTGGCACAGCGGTAGAGTTGCTGCCTTACAGCGCGAACAGCGCCAGAGATCCAGGTTAGATCCCGATTATGGGTGCTGTCTGTACAGAGATTGTATGTTTTCCCCGTGGGGTTTTTCCGAGAACTTCGGTTTCCTCCCACACTCCAAAGACATACAGGTTTGTAGGTTAATTGGGTATAAATGTAAAAATTGTCCCTCGTGTAGGATAGTGTTAATGTGTGGGGATCGCTGGTCGGTGCAGACTTGATGGGCTGGGGCCTGTTTCGGTGCTGTATCTTTAAACTAAGCACAATAAAAAGAGACAAGAGGGACAGATATCATTATTTATATCAGCACTGGGAACATAATGAGGATAACCTCAGCTATAAAGAACATGTTGATGCAGCAAACCTATTCTTGACCTACTGCATCTACAGCAACAGAAATCTCAAACGAATGAGAGAAGACGATAAACACAGGACGCCAAATTGTGTTCGTCTTGAACTTGGAGGAGGGCGATAAAAGGCAGGAATGGTTGGCAGAACTTTAAGAAATCAATCCATTCAGCTATTCAGAAGATATTTTATTAAATTTAAATTATCTTTCATTTTCACGTTGTGCTTCAGTAAAATTAAAATTAAAAAAATAAAATGTAGTACTTTTTGGACTTGAAAGGAATTTGATCCTTTCCAGGAATCTAAAGATTGTATGCACCATGTATTTTAAGAGGATAGATTCTATGTACTGCATTGCATTTAGATGAGACCTCTTGAGCTACCTTGTAAGGTTGTCATGGTAACAATGTATTACTGCCTGGTGCATTCAATTGTCTTGGTAATACTCGTCAATGAAGTCAAGACTGCAGATTCATTTAATCTAAGCCATTTTTTACTCACCAAAGAATTAACACTGCGTGTTTTACACAGCTTGCTGCGTGTTAGTTGAATTTGATAAATTTATTTTTACATTAAAGGGAGGGTGGGAACATAAAAAACACAATTTTAAGCACACATGTAATCCATCAATAGCTTCTTATTAGGATATGAATGCATTAATTAATTAATTAGTTTCCATTGAAATCCTAAGTAAAAATGATATAAGATATATAGGTACACAAGGTATATAAGATATATACATTTGTTGGTGAACATCTGCAGATTTGAGGATTCGAGCATGTCGAGTCAAGAATTAAGGAGGAGAAGCTATTTATTTTCCTGTTCAATTAGTAACTGATTCAAAGGAAGATGAGAAAAATATAATTAGAGCATGAAGGTACCTGGCATTTTTAATTATGCTTTCTATGTACTAATACAAAACAAAGAAAATCCAGGTTTTCTGAAAGGAAAAATGATTACAATTTTTGTTTTGTCTTGAATTTTTTTTTACAGCATCTAAAGAGACTGATGTAATGTTATTGAAACATAACGTTGAATATTAATAACTTGTTTGTGCATCAGTGTAGTGACAGTATTTACATAGCAACACGATTAGAAAGAGGATACTCTAGTTTTAACTAATTTATATATAAAGCAATCAAACTAATATCAAATACACACCAATAAGGAAGGTATTTAAAAAAATATATCCAGAAGGATATTGCTCATCTTGTTTTCTTTCAAGTAATTAAGGATGATGCTTGACCTTTATCGAGAAAAACTGTCTTACCTCTAATGTTGGAGGAGCTTTGATGGTGGTCTATTATTAAGTGAATCTATTTGACTTGTAAACAATGTACTTTTCTTGACAGAAAGTAGTCAGAGATAGTTAAGATAGACACAAAATGTGGAGTAAATCAGCAGCTCAGGCAGCATCGTTGGAGAAAAGGAATAAGCGACATTTCAGGTCGGAACCCTTCTTCAGACTGAAAGATGAAGGTCAGAACTAAACATTTGTTGTAAGCTGTCCAAGTAAAATATGAAGTGCTTTTCCTCCAATTTGCATGTAGCATCATTCTGACAGTGGAGGAGGTCCCGGACAGAATGGTCAGAAGGGGAGCTAAAATGTTTGGCAACCAGGAGATCACGTAGGCCAAGGCATACTTCTCGCACTTGAGTGTTTGGTGAAACAATCACCAAGTCAATGCATGGTATCGCTGATATATAGGAGCCCACACCAGAAGCATTGGATACAATAGATGAGGTTGGAGACTAAAAGGACTCTCGGGGTCCCTAGATATTGTATTTCCTGTGGTTGCTGGGGTAAGTTCCTGAGAAGGCGATGGCTTGGATTGGAATGGGTAAGTGAACCAGGGAATTGCACAGGGATCGGTCTCTGCAGAAAGCAGAAAGGGGTGGAGAAAATAGAAGATGTGGCTAGTGGTGGAATCCCATTAGAGGTGACGAAAATATTGGAGGATGATGTGTTGTATGCGATGGCTGATAGGGTGAAAGCTGAGAACTAGGGGGACACTGTCCCTGTTATGACTGGGGGGGGGGGGCAAGAGAAGAACTGCATAATACAGAGGTGATGTCTGTGAGGGCCTCATCCATGACAAATGAGGGGAACCCTTGTTCCCTGAAGAATGAGGACATCTTGGATGTCCTAGTTAGGAACAGGTCATCTTGGGGGCGGAGGCAGAGGAATTGGGAGGAGGGGGATAGAGTCTTTGCAGGAGGCAGATTGGGAAGAAGTATAGTCCAGATAACTATGGGAGTCAGTAAGTTTGGAATAAATGTCAGTCATTAGTCTAATCCCTGTGATGGAGATGGTGAGATTAAGAAAGGGGAAGGAGGTGTCCGAGATAGTCCAGGTAAATTTGAGGGCAGGGTGGAAGTTAGTGATGAATAAGCTAAATTAATAGTCCATGAGTTCTGCATGAGTGCTGGAGGTATTGCTGATGCAGTCATCAATGTAGCGGAGATTGAGTTGGGGGGGGGGGGATAATGCCAGTGTGCGCCGGAACAGGGACTGTTCGACGTACCCGACATAAAGGCAGGCATAGCTGGGGACCAAGCAAGCAGCCATGGCAACACCCTTGACTTGGAGAAAGAAGGAGGAGTTGAAGGATAAGTTATTAAGGGTGAGGACAGGTTCTGCTGGTGTAGCCTCCTCCCCTGTCAGAATGTGAGGCCACAAACTAATTGGAGGAACAGCACCTCATATTTCACTTGGGCAACATACATCCCAGCGGTATGAACATTGATTTCTCAAATTTCAAGTAACTCTGCATTCTTTCCCTCCTCCACCCCAGTTGGCCTGCTAGTTCTACTGTTTGTATTTTACTAGTACTCCATTTTGACTTCTTGTATATTGCTTCAGTATTTTGTGATTAGTTTCTATTATATATATATATATATAATATATGTTTCCATAGGGAAATGTTGGGCTTTGGTCACATTCATACACAACTGCTAATGGAGCAGAACAACAATAATCTAATTGTTCAGAGATCCTAAGATAGACACTAAATTGCTGTAATAAAGGGCCTGTCCCACTTGGACGTCATTTGCGCATCACGCTGGTGGTGCGCAAAGATTTTGTGAATCCCCAAAATCCTGGGGCGCCGCGCGCGACCGCGTGTCACTGCCTACATCACCACGCACCATGCGCGCATCACGTGCGCGTCAAGAGGCGCATGGTCGTGCGTTGTGACCAGTAAATGATGTAGCGTAAATGACAAGCAAATGACGCCCAAGTGGGACAGGCCCTTAACCTCAGCGGGACAGGCAGCATCTCTGGATAGAAAGAATGGGTTACGTTTCAGGTCGAGACGCTTCTTCAGACCTACAGAGATCCTCATGGTCTGGTGTGTGCTCACTCAGCAGTCTGGAATGTGAACCGGAGACTCGGAGTGCAAGCATGCTGCATGGCCAGATCTGCGGATCAGCTGGACTACCAGGGTTGGGTCAGGACTGTGGGCCGTGTGTGGCTGGAGTTGAGTTCCAGTACACCAGGGGTCAGGAATGTGAGAAGGTTAGGGCCAATGCCTAAATATTTCCATCTCCCTTTAAACTCTCCGGGTTCATTGGAAAAAGAATTATACAATTGTGTCACCTGCATAAAAAGTTAAACAAATGCGTTCCTGGATTTTAATATAACATCAAATAGTCTGAAAAATCTGACAATTGAGATTTCTGGATTATTGGAGCTTCTTCAAATTAGCAGAGTTTATTTCCACTGACGAGTGCTTTCAGTCCGCTATGTTTGTCAGGCTGTGTTGCTTGCTTGGTTGGCTAACACTAAATTCCTGTTACAGACACATTATATTCCGAGCTGTTATGGGAGAAAGTCACCATGTAGACGGAGGAATAAAAAATCAAGGATGAGAAAGCCTCTTTGAAGAAATGTAATATCCTTGCTGATCCCTGGGAAATATATCCCTGGTTGCTCAAAATAGAGGAGTTTTATCACTTTTACTTTGCACATCTGTGTCATGACAATCTGCAGACTGGTGGGGAACGCACATTCTGTCTTCAAATTCAGGCTGAGCTCTATCTGCTGCATAGTGTTCATAAGGTCATAAGTGGAAGGAGTAGAATTAAGCCATTCGGCCCATCAAGTATACCGCCATCATGGCTGATCTATCTCTCCCTCCCAGCCCCATTCTCCTACCTTCTCCCCATAACCTTTGACACCTGTACTAATTCAAGAATCTTTCTTTTTCTGCTTTAAAAAAAATCCACTGACTTGACCTCCACAGCTTTCTGTTTTAGTTTGGCATTTACAATTCTGCTTCTGATGCTTAACTGCATCAACTCTTCTCTTTAGTTCAGGGCAGCTGATTATCAGGATTATTCTGTATTTATACTTGTAAATTCCTGAGCTGGAGTTAGTTGTACCCAGTGCTGGAGCCACTTGTACTACTTGAACTTCAGTTTCCCAGAATGATGGTTCCTGCACTTAAGGTGTGCTGAGCTGCAAATGAGTTGGTCCACTTTCTTTAATTTCCTCATATCAACATTTACTGGCTGTATTTGGTCCTTAAAAGAAATCATCAACAACCTTGTATCTGTGCACACAGATGCTTACTTTGGCATCAGCTGTGTGCAATTTTTTTCAAAGACCACATCAGGATATTTATTTCTGTTGTTGCATATTTCCCAAATGTTAAATAGATCTAATCCTCTTTGTTCTCTCCTGTTGACCTCCTTCTCATTATCATTATTTTTCAGAAAATTACTGAATCTTAGTTTACAATTTTGTTCATGGTTTCTGAACATTTCTGCATCTTTATCGGCTTCCCTGCATATTGAATTTTGGAATTGTTCAGAGGTTGTGACCAATTTTCAGACACAGAGATATTCACCTCAAGCTCTTGGCACTTGCAACATTGTATGATATGGAGTTTTTTTTAAATGCCTAAAAGGCCTATCCCACTTGGGCGACCTAATCCGCGAGTTCTGGCCCTCAACTCATACTCGCAGCATGGTCGACTCGAGGTCGTAGGAGGTCTTTGTAACTCTCCTTCATGCTCGAGAGTAGTCCCCGTGTACTCGAGGCCTCAGCTAGGTTGCGGCATATTTTTCAACATGTTGAAAAATGCACGCGAGGTAAAAAAAGGTTGCCATGGAAAAAAA
>CM075978.1:80791053-80941518 GCA_038087875.1 Malacoraja senta
CTGATGAACTGAAGGCTAATGACCATATTATATTCCTTTCAGAAATTTGGCTGATGCCATAATAATAATGCAGGTATTAAATTTGGAATGCATTACTCAGTTGAGGGCAGAAACTTGTGTATAGGCACAGACAAATTAGGGAGAGTCTGCATGGCTTTGTCCATGAGAAATCGCGTCTCCCAAATATTTTTGAAGAGGTCACCACTAGGATTGATGAGGGCAAAGGAGTGGATGTTTTTTTATGTGGACTTTAGTGAGGTGAGCTAGACAATTGGATTGAAATTGGCTTGAAGGAAAAAGTCAAACGGTAGTTGTGGAGGGTTGCTTTTCTGATTGGAGGCTTGTGACCAGGGGAGTGTCGCAGAGGTCGGTGCTGGGTTTCCTATTGTTTGTTATTGATATTAACAGTTTGGATGATAATGTAGATAAAATTGTGAGTAATGTTGCAGACCACACCAAAACCAGTGGCCGAGTTTATTGTTGCTTTATTATTTATTGGCTATTGTTTATTGGTTTGTTATTGAAAATATACAGAGATAAAGAGAAAAGCTTAGTTTATTGCTCTCCAGTAAAACCATATAATACAGTACAATCAGTTTTCCGCAAGTACAACAGGTAGTGCACAGAGAAAAATATCAGAACACAGAATATAGTGTTGTCGTATTATAGTGTTACAATAGAGAAAAAAAGTTCAAAGTCCGCAGTGAATTAGGTTGGAAGATTGGGACTACATCCTAGCTTATGGGAAGACAATATCATGGTAATCTGATAGCAGAGGGAAAGAAGCTGTTCCTGAGTCTGCGCATTCAACCTCTTGTATCTTTTGCCTGACAGGAGAGTGGAGAAGAGGGAATGACCGGGGTGAGAAGGGTCTTTGAATATGTTGGCTGCTTTCTCAGAGCAGCGTGGTATTGAGCGTGGGTGGGAGCTGCTTTGGGTCATTGATTGTGATACATTCATAACTCTGCAATTTGTCATTGTCTTGGGCAGAGCTGTTGCCAAACCAAGCATGATGCTTTCTGTGGTGCATCTGTAGCATTAGCAAGAGTCATTGGGGACATGCTGATTCTTCTTCTTCTGCAATGCTTTCTTGGTCACAGCATCAATGAGGTTGGGCCAGGGCAAATTGTTGGTGATATTTACACTTGAGAACTTAAGTCTCTTGACCATTCTCATTTTAGCACCGTTGATGCTGACTGGAGACATGTTCTCCATTTCAATTCCTGGTCAAATAACCAGCTCCTTCTCTTGCTCACACTGAGGAATAGGTTTTTGTCTTTTTTTGTTCTTCAATTTCCACTTCAATTCCCCCCCCCCCCCCTTAAATTCCCTCCTTTGGAAGATTGTACTATTTGCCTGAATGCAACAAAAAATAATCACCAAATTAACATTCAGAATCCTATTTATACATCCAGCATGAGAAAAACCAAACAAGCATTCTGCTGGAGCTGTTTTCCTGGTGCCTGTGGCTGTACTGCTGTCCCTTGACAGTCCTCTTCCTCTAGCTGCAGCATAGCTAGTGAATATTAAGCTGACTTACAGTGGAGAGTCTGTGGGTAGTATTGGTAGGATGATGTCAAGTGGCTATGATCTGAAATTCATGCAGTATTTCAAACTTAGTGGCAACAGAGTTGTATGGAACAAACCGCCAGAGGAGATTGTTAAGGCTGGGACTATCCCAATGTTTAAGAAACAGTTAGACAGGTACATGGATAGGTTAGGTTTGGAGGGATATGAGGGATATGGTGGGACGAGTGTAGCTGGGACGTGTTGCCCGGTGAGGGCAAGTTGGGCCGAAGGGCCTGTTTCCACACTGTATCACTCTATGACTCTATAACAGTTGGTTTGGCTAGTTGATATCAGTGATATCAGTGGTGCCAACAGTAAGGATGTAGTGGGATTAAAAGTGTCGTAATGCTAAAATAGAACACCTAATTTATGCCACATAACCTAACCTTGAGATATTGTATCAACAATCATGCTGAATTTTGACTTTTGAATACTAGTGTCCAGATCCATGATGGGAGAAGTTTGAGTTCCACTGTAGCATGCGTGTGCTTTGTTAGAAATTGCATGATAGTTTGGTCTGGAAGAGTTGAGTTGAAAGGGATGGGCAGCAAACACAAAATGCTGGACTACCTCAGAGGGTCAGGCAGAACATGTATAGGTGACGCCCGATCTGAAATGTCACCTATCCATTATCTCCAGGGATACAGCTTGACCTGTCGAGTTACAAAAGCATATTGTGGCTTTACTTGGTAAACCAGTATTTGCATTTCCTTGTTTCTAAACTTCAGTCAAAGATATGTATGTGTCAGAGAATAGTGTTATGCATAACTATCAGCCATAATTCAATGGGCAATCTCATCTAAGTCCATCTCTGATGCTTCTTTGGCAGAAGTTGGGCAAAATCAAATAACAAACTTTATAACCATAACCAGAGTGCAGGGCATTCATGCTGATTGTTATTAAGCTGCTATTCAGAATGGGTTTTTTTGGGGGGGAGGGATATCTGTAGCCCATTTAACTCCAAAAAACTATATTAGAAGGATAGATTAGAAAACATGCCGTTTTGTGGTAATGCTGCTGCACCAAGGTTCACATGCACTGGACTGAATCCACTGTGGGTGTGAGTGCACTATTATGCACGATTTTAAAACATTTTTAACAATGCATTGCCCCAAATTATTGTAATTAACGGGCAAATTCTTGAGTCAGAACTGCAGCAGGTGTGTCATGTTCTCTAGAGATGCTGCCTGACCCGCTGAGTTGCTCCAGCACTTTGTGTCTTTTTCTTTGGAGCAACACAAGTGTTGAAGCAGCATTCTCCAAAGGTTGGAGGTTCTTTTCAACATTTACAATACTCTCCAAGGTATAAAACAGAGAATGATCAGATTTAGGAAGCTGTAATATTTTAAGTATTCTTATGTGCGCTCTCCATTGATCTCATATCTTGTCATGCTTTGACTGTTATGCCTTCACTGTCACATTTTGTTGCTTGGCTGAAAGTTAAGCAGCAACAAATTAGAACACAAGGGGTTTGTATCAGGAGTAATGAAAGTGGCTAAAAAACTGACAACAGACTTCTGAAAACAATCATCTTTGAATTAACAGTTTTGGTAACTCACCAGCAAAGGAATAGGGTGAATTAATCAAATCATGCAAATTCCTTGAGAAACTAATTTAATTTGCTATTTTTGCTTAGGATCAAATTTTATAGCTTTTTTTAATGAAGGATTTCATGTTCACTGCATGTATGTGTATTTTAATTTCTGTTCTTGAAAATGATTGAGATGATGAACTAAAATGAGATTTTAGGCACCAAAAAAAATCATCAAACTGAAAGGGAAATGCACTATGATTGAAAGTGTAGAGGTATCTTTTGACTTTTCTTCTGTTACTCCGCGCTGGAAATTCTACATTCTACTCCCAACGTTTCCACAGCCCAGGAATTCCATACAATGCAAAATTCTTCATTCTTCCTTAATGCTATTTCCCTTTGTTGCCTTCTCAAAGTTTCAAGAAATCAGGACTTCCTACCTTGGAAGATTTCTACCAAAGATCTGTCAATTGTAAGAGTAAACTCAGCAGTGCTGTCAACGCCTTATATATCTATTTATTCCTCCAATATTAAAGGTCTCCGAACTGATCAACATCAATAAACATTTCCTCTACCTCCAATTTATTGACCCATGGATTGGAAATTACTTTAGAAATGAGATTGAAATGGTATATGATAATCATCAAAACTATTCATCAATAATTTTACTGCAACAGAGAAGCAGCCTTATGGCAAATTTCAAAAATCAACAAATTCAAGTTTAATGCTGCTAAGTATTTATAGAAGAGAAGTCAACCAAAATAATATTCTTCTTGGGTATTCTTGCACCAAAGCAAATTCCTTGTATGTGAATACTTGACCAATAAACTTACTTACTTACTTACTTACTTATTCAATGAACTGGAATTCTAAATCAGGAATGATAGCACAGAATTTTAAAGTAATTTTGTACATTTTATTCATGGAAAAACAAGTTTTATTTGAAGTATACTTGATAGCCCACCCCTAACCCTTTCCCATTTGTGACTAAGGATCTTTGATCTGAAATACTTTTTTCTTTCCACAAATGTTACCTGACCTGCTGAACGTTTCCGGCATTTTATGTTTATATTTCAGATTCTCAACTCACATGGAGTGAGGCCATTGCTTCCCTTCAGAATAGAGCAGCCAGATACTGTGGGTTGTTGGTTCTTCCTAGTATGCTATATCAATCATATTAGTGCTGCACTTATATCTTGATTACTGCGGGTTTTGGGAGTTATGGAGAGAAGGCAAGGGAATGTGGTTAGGAGGGAGAGATAGATCAGGCATGATTGAATGGCGGAGTAGACATGACGGACCGAATGGTCTAATTCTGCTCCTATCACATGATTTTATCAGCAGAGTATACAGAGAGCTGACTTTCAGGAACGAGTTTGATAGTGTGTTTAATTTATAGGGTTTGTTTTGCAGTTATAATAAGTACATGAAGTAATTTTTAATCATCGGATTGCTGAAAATGATGGAATAGTCAGAAGCCATCAAAAACTGTACTCATTATACTTTTTTCATCTTGATGTATAGCCCTGTAGACCATGTCAAACCAGGTATTACAGAAATCTTATTGGGGTTTCTTCTCCAGCACCTTTTAAGGCAGTGAATTCCAAACCCTTGATTATACAAAAAATCCTTTTTACTTTGTGATCCTTTTTAATGCTTTATCCTTATGTCTAATTACTGACTTCCTTTCTAAGGAAAATAATACCTACTGTTTCACCATATTTCAGCCACTAACAATTTTATATATTCCCATTAAATCACCGTTTAGTGTTTTGATGATAAGCCTATATCAGCTTAAGCAATCAATCCTCATTGCTAAAAGACTCAGCATTCTGTGTCTATCTTAGGTTTAAACCAGCATCTGCAGTTCCTCCCTACACATTCCAACTCATGGAAATCATTTGAAGGCTCTCTCAAATGTTACCAAATCCATTGTGTAATCGGGTGATCAGAATGATTCACAATTCTCTATGTATAGGTGAACTGGTGTTTTACATGACCTTCTTGCATTTATATTCAATGATAGACACAAAAAGCTGGAGTAACTCAGCTGGTCGAGACCCTTCGACCCGAGACATCATCCATTCCTTCTCTCTAGAGATGCTGCCTGTCCAGCTGAGTTACTCCAGCTTTTTGTGTCTATCTTCAGTGTAAACCAGCATCTGCACTTCCTTACTGCATTTATATTCCATTCATTATCCAGTCTAAACAAGTGTTATGTATGCTTTCTTAAACATGTGTTACATCAATAAGTTAACTTCAGGGATCTGTAAACATCCTCTCCTGTTGCATTTTATAATGCAAGAAATAAACTCCATGATTAAAAAATAGTAATAATTATGAGGTGTCTTTCTTTTGTTTTTAAGACTCAATATATTAGAGCCAATTGTCACCCTTGTCAGAAACAAGCTGTAAATTGCTCAGAATAAAGACACTCTATAAGATTTTTTATCGTGTACTTGACAAAGGGTGAATTGAAACTCAGGCACTGAATTTATTAGCACCCATAACATACACCATCAGTGTTTTTATTATTTCTCGCTAAGGCCTTTTGTCGTTTGACAAAGTACCACACAATCGTCTATAAGGTTAGATCACATGGGATCAGCAACAGACTGGTTCCACCATGATTCAGTACAGAACGCCACAGGATATCTATCAAACTGACAACTCCACCCCTTCTGTCATGGGGTAGACTGACTGAGTGCCCCTCCCCCCTCCCCAATCTTTGCACATCCCCAATCCTTTCCACTCGTCACTTTAATTTCATGTATCATGTATTTTGTGTTTTACGACTGTTGGCAAATCAATTTATCTCCTGGAATAAATCAAGTTCTATCATATATTGTATCATATCCAAGGTGAGCTAGCTAACTGGATACAACATTGGCTTTAAAGGAAGGAGACAGAGAATTGTGGTAGAGGATTGTTTATCACACTGAAGGCCTGTAAAGAGCAGTGTGCCACAGGGATCAGTGTGGGGTCCAATGATGTTCATCATCTTAACAATTCAGATGAGAATGTAATTTGGCATGGTGGATAGATTTACAGGTATCAGCAGCATTGGTGATATAGCGGACAATGAAGAACGTTACCTCAAATTGCAGCATGATCAAATGAGCCATGGCATAGCACAAGGAGTAAATGTGAGGTTTTGCATTCTGGTTAGATAAACCAGGGCAAGACCTTCACAGTAAATGGTAGGGGACTGAGGGGGGTTGTAGAACAGTGAAACCTAGTGTTGCAGTATGGGCCAGGCAGAGGCAAGTGGGACTAGCTCAACAGGACAACTTAGTTTGGGTCAATGGGTCTGTCTTGGTGCTGCTGTATTTGGGTCAATGGGTCTGTCTTGGTGCTGCATAGTTCTATGACTCATTAACATTTGCACAATGATCAGAAAGCTCTATTTAGATAATTGGGGCAAATGTATATGAACTATGGTGGGCTCAACGCAGGAATGTAGGAACAAGAGCGATGGTAAAGAATTCGAATTATGCTTTCATTTTAATGATCTTCTGTTAGTTATGTAATCCCCTTAAAAGCTATGGTGTTTTCTGAGGATGGGCATTGATACGACAATTGGGTCAAAAGAGTGGCTTGCAAGCCAAAGGTCACTTCAAAATAATTGGTTTTATTTGATAGTTTGGGATAATGAAATCTGTAGCACAGTGGTGCAGCAGTCGAGTTGTTGCCTTAAAGGCCTGTCTCACGAGTCTGCGGTCATTGGCGGCGAAACGGGAAGAATCTGCCGCCATAGACCGCGCACTCGTGAGAACGCACAATTCCGGGGCCGTGCGGCGGTGTTCCCAACACCGCACGGTGCTAAAATAAAACCTACACTGTTGAAATTTTTTTTCCTACCGCACAGCCTCCACCAGTGATGCACGAGTGCGGCACGGCCGCCCGCACGGCCGCCGCCAGTGTGGCTCGAGCGCCGTGCGTCAAACTTGCACCGCCACAGCCTCCGCCAGTGAGGCACGTGTGCGGCACGGCCGCAGGCACAGCCACCGTTACTGCGCCGCGATCAGGACGGCCCCCGCCACAGCCGCCGCTAGTGAGTCACGTGCGGCGGGCCGACGTCATCGCATTCGGCCCGCCCTTTTTTTTACTTACCGCAAGCACATGGGACCAGCTGTATTTGAATCACTCGGCCCCCGCGCAACATCCGTGCGGCGCTCCCGTGGATAGGCTCGGCGCACTTGCCGTTGCCGTGCGGTCCACTCTACAGGCGAAGCCGCACTTCACCGCCGATGACCGCAAACACGTAAGACAGAGCCTTTACAGTGCCAGAGACCTGGGTTTAATCCTGACTACGGGTTCTGTCTGTATGGAATTTGTACATTCTCACTCTGACCTGGGTAGATTTTCTCCGGGTGTTCCGGTTTCCTCCCACACTCGAAAGACGTACAGGTTTGTAGGTTAATTGGCTTCGGTAAAAGTGTAAATTGTCCCTAGTGTGTAGGATAGTGTGCGTGTGTACGGGATGATTGCTGATCGGTGCGGACTCAGTGGACCGGAGGGTCTGTTTCCACACTCTTACCTCTGAAGTCTAAAGCCTAAAAGTCTATTGGTGGATGTTTGGTAGCTGCAGGAATATCCTGTTTAATTTAGTCATTAATACTTAGAATTATCTTTTAAGCATGAAATCATGTTTACAGTGTTAGCTAAAATGCATTGCATGTAAAAAACGATTTTGAAAAAGTAAAATAAAATAAAATTGTGATTCATTGTCTCTGCTTTAACTGTGTTTTTAGAAAAAAGATGTGTTTATGTGCTTCTAAGATAGTTTAATTCAAACTATAGATAGACACAAAATGCTGGAGATAACCAGCTGGTCAGATAGCATCTCTGGAGAAAAGGAATAGGTGACATTTCTGGTCAGAGCCCTTCTTCAGACCTGACACGAAAAGTCACCTATTCCTTTTCTCTAGCGATGCTGCTTCAGTATAAACCACCTTCTGCAGTTCCTCCCTACACATGAATTCAAATTATTATGTCTCCGAAACATATTGACTGAGAACAATGCCAATTTCTTTGATTTTATTTAGTACAATCACCGTTTATGTAATTATTGGTCTTTCTGCTTGATTTAAAGTAGCAAATCTGGTTTTGTTCGAAAGTAAATTGTTCAGAAAGCTTCTTTGATCTGCAGCTGATGTTGTTTGCCATTTTAATTCTGCAATGATTGCAACATTTGTCCCTTCCTTTCAATTGTTGCAGAAATCTGCAGGTTATCTTTCTTCCTCCCTGTCTGAAATTATGGATGTGCCACGACTTTGATTGCACCATGTTCAGCTTCTTTCTAGTGACTGGCTTCAGGCTCTCGGGCTACATCGTTCCTTAACAACAGTGAATGTACTGAATGCACTGTAATGCGTCATTCAGATCACTGTCATCAGAGTGTTTGGTTGTAGTGTACATAAAATACTATTTCGTTCAGAGTTGTGCTTTTTGCCATCACGTTCCTATGTGATTACAAAAAAGGCTTTGCCTGTGCACTGCTGACTGCTCTGCCTGAATGTGGAGGAAGGCACTGCAGAGAACTGGGAAGGGAGGGGGGGGGGGAGATGGAGAGAGAGGGAAAGCAAGGGCTATTTGAAGTTAGAGATGTCAATGTTGAGGTGTAAGCTACCCAAGCGAAATATGAGGTGCTGTTCCTCCAATTTGCACTGGGCCTTACTCTGACAATGGAGGAGGCCCTGGACAGAAAGGTCAGATTGGGAATGGGAGGGGGAGTTAAAGTGCTGAGCAACCGGGAGATCAGGTAGGTTAAGGCGGACTGAGCGGAGGTGTTCAGCGAAACGATCGCCGAGCCTATGCTTGGTCTCGCAGATGTACAGGAGTTGACACCTGGAACAGCGGGTACAGTAGATGAGTTTGGAGGTGGTGCAAGTGAACCTCTGCCTCACCTGGAAAGACTGTCGGGGTCCTTGGATGGAGTCGAGGGGGAAGGTAAAGGGACAGGTGTTGCATCTGGTCAAGTACCTGGGGAGCGGGTGCAGTTCTTTCCAACAAAGAACTGCAGATGCTGGTTTAAACCGAAGATAGAAACAAAATTCTGGAGTAACTCAGCGGGGCAGGCAGCATCTCTGGAGAGAAGGAATGGGTGACGAGTCTGGTCAAAAGCCTTCTTCAGACTTTCTGATTTCCGATTGGAAATTTAATCTTTCTGGATTGGTTATCATTATGATAGTGTTCAAAATTACTGCATGGTTACCGACTGGCTGCAGCTAGAAGAGCCGACTCAAAATGTTCTAAAATAAAGTAGAAAATGATATGTTTGAATTATAATCACAGGTTTTCAGTGATCAATTTCAAGAAAACACTGTCAAAATGCCAGAAGGAAATAAAGCTTTTTTTAAAACATCTTTCCTGTGAATTGCAATCAAGGCTTCAAAAAGACCGTTAGTTATAATTTTAAAATTGATATATGCTAATTAATGTAGCGTAAAACAGATCTTTTAATATAACAGAATGGTTCTGCTGAGTATTTAATATGGAAACAATAAAAAAAACAAAATCATAAAATTGAATTTTATATCCATAATTGGAAGTGCAAGATATTTTAAAGTATAGTTTGGTCTGGTGTAATAATTCAATTTCAACAGAGTTGTTATAATTTTAAAAAACCCAACATGGCTAGATTTTGTGGTCAGCAGCAGAATGATTAAGCTCACCACCAACCACTATGAAAGCTGGCTGCAAAGATCCTTCCAACTCTGCATTAGAACAAAAAAGGGAATTTTGCAGCCAGGTACAGAACTGTGCACACAATTTTCAGCCAATCACTTAGGAAAAATTCTCACAGTTGGCAATCTAGAAAGTAAAAATGGGGGTTTGAAGAATGCTCCCCACCCGATAAGTCTCCTGTCCATCCCCTCTACAGATGCTGCTTGTCCTGATCAATTCTACCAGCACTTTGGGTTTATCCTCCAGATTCCAGCATCAACATTTCCTTGAGTCTTCAAGTAAAAAAACTAATGTGTAATGTAGCTTTTAATCATTTTACAGACCAAAATTAAGAAAATATATTATATACTTCATAGTTTGGTAGAAGATAATTTTTTATTTTTTTTATTTTAGAAGCTTCTTTTTTAATAAGAGGTTGAAATAGAAATACACAAGTTGACACATTTAAATTCTGCTTGGGACACAATGCAGTTGTTAAGCTGTAGCATTCAATTACTCACACCTATCCAATGGTGTAATATGTTCAGATTCAGATTAGTTTACTGTCATGTACATCAGATTGCAATGACATTCCTTGTTTGCATGAAACTCAAAGAGCACATAGTATACCTGGTATACCAATATGCCAGATACAATAAAGGGGCTGTCCCACTGCGGTGACCTAATTGGCGAGTTTAGGAGAGTTTGAAAAAGTGTCATTTTGAAGACCTTCTTCAACCTCCTTCGACTATGTTGAAGAATAGCTTCGACTAGCTTCTAGCTTCGGGAAAATTGGACACCGAATAGTGGAGATTGAAGACGACCTCCTTCGATCTCCTTCGACCTCCCTTCGACTATGTTGAAAACTATCTACGACTACCTTCGACTACCTTCGATTACCTTCGACTACCCTCGATTACCTACGAATAACATGCCGACCTACTACGACCTACTTCGACTAAACCTACGAGTAAAAACAATATAGATTTTTTCCATGGCGACCTTTTTTTACTCGCGGGCATTTTTTCAGCATGTTGAAAAATACGCCGCAACCTAGCTGAGGCCTCGAGTACGCAGGGACTACACCCGAGCATAAAGGAGAGTTACAAAGACCTCCTAGGACCTCGTGTTGACCATGCTGTGAGTATGAGTCGAGGGCAAGCTCTTTTAAACTCGCCAATTAGGTCGCCGCAGTGGGACTTCACCAATGAATGGAAAACAACAGAATGGTGGAAATATTTGAGTGCAATAGAAGTATTAAAGTGTAAAAATAGAATAACCAAATGAGTTAGAGTTCATAGTAGGAGTATGTGGCAGCACATCCGAAAAAGGGGTGTGAAAGAGATAATTAGTTCAGGAGTCCAATAACATTGGAGAATAAGATATTCTGCTTATGGCCGTCTAAGTTTCTCAGCTCCAGTGTTATCCCACAGAAGGCAGAAGAGTGAAGTGGAAATGTCCAGGGGGATAGGAATCTTGACAATATTTCCAGCCCTTCAGTAATGCACTGTCATGGTGTCAATTCTTGTGCAATACTGTTTTGATATCAGTACTGCAAAGCTTCAATGATACAGCTAATGCCATGTGTCAGCAGTGACAGCAATGCACAGAGTATATGGACTGGATGGAAGGAAGCAACAAACTTGTACTAGATTATTGTTGTGTTCACCACTCTTTGCACCCTGAGAGGACCAAGAGCAGAGCAGTTGCCATTCCAAGCGGAGAAACATCCCGTCAGAATACTTTTTACAGCGCACCTGCAGAAGTTCGAGAGAATCCTTGTGGGCACATCAACTCATCTTGGATGGCTAAGAGAGTAAATACACTAATGCACTGTCTTGATCTCTGTATCAGTATGAAGGGATCAGGTTAGGTTTCTGGTAAGCCCATCAGGTAGAGAGGGATCATTGTCCGGGATTCCTCCATGGCAGAAGGCTGCGAGGATGCTTCACGGAGATGGACAAAGGAAGACCTGGTGGGATACCCATGGCCACATACATGGCATGTCTGGCTTGCCGCCACGAAGATAGACCGGGGTGGCTCGGAAGCAGCCAGGCTCGACCCCGAAAGAGCGGAAAGTCGAGAAGGAGGAAGCCAGTGGCCCACGTGGGCCAGGACACAAGCTGATGATGTGTTTATTTGCACTGAGAATAATTGAATAATATCTGAAGTTATTGCCAGTTCAGTGATCACAAAGGAGAAGGCTATCATAGCATAGCTAATGGAGGAGCAGGATTTCTTTGATCGTCACCCTTACATTTCTGCATGAAAATGTGTACCTGCTAATCCAGATGTATCGTCAGATTTCTTCCATTATAACTTTTAGTGGTGAGATCCTCATCATAGAAACATAGAAACATAGAAATTAGGTGCAGGAGTAGGCCATTCGGCCCTTCGAGCCTGCACCGCCATTCAATATGATCATGGCTGATCATCCAACTCAGTATCCCGTACCTGCCTTCTCTCCATACCCTCTGATCCCTTTAGCCACAAGGGCCACATCTAACTCCCTCTTAAATATAGTCAATGAACTGGCCTCGACTACCCTCTGTGGCAGAGAGTTCCAGAGATTCACCACTCTCTGTGTGAAAAACGTTCTTCTCATCTCGGTTTTAAAGGATTTCCCCTTTATCCTTAAGCTGTGACCCCTTGTCCTCGACTTCCCCAACATCGGGAGCAATCTTCCTGCATCTAGCCTGTCCAACCCCTTAAGAATTTTGTAAGTTTCTATAAGATCCCTTCTCAATCTCCTAAATTCTAGAGAGTATAAACCAAGTCTATCCAGTCTTTCTTCATAAGACAGTCCTGACATCCCAGGAATCAGTCTGGTGAACCTTCTCTGCACTCCCTCTATGGCAATAATGTCCTTCCTCAGATTTGGAGACCAAAACTGTACGCAATACTCCAGGTGTGGTCTCACCAAGACCCTGTACAACTGCAGTAGAACCTCCCTGCTCCTATACTCAAATCCTTTTGCTATGAAAGCTAACATACCATTCGCTTTCATAAATATCACAATGTCAAATGGCTACTAAAATGACTGCTGACGGGGAAAACATTATTTGTCTCTTAAACGATGCAGGTGCACAAATTGGGACAATGAAAATTGGGCATGAAAATAAGCAGTTCAGTCCCTCTCAATGGTATTAAACATGTCATGTGTGGAGCTAGTTTCTATGCTGGTTATGGTCAAGCCAACTTTCTCAGGGTATCTCAAACACTAACATTTGTAGGCCAAGGAGAGTTTTCTTTGCATACCTCACGCCTGATAATATATCTCCTACCTGACATTGGGAATAAATATTCCTGTTTTGTGAATGAGAATGAAATGCAATGTCACAAAATATTTTAGCCAGTATGCAATACGCCTATGGTTTGAATACGTCTCATCATATTACATTTTTGGATTGGGCATTAATTCTTAGTCATGAAAGTACAAAATTGTTGGTTCCTTTCATTTTATTCAACAATGTGCTAAAGCTCTCACCGTCCTATGGAAAATTTAAAAGCCTTTATCACAATAGAATTGTGTGTGCACTTTTTTGCTAAATTGCCCTGGATCTCAAGGGCCCTAAACTTTGAGCCAGCCTCCCATATGGGACTTTTACTGTCCTGTTCTCATTGATATTCTTTGTCTCTGAGAGAGTTAAATCTGATTATTCAGGTGGGATCTTCTGTTGACAAAGCCACATTGTCTGTCTGATTATTCCAAGTAATCATTCATTCTCTCCCTCAGAATTGTTTCCAGTATCTACCCTACTAATGTAAAACCCAAAGGATTATATTTACCTTCTGCATTGCTTTGCTATCCTCTAGTCATCTGACACCTCACTTGTGTCCAGCCGAGTTAAAAAAATCTCAACCATAGCACCAGTTCCCTTTGCCTTTGCCTCCCACAATAGCCTGGGATAAATTCCATTCAGTTCTTCGGATCTATCAACCTTCAAGTTTGCCAAGGCATAAGTTAGCTTCCTTTTGTTTATGGAGATCTGCATTAGACTACCACTTCATTGAATTATCCAACCACAAAGTCTGTTTCCTTTGTGAAGGCGAATAAACATTATTTATTCAGGATTGCACCTTCTGGCTCCACCTCAGAATGCCCAAGTTGTTTCTGATGGACCCTACTTTTCCCCTGGGTATTCTTTTGGTCTTAATATACCTAAAGAATGTATTTTATTTACCAATGTTTTTTTCAGCCATAATCCTCTTTCTCTTCTTAATTGATTTTTATATCCCCCCCCCCCCCAACACTTTTATATCATTGTCAGACCTCTCATGTCATCAGTTCATTGTGCCTGTCATATGCTTCCTTTTCTCTCTTTATCTAACTCTCAACATCCCTCAACATTAGGTGTTCACTATGGATATGTAATCTGTGCTGTTCAGAGGCTACTCAATATTGGGCATTGCTAGGGCAGCAAGAAACCAGAGTCCAGGTTGGGACCCCATGAAGGTAAATCCAATTCCTTACTTCCTTGTATCCTGTTGGGCTCTGCCCTGAACTTTAGATAGGCCCTCAATGTCCAAAACCACCCCTCCCAAACCTCTGCCCTATTCGTTCCTCAAGGTCTCTATTTTCCAGCACAATCTTCTCCCATCTCTTCCAACCCCTCAGGCTCACGCGTACATTGACCATTCTTGGTGCATGAAGTGACATTTAACAGTGCTTCAACCTGACCACACACCCACTCTCACCACGCAGTGCACTTTTACAGTGCTTTTCAGTTTACGTGGCTGTAAATAGAGTCATAGAGAGTAATACAGTGTGGAAACAGGCCCTTTGGCCCAACATGCCCACACTGGCCAACATGTCCCAGTTACACTAGTCCCACCTGCCTGCGCTTGGTCCATATCCCTCCAAACATGTCCTTTCCATATACCTGTCTAACTGTTTCTTAAACATTGGGATAGTCCGAACCTCAACTACCTACTCTAGCAGCTTGATCCATATACCCACCACCCTTTGTGTAAAAATGTTACCCCTCAGATTCCTATTAAATCTTTTCCCCCACCTTGAACCTCTGTCCTCTGGTCCTCGATTCCCTCACTCTGGGCCAGAGATTCTGTGCATTGACCTGATTTATTCCTCTCATGATTTTATACACAATCTGCTTGCAAATGTCTTAATTCTAAGTGCAAAGTGAAGAATGTTGCAATCAAGAAGTCTACAGGCACTTGCTCTTAAACCAGTTACATGATTTTATTTCAGATCAGGCAGAAAATCTCTAGGCTAAATTGAATGGGACTGCAAGGTTGGATGTGGTTGAGGGAAAAACTGCCAATGATCGAAGAAAAAACATTTATTACTTTTATGGAATGGCTACCTGTAGCTAATGTCAAACTGAGTCCCTGGTGCTCTCAATGAACAGTTGAAAGAATATTGTTTTTTTTATTCCAACTACTGAAATAAAAATAAAGTAACGCTGAAAGTCTGAGAATAACCTGGAGCTAAGCGTCCAAACTAGAAATGTAATTGTTTATAGAATGCCCAAAGAAATGCTGATGGTAGTGTAAGTAGAGATGATAGTGGCGATGGAAATTCACTTTCATAAATAGTGTACAGTTGGTGTTTGAGAGTTTGCTGGTTGTAAATTTCTATACAGCAGGGTTTTTTTCTGGAATAATGATTTGCAATTATTTTTCTTAGCTGTACAACAAAGAGTATTCTGCCAGTGGCAAAATGAGCGGAAGGTTTTTCTTCAAAGCATAAGTAAAATATAAATTAAATCATTTTGGATAATTTGCAATGACTAGTTCATAAAAGCTATAGCCAAAGGCCGAGGAAAAAAACATTCTTGTGCCCTTTGACTTATGTTAGTTTAAGAAGGATGAATGATGAGAAATAAGTGAATTGTAATACTTACATATTTGTGGAATTGATAAGGTTGAATACATTTTACACGCCTCATCAAAGATCTTTTTTTCCAAAATTACAAGTTGCCTCATCATCATTGACATAATATCTTAAGATAATTCCTGAACAGTATAGTACACACTTGAGTTTAAACTAGAAAGGTAGTCAAATTAGATTCTTTTTTTAAGCCTCATTTTATAGACAAATATAAACGTCCCTTTTTTAATAATTAATACTGATATTTTGAACAAAATAGGAAAAGTAATTGGAACAATAGTCACAAACAGAGAAAATTGAACAAATATACTCATCTTTATCCAATGTCCAACTTTTGTTGCAACTGGTATTTTTTCCCCTTTTTTGCTGAATGGTGTATTAAATATATTTCTGCGGTAATTCAAGCAGGTGGAAATTTTGGAAGAAAATCTGCTGTTTTAGAACACAAGTTAAATATTTCCAAATATCAATACCATAATATTTGCAGAAGAAAGCAAATAATTTGCATTTTAAAGTATCCAACGGTTTTAATGAACTGAAATACAGTAAAGTATTTTTCTAATCTTAGATTTTATATAAAAGGATATATTTATTTCTAGTAAAATAAACAATTGCTACCAAAATATGAAGATGCTGAAATAAACATTAAACAAATATGGCTTATTGTTTTAATTCACCTATCCCATTTTTATTCTCGTGTTCAGAATACCACATTTTGTAATTGCCCTCTATTTTTGCATAAAACATTTTTAGTGTTGGTCCCTATATTGTTATCAAAACAAACTGAAGCTAATTGTGTGCACTGTTTGTCATAGAAAATTTAAATTATTTATATTTCAATCCCAGTAGAATATTTTACTGGGTTAATGATCATGATGTCAGGTCCCACCATGACATGTTATTTGCAATTAATTAATAAATAAGGAAAAAGTTAAATCTTATAAACCAGCATTAGTTACTGTGAACCTATTGGATTCTCAAATAATAAACCTTAAGGTACACAAAAATGCTGGAGAAACTCAGCGGGTGCAGCAGCATCTATGGAGCGAAGGAAACAGGCAACGTTTCGGGCCGAAACCCTTCTTCAGACCTTAAGGGTTCCTTAAGGGTTTGACACAGGTGGTGCAAAACAGAGATGAAACAAAGTGCAGAATATAATGTTGCAGCTACAGAGAAAGTGTAGGTAACAAAAGTGAAGGAGGCCACAGCAGGATAGATAGGGAGATCAGCAATCCATCCTAAGCAAATGAGATCTGTTCTTTAATCCAGTTGTATACTTTCGAATTTTTGTATCTTCTGCCGATGGGAAAAGGGACGAGGAAATGACCAGGGTGTGAGCTGTCCTTGATTTTGTTGGCTGCTCTCCCGATGATGGTGATCAAGGGAGGAGGCAAGCTTCCATGATCAGCTGGGCTGCATTAACAACTCTGTGCAATTTCTTGCGGAGTAGACTGAAGCAGTTGCCAAACCAGGTCGCAATGCATCCAGTTAGGATACTTTCTACAGTGCACCTGCAGAAATTGGTAAGAATCAATGGAGGTGTGCTGAATTTCCTTCGCTTTTTAAAGAAATAGATGCAGTGATGTGTTTTCTTGTCCACAATGTCCATGTGGTTGGATTTATGTCTGTGACCTTTCCCACCTGTAATGAAAATAGAACATGGTGAAACAGTTAAAGCCATGTCTCACGGTGCGAGCTGACCCACGAGGTACCCCGAGTGAAAGACTCGTGGTTGTGTACGAGATTCCAAGTGTATGATCAAGTTTAACTGAGTTCCCACGGGTATGACTAAGTTTGCCGTTTACTTGTAATTTCTGCGATGTTCCAAGTTCCTCTCCTGAGTTACTTTTGAGCCAACCGTGAATGAAGGTCTGTTTTAATAAGCAACAGTGTTAAAGAAGACATCTCCATCCTGCGGCTTTGAGTTAAAGATAGAATTCAGCGCGGCCGCATCTATTGCATTTTGAACTTTTCCTTTTCCCAGAGAGATCAGGTCACCGCTTGAGTCGCGTGTGGAAAAAGGCACTTTTCTTCAACTCTTACACAATTCGGAACAAAGAAACCTCGCTATTCTCTCCGAGGGTTAGTGGGGGGGGGGGGAGGGGGTTCATTTTTAAGCTAAACAGGTAGAACGAGCTATATAAGTGGTGTTTGGTCTCCAGGAATTCGGCTGGTTCGGTGACAAATATGCATTACAGACAAAAGTCGCGTAACGTCATCCCGTTGCCCATTCCTTCTCTCCATAGATGCTGCCTGCCCGCTGAGTTAAAGAGTGCCCACGGTAGACCCACGAGTCAATAAGGTAAACTCACGGGCCACTACGTTCTTACAACGAGTTTAAATGTTTCAATTCTTAACTTCAGCAGTACATTTTACTCGTGGAAAACTTTAAACATGTTTGAATTTTTTCAAGAGTTAACAAGTTTCACGGGTACCTGCCGTTAGCGCCGCAAGTCGCTAAGTTGCGTCCACGAGTTCCGACGTTCCCGCTACGTTAATTGTACGTGATTACCACGAGTTAAATTTGTTTTAAACTCGTGGTACCTCATGGGTCAACTCGTACCGTGAGACAGGGGTTTTAGCAGGTCAAACAGCATCTCTGGAAAGAGAAACTTAGATTATGTTTCAGTTTGAAGATAGAACAGATATGCTGTCACCCAATTTGCCCAGCTAATCAAGTCATTGTTTCTGTTAAGTGGGACACAATGCAGCTGAGGTTATGCTGTGATGTTGAATCTTTAATAACATGAATCAGTACGGCATTGTTGGCATTTTTAGAAACCAGACACTATCTGTTACTGGATCTATTTCCTGCTAACTTGTGTGAAGTGTGTTTGATTTAAATTTCAATTCCCACTAATTTGTGTAACTGGTTATTCCAGCAGAGTTTTTGACAGCATTCAACAAAGTAAGACTTGAGGCTGGATTAAAAGAGTACTAATCCACTTATGTTTGAATTGCCTGATAAATGTTAACATAATAACAATATGATCAGCACATTGCAGGTTACTTATTCAAGGAGAAAATATAGTTGATGTTGCAAAATTAAATTCAGTTAACTGAATGAAATAGCTTTTGCTTTGGACTACATCTGTAACTAAAAGAAAAAAATTGCAATTTAGCAGAATTTACAATATAATTTGATGTTGCTTTAAAATGTATTCCTTGATGAATTTGTGAGGGTCCCTTAGAACATTACAATTGTTGCAACTGAAAACAGAATTTTCATCAGAATATCTGAACTACCATGTGAATAGCTTGATTATAATAGCTGAAATAGCTATCAAAGAAAATGTTACTATTTTTATTGTGGAACATTCATTTTTTAAATTATTTAGAACAAATCTTTCAATGTTCAAAATAACCAATTTAATGTAATTTCATTTTTCAGCCTTTTTAAAGGCAGACAGATAACTGCAATTTGTAGAAATTTGATGCAGAGGTTTGTTCAATTTTGTGGCAGTAATCATTTAATTATTTAAAAACTGCCACTTTGGTTGTGGTAGTCATTATTCCACTTAGCTCTCAGATTTTCTGAAGCCCAGAAATTCTGGGTGACCATTGTTGAAAGGAAGGTTCAACCTGTGCCAAGAAAATTAATCAATGTTTTCGTGGGATAGGTTGCTAGGAATGGTTTATTTGCCCACTCTGATGTGGTGCCTCACGCAAAATTGGATTGAGGCAGACTGGTTTTAGATTTGAAATTTTTAAAAGAGTACTTTTCTATCCAATTTTGAGGGGTTAAAATTACCCACAATGAGACTGATGTTCATATCCTCTACATTCTGTGAAAGAGAATGAAAAATATTGCCCACGAAAACCTGAGGAAATAAGCGCACAAGAAATAGGAGGAGGAGAAAAACATCCAGGTCCCTGAACCTGCTCGAATGCATATTATTTATTCATTGGAAATTACAGCTGAGCAACTTAACAAACAGTACTTTAAATAGTCCTACATAGACCCTTCAATGAGATATTTTCTTGTAAATAATTTTTGTGGTGTCAAATGATCTTTAATTTGGCTCGCCTTCAAGCACATTACTTTTCATAAGCTTTGTACAGAAGGCAGGTTGCATGTAATGTCCACCAAATTCTCTTTCAATTGGTAAACCAGATGAGTCATCAACTCATTGAGAGAATAGGAATGAAAGGCAATTATGACAATTGTAAAGGCAGCAGGATAATTCTGTTGAACGATGGAAGGATTGACACTAAAAGACATCCAAATAAAAAGAAAACGAAACAATATACTCTTATTTGGTGCTTTTTCGTGATATCAGAATATTCCAAAACTACAACCAACGATATAATTTTGAAGTTACTGTTGCAATGTGATGCACAATTTCCCCTTAACACATTTCTGCAGTAATGGAGCATAATTAGAATTGTAGTTTTGTAATGTTGGTTATGGAGTAACTGATGGGCATTGAGGAAAGGTTTGTTGATCTTTAAAAAATTGAAATGGGATTCAAAAAGTCCACCTGAAGAAGCAAAGGAACCCTGGTTAAACATCTTATTGTTAAATCAGTGTCCTTGATAGTCCAACACTTAAGTTTAACTTTGTTGCTCAATTCAAATGATTGGAACGTGAATCCACAATCTTCTGATTAGGAGGTGGAAATGATACCACTGAACCAAGCCTGACAACTAATGCATATGTGCACAGCTTACATCCCAGTGGTATAAATATTGATTTATCTTACTTCGTATCCCCTGCATTCCTTCTCTCTCCATCTCCCCCCCCACCCCGTCGCACCAGCTTCTTGTTCTCACCTAGCAAGCAGCTAACAATGGCCTGTTTCCTTTATCATCATTCATTTTTTGCACATCTTTCATTCATTTGTTGAATATCTTACCATCTATATCTCTCGTTTCCCATTCCCCTGACTCTAGTCTGAAGAAGGGTCTTGACCCGAAACGTCACCCATTCCTTATCTCCAGAGATACCGCCTGTCCCGCTGAGTTACTCCAGCATCTTGTGTCTATCTGCATAGGTGGAGGTCTGCTTATCAGTGAATTACATCAGTATCTCTTGGAAAAGGTTAATTCATATTTGATCTTATTTTAGAGAATTATGCACACAAATATTTTTTTCAATGTTTAATTATTGAAAGTGTTTGTTATCCATGTAAATCTTGAATGCAAGACACTAAAGGGCTCCATTCAAACAACCACCCACAGAGCTTTGTGATAGAGTCTTTGTGGTTCACTAGAAAATGGAACGTGACTGTGGTTTCAATTTGATTAGCTGAATTTTTCATTTGTATCTTGCATTTTGTTATTTTGTAGGACTTTACTCAACACTATAATGCGATTTCTACTTAGAATATATATATATATATATATATATATTTGCAGTGTGTATTATGTGAAGTGTTGTGGGATTTTGGTAGATTTAATTACTCATTATATGCTGTAGAAATCTTGCAGAATAAACACAAATGTAAAAGTGAAGTTCAGATTCTGAAATGTTGCTTAGCTTTGTTTAAATGTTAAACTGAATATGGTGTATAAGAATGATTCAGTTGATCTCAGTATGTTTTTCGATTATTGAAATCATTTACTGGTACATACAAGTTCTCAGTAACAAACTGAATTTAATTTATTTCAAAATAAACAGTACATCATTGCTTTATAATAAAATAATGTGCATGAACTACATCTAAGCCAGAGCTACTACACTCCAAACTTTCCGAGTTGACTGTGCCTGAACCCCTCTGTCGGTGGATCACCAGCTTCCTGACAGACAGGAAGCAGCATTCGAGGCTGGGAAAGCACATCTCGGATGCGCAAACGCTCAGCATAGGAGCACCACAAGGCTGCGTACTCTCTTCTCTCATCTGCTCTCTCTATACCAACGACTGCACCTCCACAGACACCTCTGTCAAGCTTCTCAAGTTTGCGGACGACACAACCCTGATTGGACTGATCCAGGATGGGGAGGAATCTGCCTACAGACAGGAAGTGTCACAGCTGGCATCCTGGTGCCGTCGCAACAACCTAGAGCTCAATGCTCTTAAGACAGTGGAATTGACTGTAGACTTTAGGAGAGCTCCCCCTCCCCTCACCATCAACAACACCACAGTCACATCTGTGGTGTCTTTTAAGTTCCTGGGAACCATCATCTCCAAGGACCTTAAGTGGGGGGCTACCATTGACTCCACAGTCAAAAAGGCACAACAGAGGATGTGCTTCCTACAGCAGCTGAGGAAGCACAATCTGCCACAGGCAATAATGGTCCAATTCTACACGGCCATCGTAGAGTCTGTTCTCATCTTTTCCATCATGGTCTGGTTTGGCTCAGCCACCAAGCACGACACCTGGAGGCTGCAGCGAATCGTCTGATCAGCAGAGAAGGTTATTGGCTGCAACCTTCCCTCCATTGATGAACTGTACACTGCAAGGGCCAGGAAGCGAGCGGGCAAGATCATCTCTGACCCCTCTCACCCTGGCCACAAACTCTTTGAATCACTTCCCTCTGGAAGGGGACTCCGGACTGTCAAAGCTGCCACAGCAATACATAAAAACAGTTTTTATCCACAGCCAAAAATCTGTAGCCTCCCTTTGATCTGGTATTTTGTTGGTTCACATGCTTGATCAATGGTGTTTTACCATTAATGTTTTATTATTATTAATGTTTAGTGTTCGTAACTGTAACTGTATGTCATGTTGTTACTTGTGGGCAGAGCACCAAGGCAAATTCCTTGTATGTGAATACTTGGCCAATAAACTTACTTACTTACTTATATTGAATCACATTTGCAGGTAAAACGAAACAAATACTACTGTATTTCTTGGTGAATGTTATCAAATACATCAATTTATTTATATTGATATGTAATAATAAATCACTATAACATCATAAACATTAAAGGCTCTGTGAGCCATTAAGAGAGAATCTGATGAGAATGTCATTAAATAAATACATAAAATACAGAATAATTTAACGGATAGTTTTAATAACCAGTAGAAATCAGTAGGAATTGCCTCAACTGCATGTTTACGGGTAATTCTCTATTAATTAATACTTTTAATTTAGGTGAACTGTTCATCCATAAAGAGTACCTTCCCCTCAAAGTTAACTTGCAATTTGACGATGTAAATTTGAGGGGCACTTTTTTATGGATCTGAAAAATAGTTGGTGAATGAAAGAAAATTATTTTTGCTGTATGCATCGTGTACTGAATAAATTGCAGTGTTGAATGAATACAGAAGGGTCAGCGTCAATAAGTGTGAAATGAAATGCTGTGCGGAAGTAGAAGCAATTATACTTTGTCCAGGAACTAAGGAATTTTGATAGTAAGCTGCACAAGATATGGGATCAGCATATTTTTCAATTTCGCTGCTTGAATGGTAATTTGGAACTGATTTAAAAGAAGTATTTAAAATTTACAAAGGTATAGCAGAGTCCATTTTGAAGCTTGTGAAACGAGTAAGAGAGGAACATGGATCTAGAGTTGAAGAGCAAAGATTTAGAACTGCAAATAGGAAAAACTGTTTTGCAAAATTGAATATACTTTCCCAGAACTGTGCATCAGAAATTGCAATTTGTATTATGATGCAAATAATTGTGTTGCATCTACCAGCCAAAGAAGTAACCTATAAATTATTAAAACTAAATTTGAAATTGAAGAATCTTTTAAATAAAGTATTGTTTTAAATAATTTAGGACCAGTGATATAAGAAATAAATATATCAGTTATTTCACGCTGTTGGTTCCTTGGAAAACATAATTTTCATGATTATGATCATGTATTCTTTTTGATTTTCCATGATAATGTTAGCGTTAACCCTAAAATTATGTTTTTTGTCTTTATTACTTTATTAATTAGAACAGTTGATTGAACCTCAAATACATTGGGATCTTTCTTGTAATAGACTAGACAGAATCAGAATGGTATTTCTGAATTTTAAAGTAGCAAGGTCTGTTGAATGGAATATAGACCTATTCCATGAGGTATATGTGATATATCACGATTCATAACTCCAGTGCACCTTGTTAAAAATATTGTTTGTCAACCAAACTTCTGCCCGGAATATTCTGATGTAACCATTAAAAAATCCCATGTGATATTTCACTAGGTACACCTATATTGTGTATCACTCAATTCAAATTGTATAAAACAAAGGAAGGTTATTGTTTTAAACAAAAATTAAAAATTCTGATAACATTGTCATTTCCCAGGGCAAAAATCTAAAACATCATTAGGAACTTCTAAAATGAAACAATTTTTTCCCCACAATATGCAGCTGAAAGTTTTGCCTTTCAAATAGATTATATTCCAGTGTTGTTGAGCATTGGATTCAAACTCTATCATTCCAAGCTTTGTCACTCCAAACTCCACCACTCTGAAATGCATTAGAAAAAGTTCTTGGAGACTATAATGACCTGAAGTAACATTGCACTCTTTTTCACCTACCTTCTGTGGTGTGATATTGGGCACAATTAGGAGCTTCTCTATTGAATCTCTGCAGAGCATACTGACTGTTTGCATCGTGGCCAAGCTTGGTAATCAAGAATGCCCAAGAATGAAGGAGGTTGCAGAAAGTGCTGGACATTACCCTATCTGTCATTATTATTGATCTTCCCACCACCGAAGGGTTCTACAGGAACTGTTGCTTCAAGAAGGCAGCTAATATCATCAAACACCCACAGAACCCTGGCCATGGTCTCATCTTGCTGCTACTACTGGGGAGCAGGAACAGAAGCCTGAGAAATGTTGCCTCCAGGATCACGAGAAGTTTTCCCATCAAACATCAGGGCATTTAACCTCCTTGCACAATTTTAACCACAACCTATTCTACTGATGCTGAAAAAGAATGGGCAGCACAAATTGTGTTCCGCCAATGCCACGTTACAGCTTCCGATCAGTTTAGTTTTATTGTCACGTGTACCCAGGTACAGTGAAAAGCTTTTGTTGCTTGCGCACCAGTCAATGGAAAGACAATACCTGATTACAATCGAGCCATTTACAGTGCACATGATAAGGGAATAACATTTAGTGCAAGGTAAAGCCAGTAAAGATAGTCCCAAGGTCACCAATGAGGTAGATGGTAGTTCAGGCCTGCTGTCTGGTTGTGGTAAGATTATTCAGTTGCCTGATAACAGCTGGGAAGAAACTGTCCCTGAATCTGGAGGTGTTTGTTTTCACACTTCCATACATTTTACCTGATGGGCGAGGGGAGAAGAGTGCAATTCATCCTTGATTATGCTGCTTGTCTTCCTGAGGCAGCGTGAGGTGTAACTTGAGTCAATAGAAGGGAGGTTGGTTTGTGTGATGGTCTGGCCTGCGTCCAAACTTTGCTGCAATTTCTGCGGTCCTGGATGAAGCTGTGATGATGCATCTTGATAAAATGCTTTCTATAGCGCATCTGTAGAAGTTGGGGTGTTGTAGGGGACATGCCAAACTTCATAAGCCTTCCAAGGAAGTAGAATTCCCTTTAAGTCTTAGCGTCTTGCGGTGTGGAAACAGGCCAATACCTCAGTTGCCCTCCAAGTTAAAGTACCATCCTTTAAAGTACATATCAATGAGTCAAAGCCCTGGAGCTCCTTATTGATGGCATGTTTCTCACATATACAGCAATTTCAAGCTTCCATCACTTGCTTCATGGCAATTATTGATCTGCAGGAAATGTTGAAATTGCTTGTGAATGAATTAAAAAAAGGTTTTGTGTTGGAGTGAGTCAATGCAATTCCAGAGTGAGAACATGAGAAATCAAAAGGGTTTTACCAGAAGGTAAATGTCAGATGTGAATGAGGGTGAATTTCTCTCCTTCCTGGTATTTTGGGTGCCAGGCACCTTTCCTTAGATTTGGAGTTAGATGTTAATGTTAATGGAGATAAATGTTACAGATTTACTTTTTTTAATGCCACCCCCCTGGCTCTCCACTCATCTCCGGTACATCTAGATAACAATGTCATTTGTTGATGTAGGTCAACTTTCAACACCATAATCCCATCCAAGCTCATCTACAAACTCCTGGGAATGGAATCAGCATTCCCCTCTGCAACTGATTTGATGGGATAGCATGCAAACACATAGTTTTTTCACTCCATCTCAGTACAAATGACAAAAATAAAACAATACCAATGTACCATGTAACACAGGCTGTGAATGATCATTATTTATTTCTGGATGTCACTCCTTTTAATGCGACTGGGCTCGAGCAATGTACAAACAATGTTGGCAAGATGAATCTGTGAAGCTATGATTATTTGCAGCAAGTCGGAGGTGTAGAATGAGTATGGGAAGAATAAGCAGCATCTGTAAAAAAATAACAGTAAATGAAAAGGGAACCGTGACAATTTGTGGACAATAGTACAAAAAGGCTGTCCAAGCTCAGCGAAGTCACGTAGAAAATCTGATAACAAAAGGTGGGGCCCTTCCATTCATATAGATTTATACACCACTGGCTGTTCTGTCTTGGTAAGGGATTATCAAGGCTTCGGAAAGAGGCAAATTAAAGTTGTGAACATATTCTGGTGAGATTCTGAGAGTATTTGTACAAATAATGTGTACAGATGGCAAGGAAGACAAAAATGCTGGAGAAACTCAGCGGGTGAAGCAGGATCTATGGAGTGAAGGAATAGGTGACGTTTCGGGTCGAGACCCTTCTTTAGACTGATGTGGGGGTGGGGAGGGGGCGGGAAGAGGCAGAGACAGTGGGCTGTGGAAGAGCTGGGAAGGGGAGGGGAAGGAGGGAGAAAGCAAGGACTACCTGAAATTAGAGGTCAATATTCATACTGTTGGAGTGTAAACTACCCAAGCGAAATGAAATATGAGGTGCTGCTCCTCCAATTTGCGGTGGGACTCACTCTGGCCATGGAGGAGGCCCAGGACAGAAAGGTCGGATTCGGAATGGGAGGGGGAGTTGAAGTGCTGAGCCACCGGGAGATCGGGTTCGTTAATGCGAACTGTGCGGTAGTGTTGGGCAAATCGATCGCCAATTCTGCGCTTGGTCTCACCGCTGTAGACCAGTTGACACCTAGAGTAGCGGATGCAATAGATGAGGTTGGAGGAGGTGTAGGTGAATGGCAAGGTGACTGATTATCTGAACACACCATTGCACTTGCGTAGACATTGAATTTAAAGAATTGAGGATGAAACCATTGTAAAATACATATTTGGCATGATTATCGCAAAAACATATTTTAACGAAGCTCGTGGAGCAATTTGTAGATTTGTTTACAGATGAAGACACAGGCTTTCAAATAAACCAGACTTGTATACCTATCATCTGAATGCCAAATTGACCCATTTTTAACCTAAACTGTGCACTAAAAGCAGATGTAGGAGGAACTAAGCAAAACGGAGTGACATGAGTGGATGAGCTACAGAGCAAGTGGGTGACATCCATCGCGGTGGTACCTCAGGCAGATAAGACCATCATGTTGTGGGATATTATAATGTGATCTCAATAGAACAATGTCGTAAAGCAACCCTTCCGGGACGCATCTCAAGAGTCGGCGCAGAATTGACATCAGAATGATACCATTCTTATTGGCAGCAGCATAACAGGCCTGTAAATGTGATTACATTGAATTAACAGGTCCAGATGTGATTATGAAACAAGACCTGTCTCACTCCAATCCAGATTAATGTACATGATGAAAACAGATGCTGCTTGAGAAATAACACCCTCGATGGGCTGTAATCGTTTGCCAAACTACTGTATTGGGCAATGTTGGTGCCAAATATAATCTAGGTGACTATTGGTAACATGCTGCTGGGGGGGAATTGTTTGTTTGTGCATTCAGCATTGCAGATTAAATTCTATTGCCACAGAGGAGGACAACTTTTGGATACTTGAGGAGGCGTTTAGAAGACTTCATCAAAATAATGTCATGCTTAAAAATAAAGTAAATGTGCCTTGTTCAGAAATAAATGATTTATTTAGGTCTCCAAATTGATGAAAATAGGTTGCAACCAGCTAAAGAGAAAGTAGAGGCCTTAATTAGAATGAGGAAACCAAATAATATTGCTCCCTGTATAATCCAACAAAACTATTTTTACTTGTCCTTGCCATATTGTTGACTGGCTGCATTAAATGTTAAAGGAAGGCAAAGCATGATTGTGCAGCTAAGACCAGCAAGTCTGACCAGGAAATACAAAGTATCACCAGGAAAAGTCTTAATGGTGTGTGGTTTTTGGTCCATTGAAACAATCATGTTACAACTTGATGGTGATGTTTCCAGCTGTGGAGACGTGGAAACAATTAATCATGTCACGGATGATAGCTGTGCTTCATACTCATTGACCAAAATGATTTTTTGTTATGCTCGGAAAGAGAAAATTATGTTGGTGATCATATTTAGAGTCACAATTCATTTTTGCTGGGAAGACCATGATTACTTGGTGGCCCTTCTGGAACAAAACCCTACTATGCTATCAAGGATATGGAGATGGGCCATCCTCGGGGGTGCAGTGCTGCCGGAGCTCACCGGAGCGTTGCTCCGACACCGCTGTTTTAAAAAAAAAAAAGCCCAAAAAAAACAGCGGGAATTTTAACTAGAAGGTGTGTGGTCGGGGTAACCTGGTTGAAAGAGTGGGAAGGGGAAGACCCATCACTACTGAGATTCCCTGTAGTGGTGGGGGGAGCAATAGGACCCAGCAGAGTCAGACCAAGTGCTGTCTGCATCGTGACAGTTGTGGGCCTGGTGCTGAGCCTAGAACTCTGGTGAGGCGACAGTTGGTGGGCGGTGGAGAGGCGAGGGGCGGTTGAGTCGCTGGTGGTGGCCTGTGGGGGGCTGGAGAAGATATACAGGTTGGCGGCAGCAGCATCGGTAGCTCTGGGGAGACAGTGAAGGTCGGCGACAGCGGTGGTGGCCCCGGGAGGCGGTGAGAGTCGGAGCCAACAGCGGTGGCCCCGGGGGGCGGTGAGAGTCAGCCGCGGCAGTTTCGGTGGTTCGTGCCTGGGTTTGGCCGGGAAGGCAGTGAGGGTCGGAGAGGTGGTGGATGTTGTTGCTGCTCCTCATGGTGGCCATCTCGGCCTCGTGGTGGTCGGGCAGGCAGCGCCGCTGTCCAGCAGTGGAGCTCCCGGCCTGCAGGCGGGCGGTCGAGTCAAGGAGTCTCGGTGGAGGGACCAGTCAGGAGGTGGACAAGCTTGTGTCCAGGTAGGCCAGGAAGCATTTGTTGAGGGTGTGGATCTGGCGTCGAATGAAGTAGAGTTGTGGTCCTTTGCAGGTGTGGGTGTGAGTGTGTGTGTGAGTGTGTGTGAAGGCCCAGAGCTGCGGGAGAGTCTGGGTGAGTTGGTGCCGGGCCGCCACCTCTGTAAAAATGCATGATCACAGTCTTTTTCTTTACTTGCTTGATAATTAAATTTCATGATAATTAGTGAGTGCAACCATTGAATATTTTGTCATATTATTGAATTAAGTATTATGTTTTATTGTACAAGTTATACACTGGGATGTAGTGATAGGCTATAATCTTGTTTGACCCTCTTGGGAGACTAGCTTGCCCCCCCCCCCCCCCAAAGCAAAACCTGAAATGATGCCCCTGTTTGAAAAACTCCGGCACCAAAAAAATTAACACAGCAACACTGGCCATCCTACTGACTCAATTGGACAATGCCTATGTAAAGAACAACCAACCAAAACACCAGGGCAGATGTCTCATTGAGACTGCCTTAGGAAGAAGCCATAATAAACACATTGACAAAATTATACTCCATTGGCAGGACATGTTCAGCCTTGTAAAAAGTGAATGGACTGAATCCAACACAGATCTGAATAAAGATGTTATTTTCATTGCAAATTCTATTGTCCACCATGACTGTATAAAATGAGGGTACAAGCATATGATATTGAAGGAACTGAGAAAGCAAAATTGTTGAAGAGCATCGAGCCTAACAATGACAACAACATAGCAAAACCTACTCATTAGATGCACAATATATGATTACACTACCACTTCACTTGTGCAATTGTCTACAAGAGCATGATCAGGGTTCCATTAGATTTTAGGAAAAAAGATGTAGAGCAACTTTATAGAATCAAACTACAGCTCTTCAAGTTAGTCAGACGGAAAGCATTTGGGATTATATGATGCACAACAGAACAATGAAGATATGTCTTTGCTCAACATGGCTTTCCAATAGTAGTCTTGTGAGACAATGGTCTATTGTATAGATTATTTAAATTTGAGCAATGTATGTTTATGCAATAGGCACTTCATTATTGGCACACACCAGCAAAATACTAATGCACAGGAGATTGGAGATTCAGTTCAGTTTGGAAGAAAGAAAGTTCAAACAGGAGACGTATCACAACACAAGCTACAAGGAGAAGAGGTTCGGCGTGCACGACAGATTTTGTGAATTGACAGGGTGGTGTTGTGGACGTGGTTTATCATTTATAGTTCAAGGCAATACTTTATGAAAATTGATAGGATATTCAAAAAAGCCAATGCAGAGAAATTGCTCCTAGTGCAGAATGGCTGTGAATATCACAAAAGAAGACTGTCAGATTAAAGATGTTCCTGAGGTGAATCTCACATTGTTCACGAAGAAACAACATAATATAGCTTATGATAATCTAGAGGAGACAACAATGTTGAGCCATAGGGCAACGATGATCTGGTAGTATGAAGTGAAATACAGTTCAAAATAAATAAGATTGAAATCATTGAAATCATAGAGTACATAATACCTGTTACTGACTATTTGATGTTTCCTTGGTTTCAAAAGAGGAAGAGAACATAATATATGTTATGTGTGGGAAGGAACTGCAGATGCCGGTTTAAACCTAAAATAGACACAAAAAGCTGGAGTAACTCAGCGGGTCAGACAGCATCTCTGGAGAAAAGGAATAGATGACATTTCAGGTCGAGACTGAAGAAGGGTCTCAAACCGAAACATCATCTATTCCTTTTCCCCAGTGATGCTGTCTGACCCGCTGAGTTACTCCAGCTTTTTGTGTCTTTAATATTTGTTGCATTAGTTGCAGCAATATATGTTGCACACATTTAAGGATGGCGTATGCGACTAACTTCTCTCTGAGCTGTGACAGTGTGTGTAGTAATTCACAGGGAGTTAGTACTAAACTAATATTAGAATACAATATGACTTAAAAAAAAAAATTCCAATGTTCAATCAGATTTGACTATCCAGATCCTTCCAAGTAATTAAGTGGGTTCTAGTCCATTAGTGATCAGCAACCTGGTTTCACATGTAGGAATTCCTGGTTTACAGAGAAATGGTAAATTTGATATTTCAAGGAATTTATTTCATCCCAGTGGGTTGAGATCTTGTACAAGGATTGCTCTAAGCAGCATGAGACCATCCTCTGCAGTCTTATTTGATAAAAACATTGAGGTGGTTATAAAATCCATGAAAATTATGAATCCTGCTCAGGATCTCTACTATGCGTATCACTGTGCCTGACAGTTCCAATAGTCTCCTAGCTGACATTGCACCTCGCAACCTATGTAAGTTTGAGATGCTCTAAAGTTCTGCTGATTTTGACCTAATTCATAGCTAGTCTCATTCACTTATTGTCCTTCGCTTATTGGCCAACATTGGCCCCTTGTCTTGCAAGGCTTCAATTTTTACCATGTTTTCAAATTCTTCATGGCTTCCCTTCTCTCTGCCTCTGTAATTTCCCCCAGCTTTAGAACTCTTGGTAATAGCTGCACTCATTCATTTTTGGCCTTGTGCAAATTCTTAGGTTTAATTACTAAACAATTAGATTCATACAGCATGGAAACAGGTCCTTCAGCCCAACTTGCCCATGCCAACTAAGATGCCCATCTACACTAGTCCTATTTGCCCACATTTGGCCCATTTCCCTCTAAACCTTCCCCATCTATGTACAAGTCCAAACGTCTTTTACATTTTGTCATAGCATTTGCCTCAACTACCTCCTCTGGCAGCTTGTACCATAAACCAACCACCCTCTGTGTGAAAAGTTGTCCCTCAAGTTCCTATTAAATATTTCCCACTCACCTTAAACATATACCCCTCTATAAGATCACCCCTCATTCTACTGCGCTCCAAGGAATAAAGTCCTAGTCAGCCCAACCTCTCCCTACAGCTCAAGCCCTCAAGTTCTGGCAACATCCTTATACTTCTTCTCTGCACTTTTTTCAGCTTAACAATATCTTTCCTATAATAGCGTTTCCAAATTGAACACAATACTCTGACTGTGGCCAAATGGACACCATATCCCCAGCTTGGAAGCTCTGCAGTTCCCTTCTAAATTGTTGCATTTCATTACTCCTTCACCTCTTTGGTCATGCGCCTGAAATTTCTCTCCGATCAAACTTACTGGACCAACTGTCTCAAGGTGCTTTATGGAAGGATCAGAGTTGTAGGGAAAGTTATCTAGTAATTTAAATAACAATCTATTAATGTACAATGTCCTTTTACAAATTGAGTAATTGCGGTTAGAAAGATAACTCAATGTATAATTGTAATTCAGCGTTATCTGTATGCTCTGTCTTAATTATAGCTGAGATCGTTTTATGTTTCTAGTAAATCTGGTGCAATAACATTTATGGTTACATTTCCAGGTAGCTAACAAATTAACAGTATCAGGCAGACATGTCTGTGGTGTCTATATAAGTACTGATCCTGGCAGCAATGTTTCCGGACCAGCGACAACCTTGTTCCCACGATCAGCATAACTGAGCCTGTTTTATTTCACTTGGTTGTATTGTCATAAGCAATAGGAGTAGAATTAGGCCATTTGGCCCATCAAGTCCACCATTCGATCATGGCTGATCTATCTCTCCCTCCTAACCCCATTCTCCTGCCTTCTCCCCATAACCTCTGACACCTGTACGAATGAAGAATCTATTTATGCCTTAAAAATATCCACCATTGTAGCCATTAATTATGTCCTCGGCTACAAACATCTCTATGTTTTGCCTCCCACTTCCTGAACAATCCCAGTCAGCTGTAATTAAGAATATACACTTCTCTCCTTAAGTACACGTCAATTATATTCTTCCCCATTTTGTCATTTTCTGTTTTAGTATTGCACATCTCATCCCAGCAAGTTTGTGTTTGAAGCCTACTGAATTTCTGCTCACAAAAAAACGTACTGAAAATCCATTCTAAAGACAATTTTTAAATGTATTTAACTGTTTTATGCGATTTTAAAAAATAGTTGAGAGATAATGATATTTTTGAGAAGGTGTACCAACCTTTGGAAAAATGACAGAAAAAGCGTTTACTGTTGTAAATCTTCCAAGGTGATACGGTGGATTTATATTTAAAGATTGGATTGATTTTTTGAAATTAATGGAAACAATGGGAAACTGTCATAAGCTTATCCATAAATAATTCAGAATGTGAGCTCACATTAGTTTGCATTATTTGAGATCTTGTCAAGTCTGCAAAATTAGTTGGAATGATATTGAAGCACATTTCCTACATTCTTTATTCATACTACCTTATAGCTTAATTTTTAGTTCAGAGATACAGCATGGAAACAGGCCCTTCGGCCCTCTGGGTCCGTGCCGACCAGCGATCCCCGCATATTAATACTATCCTGTACACACTGGGGACAATATTTACATTTACCAACCCAATTTACCAACATACCTGGACGTCTTTGGAGTGTGGGAGGAAACTGAAGATCTCGGAGAAAACCCATGCAGGTCACGGGGAGAACGTACAAACTCCATACAGACAGCACCCGTACTCGGGATTGAACCCGGGTCTCTGGCACTGCAAGCGGTGTAAGGCAGCAACTCTACCGCTGCGCCGCCATGCCGCCCTAGCTGTGAGACTGCAATCCTATTCCCTCACATGGATGGGGCATGTTGGTCGGTGTGAGAGAGGGAAGAGATTTAACTTTTTTTCGCCTTCCATCACAGTGTGGAATGGGGAGGAGTCACTGTGGTGGATGTTTATGTTAAAATGTGTTTTGTGTGTTCTGTTCCTTGTATGTTGCAAAACACATACTTGGCTAATAAATTATTATTGTGATTGTGATTGTGGACAAGTTGCACCGAAGGGCCAGTTTTCATGCTGTATTACTCTGACTATGAGTCTCTGAATAAAATGAGGAAAAATGTGAAGTTATTCACATTTTTTGGAAAAATAGAAACAAAGAATCTCTTTATAATGGTGTGAATCATTTCAGTCAGTGCTCAGAGGCAAAAACTACAAAGTTAGCATATGGTTACAGCATGTACTTTAAAGGGAAATGGAACGTTGGCCTTAATTACAATTATGATGGATTATATGTATAAGGAATTCTTGTTCCATCTTCAAAAGGCTTTGGTGAGATGACACCTTGAGTATTGTGTACAGGTTTGTCCTTGACAATTTGCAGTGATTGCTGTTGAGGTTGTTCTGTGAAGATTTGAACAGAAGTCACCTATGCTCTCTAGTTTGGAAGAATGGAGATGATCTTAAAATATAACTGGTTGAAAGGGTAGATGGTATATGGATATTTTCTTTGCTGCATTAGGGCGTCAAACTCAGAATTCTGAAATACCACTTTTAAATGGATCAAAAACCACTGAAATAACCTTTAAATGATCAAAGTTCCATGATTTCCTTGTTGATCTGTGAGTGCAATCTCACCCTAAAATCAATTGATTGGCTTGAAAGACAATTTCAGCGAGAATCAAGACTGGCTGTAAGAATAGTATGTTTCTTGCCATCAGGGAATTTAGTAAATCAACTGAATGTTCACAATATTTTTGTTTCATCTCCCAAATTATTTTATTATGAATAGAATTCAAGTTCTCAAACATTTTATGCACATTCGAACACCAGTCCTCTGGATGCTAGTCCACAGATATTTTTTTAAAAACGATAGTACTCTGTCTTGATTTTCCATCTTTTAAAAGGAAAGTTATATTTTATAAAATAAAAAAAATGAAAGTTTGGTTTCTACAAATTTATTTTATTTAAATAATGAGAAAAATATTGACATACCGTATTAAATCTTGACGATTTAAATTTGCAATAGCAGAGCAACATAGAATGTTTGAAACAATAATAAAAGTTCAAAACCATTAAGGCAAGAATAATACTAAATATGTGGCTGGTAGCAAATTAAACGTCTTGCATATTAACGATGAGTAATTAGCTTACTCGTTCATATGCATGCTTTTATTATATGTTGTAAGCAAAGATTCAGCAATTGCATTTGTGAACTAAAATCAACACTGCATTGTATTGGTGTAATAACAGGAAGCCAACTAGTTACTGGCAACCAGCTGAGGTGAAATCGTGGACCAGATTGTGTTATCAAATAATGGTGAGACTTCACTGTTATTTATGCAATCTGGTGCAGCAAATTCAGCTGAGCAGCTGATGAATGGTGAAATGTGAATCTGCAGAAGCTGCTCTCTGTACTGCATTACTCTGTACTGTGAAGCATTACTCCTTCACTAACTTTACAAGAGTGATGTTTCACTCTTTGAGTCACCATGACATGCATTGCACATCATAAGGTGCAGCATTTGTACAGAAAGACTGAACTAAACAGATATTTAGAATGAATACATTTTAGTGCAGGTGCTCTTAAGGGCAAGATCACTGTTCGTCATTGCTCATAAACATTTTGCATTGAAAATCAAATGTGTGCAGACACGGTCACGGTGGCGCAGCGGTAGAGTTGCTGCCTCACAGCGAATGCAACGCCAGAAACCCCGGTTCGATCCTGACTACGGGTGCAGTCTGGATGGAGTTTATACGTTCTCCCCGTGATCTGCGTGGGTTTTCTCCGAGATCTTCGGTTTCCTCCCACACTCCAAAGACGTACAGGTATGTAGGTTAATTGGCTTGATAAATGTAAAAATTGTCCCTAGTGTTTGTAAGATAGTGTTAATGTACGGGGATCGCTGGTCGGCGTGGACCCGGTGGGCCGAAGAGTTTGTTTCCTTTGCATCTCTAAATTAAACTAAACTAAAATATCTCATTGCTTTTTTGAAAGATTTATGCTTTTTTTCCTGTCTCTTTCCTTTTCAATGTCGTCTATATATGTCTATTTTTCCCATTTTCCTTTTCTCCAGTTAATATATCAAATATGATGTGAGCCCATATAATTTAACATTTTTTCAGTAAACGTTGTGTTTTACAAATCTTAAATTTCAAGGAACCCCTTGGAAACAATGCTGATCAACTTCTCCGGCCCCAAAAATTAACCTTTACAAAGGTGAAGCTTCTGTTTATCTTTCTAATTTTTATTAGACTCATTATTTATTTTTCTCTATAATTCTCTCTTTCCGTAGTTGATTTGCATTTGAATTGACCAAACATTTAGTTAGGCTAATCATTCAAGTTGGGCTGATCATGGTATAATCATTTCAATGAGATTGGTTAAGGTGAAAGGTCAACAGGTTGTTTTTGACATTCATTTAGAATGACAGATGGGCTTAAGACCATGCATTACTTTTTGCCCTTAACATTTACTGCCTATAATATCACTGCGTTTTAATGGCCAGGGGTAAGAAACTAACTGTAGGAGAATTCTCAACAAATGCATCTCCCTTAGGAAAATTAGCTGAGCATTTGTAGGTGATGTCACACATCTGAAACATGGAATAAAATGTCCTACTAGTGTTTTTCTTCATCTAAGCAGAATACAGTATAATTGCACATTGACCGTAACATTAAACACACGCATTGTCTATTTATCGATAAGTAAATAGAAAATTCCTTCCAAAGGAAGGAAATAACTGGAATTTAAGAAAGTTTACGTAGGTCTGATCAATTGGGACCAGGTATCTTGGTGGAGAAATTGTCATCTGATTTGAACACCTTATGAGTCAATATTCATTGTTGAATTTGAAGACATCCAAAGATTAATTACAGCCTTTTTTCCTCAAAGTCAAACGTTTTAGATTTAAGTCCCACTCCAGAGTCTTGGGCACAAATATTTAAGTGAACGTTGAAATGCAGAACATTGACACATTGTTAGAAGAAATGTCTTTTGAATTAGTTTTTATATAAAAACAAAGAATTTTGCTGTACCTAGGTACATTTGACAATAAAGTATCCTTGAGGAGAACTGACATCAAATCCTTGTCTTTCATCATTCAATTGACATTGAAAATAAAATAATTGTTTTTAAAAGAGAGAATTGTGTACCTTGTAGAGCTGCTTCCTCACAGATGCAACCAAGCATTTGTCCTCATTTGGCTGGATGGCAGAAGGCAAAGAGTGGTAATAAAGGGGGCTTTTTCTGGTTGGCTGCCAGTGACTAGTGGTGTTTCACAGTGGTTGGTGCTGGGGCCGCTACTCTTCAAGTTGTACATCAATGATTTAGATGAGGGAAATGAAGGCTTTGTGGCCAAGTTTCCAGATGATACAAAGATTTGTGGCGGGGAGGGGCAGGTAGTGTAGAGAATGCAGGGACTCTAGAAGGATTTGGACAGGTTGGGAGAATGGGCAAAGAAGTGGCATATGGAATACAATGTGGTAAAGAGTGGAGTTGTGCATTTTGGTAGTAGGAATAAAGGCATAGACTATATTTTATATGGGGAGATAATTGAGAAATCAGAGGTGCAAAGGAACATGGGAGTGCTGGTGCAGGATTCCCCAAAAGTTAATTTTCAAGTTGAATTGGTAGTAAGAAAGGCAAATGCAATGCTAGCATTTATTTCAAGAGGACTAGAATATAAAAACAGGGATGTAATGTGGTGGCTTTACAAGGCTCTATCAGACTGCATTTGGAGTACTGTGTGCAATTTTGGTCCTCATATTTGAGGAAGGATGTGCTGGATTGGGAGAGGGTCCAGAGGAGATTTACGGAAATGATCCCAGGAATGAGTGGGTTATCATGTGATCGTGTTCGACAGCATTGGGCCTGTACTCATTGGAGTTTAGAAGGATGAGGGGAGGGGCCTCATTGAAACTTACTGAACAGTGAAAGGCCTGGATTGAGTGGATATGAAGAGGATGTTTCCACTAGTGGGAGAGTGCAGCAGAGGCCATAGCCTCAGAATAAAAGAATGTGCCTTTAGATTGGGGATAAGGAGGAATTTCTTTAGTGAGAAGGTAGTGAATATGTGGAATTCTGCCACAGAAGGTTGTGAAGGTCATGTAAATGGACATTTTTTAAGACAGAGATTGACATTCTTGATTAGTATGGGTGTCAGGGGTTATTAGGAGAAGACAGGAGAATAGGGTTGAGAGGGAAAGATAGATCAACCATGATTGGGGAAGACTTGATGGGCCGAATGGCCTAATTCTGTTCCTATAACTTATGAACTGAACTTATGAAAATACTTCTCATCTTTTTTTACTAAGGAGAAGAACATAGATGGAGAAATAAGAGAGGGTTGTGATAAAATTCTGGAAATGTAATTAAGAGTAAGGAGGAAGTATTAGAGGTATTGGATGTCTTAGTGGATGTGAAGGTGGATTAATTACGAAGACCTGAGGAGATATATACAAATTTGTTATGGAAGGCAGAAAGGCAATGGTTACTGACAAAAGGCAAGGTGCCAAATAACCAGAAGATGATAAATGTTGCACTTTGACTTAAGAAGGGTGACATGGATAAGTCAGTGAGTCTAATGTCAGTGGTTGGAAAACTATGGGTAAAAAAAATAGAGACACAGGTAAATCTGCAGTAAACATGGATTTGTTCGGGGAAATCCTGTCTAAAATTTGAGTTTTTTTTAAGTGGGCACAAAATGTATTGGTGAGGTTGTGGCTGACTGACAAGTTTCCACATGGGAAGTTGATCCAAAGGTTTAGTGCCCAATGGACCCAAGGCAACATGATAAATTACATCCAAAATGGATTTGGTATTAGGAGACAGAGGATAATGGTGGAGTTTCTGTGTTTAACAGCCTGTGACCTGTGTGTACCTTAAGGATTGGTGCTGGAACCCTTACTATTTGTCACATGCATTAACAATTCAAATGTAAATGCAGAAAATATGATCAGCAAGTTTGAAGATGACATGAGAAACGGTGTTACAGTAGACACAAGGAACTGTAGATGCTGGAATCTTGTGTAGAACACAATGTGCTGGAGTAACTCCGCGCGTCAGGCAGCATCTCTGGAGGACATGGAGAGTGACGTTTCAGGTCAGGTTCCTGCTTTAACGGCCTGTCCCACGAGGCGATTTGTTTAGGCGACTGCCGGCAACTACAACAATGGAATTCACTGAAGTCAGCACTGGCGACAACCTACGCCATCCTGGCGACAACCTATGACAACCTTCGACAGCACCTACGTCAGGAGAAGGCAAACTACGACAAGCCCACGGTCACCGACTGTCACCGAAAAGTCTTGAACATTTCAAAATCCAGCGGCGACCAGAAAAACGCTACGACTCTTTGGGCGACTACTCACGGCCATACAGGCGACGCCCCGGCGACCGTGTGGCGACAGCCTAATCGCCAGCAGTCGCCTAAAAAGTTGCCTAAGTGGACAGGCCCTTTAAGACACCTGACCTGCTAAGTGACCTGCTGAGTTACTCCAGCACTTTGTGCTTAATTTTAAATCCTTAATTTCTGGAAGGCTGAGTACAGCCCTGGACACTGCACATTAGGAAGGTGATGATTGCACTGGGTATAGTGCCGAGGATAGTCTCCAGCATGTTGCTGGGATGCAGTATTTAGTTATGAAGAGAGACTGGATAGTTTAGGTTTGTTTTCCATTGGGCAGAGGAAGCTAATGATGACTTGATGGAGGTGTACTTAATTATGAGGAGCACAGATATGGTGGATAATAGGAAAGTGTTCCCTGTAGAAGAAGTACATAAATTCAAAGGCATAGATGAGGGTAATAAATGTAAGAAGGTTACATGGGATCCGAGGATGAATGTTTTCTTCCAACCCAGAGGCTGGAATGTACTTTCTGAGTGGGTGGTGGAAGAGGTACTCCCAGAATATTTAAGAAGCACCTGGGCAAGTATTTTAATTATCAAGGCATACCAATTTACACACCAGATACTGGTAAATGCATTTCTGGCAGACGAGTTGATGTTTAGTGTGGATATGATGGCCAGAGTGTCCACTTATGTACTGTATGGTTCCATGGCTGTGCTCCTCCAGGAAGTACAAATTGTTCCATCATACTCCTAATTTGTGCCTTGTAGATCATAGATGATTCATGTATTGTGGGTTCACTTAGATCATGCTGTTGCAATTATATAGCTATGTCCCAAACATTGGGTTAGCACTGGTGTTAACAAGCAATTTATGGTGATGAGCATTGTAGTCCCCACCAAGAGAGCTTGCTACTTTTAGCGTTTCTTCCAATTGCTGCTTAACAAGGAGGAGCAACCTGATTCATCAGCAGAGGGAAGGTGGAGAATAGTGATTAGGAAGACGTTTTTTGATACTTGTTTGGTCTGCAGCCATGAGACTTTGTGGGGTTTGGAATTAGTGTTGAGTTGAAGGGCTCCTGTTTCTTGCCTGGGTCCTATTGCCCCCTCTGATGGGTTTGTCCAGATGGTGGTATAGGATATATCTGAGCACTTATGGAGGAGTGTGACTCCAGTCTGCAGTTTGTTCAGTCTGGTGGACAGCTTTCTCAATGTTGATGCCATGTGCATCTAAAAAGGAATTTGTATGCCCACTAGGGGTGGAGTGACTTTGTTGTGTCTGAATTTATTGTCCAAGGCAGTGCCTTGTAGTCAATCCTATTTCACCATTTTGTTTTCTGTTTTAACATAGTAGTTTGATGCAACTGAGTGCTTGCCAGGCCATTTTACAGAGCAGTTAATAATTGATTACATTGCTCCATGATGTCTCTTCCTATAATATTCAGGCATGAGTGACTATTCCATTATTTTGATTGTGTCCTTTTGTAAACTGCTTTATTGGAACGTTTTACAGTCCCGAAAAGCAGACCCTTGTGGCTCAATGTATTTATTTTTGTGCTGCGCTTTAAGTCAGAGTGTGCAGCATGTGTACAAGCCATGTGATTAACATACTATGCATTATAAATCACCAAAACTTTCTGCTGTTTTGAAAAGGCTGGAAATGTCATGAAAATTAGAGTGAAATGTGGCTTCCATTTTGCCTTTTTGGTTGACAGTTCGACTCACGAATGGGAAAAAAATAGCAACTTGCATTTATCGTGAAGATAGACACAAAATTCTGGAGTAACTCAGCAGGGCAGGCAACATCTCTGGAGAGAAGGAATGGATGATGTTTCAGGTCAAGATCCTTGTTCAAACTCAATCCGAAATGTCACCCATTCATTCTCCCCAGAGATGCTGCCTGTCCCGCTGAGTTACTCCAGCATTTTGTGTCTATTTTCAGTTTAAACCAGCACCTGCAGTGCCTTCCTGCGCCTTGCATTTATTATGCACTATTATGTAGCTATACAGAATGTCGCAATGCTCTTCTCTGAGCATTGTGAGACAAATTGTAACATAGACCTGTATAAAGAGCTAATGAGGCAAAAAGTGAGGATTTAGGGAACTACAAAGAGAAGACAGAAAGGTTTAGGGAAGATATGCCAGAGATCAAGAGCTTAAAGTACAGATGCATTTGACGGAATAATACTTCAACATGTTCCAATTAGTGGGTACAGGCCACCTCTCTAATCTAGATTGCATTTCTTGCTGTTCTTGAGTCCTTGTGCATTTGGACTAGGTGATCTTAATGATGTTAAGGAATCCATATCAAAGTTTTTGTTGAGTTGGTGAACCTCCTGTGTTTTTCTCACCCGCAAACTGTTCTTTTGGTTACAGATTATTTGTAGGACCTCAGTCTTTAGGTGTATGAACAGATTTATTTTCTCCTGAATGTATGGTAGAATTTCCAAACAAAAATGCCTTGTGTTATTTAGTTTCTCGATGTCTTGGTCATTCTAATCAAACCACTCACAAATGTTAATTACGTTGGACTTCAGAGCGGTATGGGCACTGGCTCCACTTGGTTCGGAGTCATAAGTTGAATGTGAGAGGCTATGTGAAAAGAGCCACCTTTATCTATTCATCCAACCTTCCCATGGTGATGTTATTGTCCTGGCACTGATGCTGTTTGGGGGTCAGGCAGATGGAGATAACGGTAGCATTAGTAATGATGACAATGAAAAACGATCAGATTGTGATAAAAAATAAAACCGTCTGGTTCACCAGTGTCCTCCAAGGGAAGGAAATCACTTGTCCTTCCCTGGACTGGCCATATGCAACTTCAGATCAACTACATATGGTACATTGAAGTGGCCGAGCATGCCATTCCATTGCACCAGATTTAGTAAGTTTAAATAGAACTGGGCATAGCACCAACCATTGATTAAACATTGAATTCAGACATTTCAAAGTTATTCCCAGCCCAGCTAACATTGTAAAGACCTTCTCATCAACCTGGTGGCTGTAGTGAAAGAGCTATCCTACAGTCTAGACGTGCAATGATTTGACATAGTCAAACTGAAATATTATAGCTGGCAGCCAATGTGCCAAATCACTCCATCACAATTGTTGGGTTTCCTGTCTCAGTGACAGGGAAGACTCACGAGAGATGGCAACACTGTGGTCTATAGTGGGAGGGAGTAGCTGTTGGGAATCCTTGATATAACATCAGGTCAAACAGGAGGAATTAAACCATCCCTTGACAGCCACTTACTGTCCTCCCTTGGATGATAAATTTCTCCATGTTGAGCAGTAGGAAAAAAGCACAAAATAGCAAAGGGCACAGAGTTACCTTGGATGCGTGCATTCAGTGTCCATCAGCAAGTGTCAGTTGGTAGCATCAACATCAACAAGCTGGCTGAGTCCTGAGGGACAGAACTGTCAGAATGTAGTTGCAGTAAGTAGCAAGTGAGTCAACATGAGGGATGAAGCTGCTTGACCTCCTCATCTTCATCAAGTTGGCTGTGACAGATAATTTGTCCGTTAGCATAAGTGGAAATGACCACCTTGTGCAAACCCTTCATTGCCTCCTGTTGCAACAGACACGCTAAATGGGTTTCTTATTCAGCCGGAATTGCTGCGAGGACGATTCGTACAACTCCAGATATGAACATGAGAAACAGCTGAGAGCAATAGATATGGAAAGGGTTGTGGGACCTCACGGCATCACACTGAAGACATGTACTCCAGATCCAGCTGCACCTCTAGCTGTACCAATATAATTAGAACACAGTGTAAGAGGAACTGTAGATGCTGGTTTAAACCGAAGATAGACACAAAATGTTGGAGTAACTCAGCGGGACAGGCAGCATCTCTGGAGAGAAGGAATGGGTGACGTTTTGGGTCGAGACCCTTCTTCAGACTGGTTAGGGATAAGGGAAATGAGAGATATAGACGGTGATGTGGAGAGATAAAGAACAATGAATGAAAGATATGCAAAAAGGTTACGATGATAAAGGAAACAGGCCATTCATTGTAAGCTGTTTGTAGAGTGAAAATCAGAAGCTAGTGTGACTTGGGTGGGGGAGGGATAGAGAGAGAGGGAATGCCGGGGCTACCTGAAGTTGAGTTTGGTCTCGCCGATGTGTAAGAGTCCAACATCTTGAACAACAGATACAGTAAATGAGATGCTGTTTCTCCAATTTGCATTTCGCCTCACTTTGACAATGGATTCTGACAATCGACTCTGCCCAGGGACCCTGACAGTCCTTTCAGCTTTGGCAGAGATTCACTTGCACCTCCTCATTTACTGTATCTGTTGTTCAAGATGTTGGACTCTTACACATCGGCGAGACCAAACACAGACTGGGCGATCATTTTGCGGAACACCTCCGTTCAGCCCGCGGTATCCCTCCCCCACCCAAGTCGCACTAGCTTCTCATTTTAACCCTACAAACAACTAACAGTGGCCTATTTCCTTTATCATTGTTCCTTTTGCATATCTTTCATTCATTGTTCATTATCTCTCCACATCACCGTCTATATCACTCGTTTCCCTTATCCCTAACCTGTTTGAAGAAGCGTCACGACCCGAAACGTCACCCATTCCTTCTCTCCAGAGATGCTGCCTGTCCTGCTGAGTTACTCCAGCTTTTTGAGTCTATCTTCTATAATTAGTACTGGCACCTATCCTATGATGTGAATAGACACAAAATGCTGGAGCAATTCAGCAGGTCAGGCAGCATCTCTGGAGAAAAAGAAGTGTTGACATTTTGGGATGAGACCCTTCTTCAGACTTGACTCAAAACTTCACGTTTTCCTTTTCTCCATAGTTGCTGGCTGACCTGCTGAGTTACTCCATATTTTGTGCCAATCTTCATGTGTAAACTAGCATCTGCAGTTCCTTCCTACCATTTGATGTGGATAATTATCCCATTCACGAAACGCAAAAGAAATCCAAACTGGACAACTACTGACTAATACATCTTCTGCTAATCACCGACAATGATGGAAATTGTCATCAGGTGGCATTTTCTCACCAATAAACTATTGAACGAAGTTCAGTTTGCCTTTCATCAGGTTACTTGGCTACAGACTCTTCCCAACCATGGTACACAAGAGTTGAATGTAAGATATGAGATTAGAGTGACTGCCCTTGATGTTGGCAGCATCAGACTGAATGTAGCATCAAGACACCCTTGTAAAACTGAAATCAACTGGTGTCAAAAGAAAAAGATTTCAGTGGCTGGAGTCATAACTTGTACAAAGAAGATGGGTGCAGTTGTCAGAAATCAAACATCAAACCTAAAATAATACTACAGCTGTTTCTTGGTCAGTGCCTCAGCTGCTTCATCGGTGATATTCCTTTGATCATTAGATCAGAAGTGAGGACACCTGTTGATAATTGCAGTCCATGCTTGCATGCAATAAGACTTAAACAACATTTGAGTGAAGGTTGATTGGAAACAAGTCACATTTGTGTCACAAAAGAGCCAGATGATGACCACCAAGATAAAATCTAACATCCAACCCAAGACATTCAATAGCACTACCTTGGCCAATTTCCACACCATCAATATCCTGGGGGTAATATTGACCTGAAACTCAACTGAACCAAACCACATAAATACCGTAGCAAGAGATTAAGAAAAGATTAGTATCCTGTAATGACCGAGCCACCTCCTGACAACACCCCAAGTCCATTTTACCATTTGCAAAGCACAAATCAAAAACATAATCAAATACTTTCTACTTACTGGGATGACTGTAATACCAATTTCACAGTTAGCACCCATCAACCAAAAACATGAATTCCTTCCTCCACTAGCACATGGTTGGTGCAGTATACCCTGTGTACCAGTTATTCAGCAAGGCTACTCTAATTCTTTGACCCCATCACCAAAAAGTACATGGGTTTCAGATGCACGGAAACTACACTACCTCCAAGTAATGCATCATCCTGACTTGGAAACATATCGTTGATACTTTACTGTCCTTGGGTTGAAATCCAAGAAGTCTGGTTCAACTATACAGTGAGATAATTTGGAATTTCAGAATTTGATGAGGTGCTGTAGCTGAAGTTAAGTTTAATTCATTGCTAACAATTGGGGATTTAGGTCGGCAGATAAATTAAAGGCCCACAGAACAGAGCGATTTTTTATGAGGAGCAGTAGGGAGACAACTTCTCCAGTTACTGCAGTGCTTTGGGTTTTCTTTCTTCCCTTTTTAGGAAATACAGTTATGGCTTCAATCAACAAGACGTGGCTTGAAGTAAATTATGCTCTGTGGTAATGTGCTTAAGGAACAGGTTATATGGTTAGATAATGTGCCTCTGAAATCATATTAATAAGGTTGGAGCATGAAGCATGTGCATATTTTGTTCTGCGTCGTTCGTACAGGGTAGTCATGCATTTAATATGGGACCTACTTTCAAGTATTATTTAGCCTTTTAGAAAAAAAAGACATAGTATGGAGTAATGCGCTTTGGCCCACCAGGTCCTTGCCAACCATTGTTCACCACTTCACACCAGTTCAATGTTATCCCACTTCCACATCCTCTCCCTGCATACTAGGGAATATATAGAGGTCAATTAATCGACAAACCCGCACATCTTTAGTGTGTGGTGTGGGAGGAAAATGGAGTAACTAGAGGAAACCCAGGTCACACGGAATACATGCAAACTCCACACAGATAGCTCCCAAAGTCAGGATCGAACCTGGGACTCTGGCACTGTGACACAGCAGGTCCACCAGCTGTTATTCAAGTATAAACCTATTGTGCCAGAGATCTTTTTGACAGAGCTTTGCAGTTAGCCCCTGCCCCTATCCTCTTTCCTCTACATATTGTTCTAATTAAGGTGTTTATCTTGTTCTCTTATTGAATGCTTCCAGCAGCATAAAAATCACATACTGGTCACATCTGGTTCTTTTGATAATTGCTTTAAATCTGTCTCCTCCTATTCCTAACCCTTCTGCCACTGAACACAGCTTCCTTCCATTTATCAAAAATGTATTTTAAAGCACCTCAAGTTTTCTGTATAACTTTCCTTGTTCTATATAAACAGTTTTTAATATAACCAAATCCATGAGATGAAATCTAGTGAATCTTTACTGCATGGTCTTGAAGGCTTAGACATCCATCGCGACTCAAATAACAGTACGGAGTATGCCAGTACTTGGCACAGCTTCTTTGCTTCTGTATGTCAAATATTTTCAACTGTCTGTGATCTCAAATGTCTTTTCAACTGTCTTCACAACTTGTTCTTTCACAGTCAAAGGCTTTTTTTAAACGTACACCGAAGTTCTTTCTGTTCCTGAATTCTGCTTAAAATTGCTCATAAAAGGTAGATGTTCGTGTTAGACGGATGTTCTGCTTAAAATTACACTAATTATTCTTTGTTACCTATCTTCCAAAATAAATCATTGCACAAAGTTCATACCTTCCTAGTATTCGACATTTCTACCCTGGGGAAAAAAAGTCCTATCTACGCTGCTCATCATTTTATATACCTTCATCAGATCACACCTGCACATCCGACATTCCAGAGAAACCAATCATATTTTGTCAAATCTCCGGTTATTGCTAATACTCTCCAATCAAGGCTGCAAATTGGTGAATCTCTTCTGCACTCTCTCCAAACATAGAAACATAGAAAGTAGGCGCAGGAGTAGGCCATTCGGCCCTTCGATCCAGCCCTGCCATTCAATATGATCATGGCTGATCATCCAAAATCAGTACCCCATTCCTGCTTTTTTCACCATATCCCTTGATTCTGTTAAAAGCCTCCAGATGTCTCTGTAATGTGAAAAACAGAACTGTGCACACTGTTCCAAATGTTGCATAAACAGAGGTTTATAGAGTGCCAATGTGACTGATCAACTTTTACACCCCATGCTCCAATCGATGAAGGCAAGCATGCCATATACCTTTAACACCCTATACACTTTTTTGTCACATTCAGTGGGCATGCTCCCAAGGTCTTTTTGCACATCAATTCTCCTACGAGCCCATTTAGTGTATACTTTCCTTTGCATTTGACCTCCCAAAACGATAACCTCATATCTTAAACTTTATCCACAATTTCTCTACCCAAATCTACCATCAAAATTTATCCATCTATCTTTTATGAGCAAGAAAATGTTGGATCCAATTTTCATACCCAGCATGAATCCTGTGTGACTTGATCTTCTACACCAGCCCAACATGAGGGATCTTCCCAAATGCTTTTCTAAATTTCATGTACATAAAATCCACTGCCCTATCCTCAGTAATCATCTTCCTCTCTTCCACACAAACACTTAATCTAAATTGTGAGCCAAGGCCTCGCCCCACATAAGCTATGCTGACTATCCCTAATAGTTCGACAAAAATCTGCAGTTCTTTCTTAAATATCACTAATAGGTCCATGCTTTTCCAGGTACAAGTAAATCCTGTTCCCAAGAATCCCCTCCACTAATTTCCCGACCACTAATGTAAGATTCACCTGCTTATAAGTTCTTGATTCTTAAACAAAGAAACATCATTGTCTATTGCCCAGTTAAAATTACGCACTCCAATAACCCTACTTTTGTTTACATCTTTTCATGATCTGTGTGCATATCTGTTCACCTAGTCCTTGCTGGTTCTTGGGAGGCCTGCAGTATAAACCCATTATAATGTGCGTACCTTTTCAATTTCTGAGTTCTGAGCTCTCCAACTAATCTTTTGTCATTGCAGACATGACATTCTTCTAAATGCATAATACAACTTCCTCAACTCTTCAACATCCCACTCTGTAACTTCTAATATCTCACAAGTTGAGCTAATCTTGCCATAAAGATCTTTTTAACAATTTGAGTGACAGAAAATGCACAATCTTCTCGGTATTTAACACTTTCTTTCACACAGTCTGCCCTTTTGTTGTTTATTTAATAGAGAAGAAACAATTGCAAACTCAAGCAACAACTTTTGATCTACTTTGGCTCGCCATCTCCTGAGCTACCAACTCTTGAAAAAGTCCTTTCTACCTCTGCATCTGTTTCAACAGTCACTCCATATTACTTAGGATAAAAAGAGGCATTGGCCCACCTGTCAACTCTTATTGCAATATCATTCTTCAAATCCAAACTTGACATTTGACGTTAGAGTAATGTCAAATCAGCTGAATCACATAACACGCACCAGCTCCCTGATTCCTGCTTGGAGCATTGCTTCCACTCTAGTCATGGCACATCAGCACATACTTTTTGCATGAAATGGAATTATTTATAATTAAGGTCAACAATATACAATTTACAGCTCTTCGAACACATGGAATGCTTTAAGAATGACCACCTTTCATCAGAATGTGTCCCAGTAATTCTGCGCTTTTATAATATCAACAGTTTCCCCAAAGCACTGTTTATATTGACAGATTTTTGTAAAATATTCTTCTGATTTTCATGTAAGCTTTACGGCTCCAAACATTGTTATTGTGATGATACCTTTAAGGGCAAAGATGCACCCAGATCAGTAACTGCACGATTGAATGTTCTTCATCTCCATATTTAAATTAGGCCAGAAAATAACGAGGCTCAGTCTAAATAGAGTACATATCCACAATGTTCTGCACAAATTGCTCCATGACAGCAATGGGAGAGGTAAAAGAGCCCCCAGCGGTTTAATAATTAATAACCCACCAGTGAGTTATCATATTTTCTAAACTGGAACGATTTGATGTGTAGTCATTCAAGAGGCATAACACACAAACATCTGAAAGCATTGAAGAATATGCTGGCATCTTGATTGCAAGTGAATAAAGGTACCATTCAATTCATTGTTAAGCCTGCTAAATGAGAGTGGTCTAAACCTATTTATAGTTTTTTCTACCTTAGCACCGTAGCTAATCTTGCTAAGGGAAAAAAAATGACTGCAGTGTCAAGGTCAAGGTAGTTTTTATTTGTCACATTTACATACACCCAGGTGTAGTGAAGTGAAATGCTTTTTGCCATTATGCAGCACATGAAAAAAGAGATAGTCTTAACACTAAACATCCCCCCACAATGGCTCCCACCATGAGGGAAGGCACAAAGTCCAGTCCCCAACCCCAGTTCACCCATAGTCGGGCCCATTTAGGCCTCCACAGTTGCCTCTACAGAGGCCCGATGTTCCAGGCCGTTCTAGCCGGGTGATGTTCCTCCGGCGTCGGGAGAGTCCTCCCAGCGGCTTGGGAACCCTGGAACGGCCGCTTCCGCACTGGGGGCCGCGGCTTCTGAAGCCAACAAGGCCGCGCCGGTTGGAGCTCCACAACTGGCGATCTCATCTAGAGATCCCAGGCTCCCGGTGTCAAGTTCAGCGCCGCCACCCACAGCTGGTCGCTCCACAGTTCCGCAGCTCCGCGATGTTTTCCCAGCGATCCTCAGCTCACCGGAGCTCCAGCGCGGAGACCCGGGCAAGGCATCGCCCGCTCCGCGATATCGCTCCAGCGCTGTGCCGCCGCCGAAGCCGAGGTTCTGGGCGGTCCCCGACAGGAAACGCCGCTCCAGGCCCGCTGGTAGGCCGCGAGGACGGGTCGAAGCTGCAGCCCGGAGAAGAGCTGCCTCTCCGGGCCAGGTAGGGACGCTGAAAGGTAGTTTCCCCCTTCCCCCCCCCACACAAAAAAGTCTAGAACTCCAACAAACCACTTAACTAACTAAAATAAAATAAATAAAGATGAAAGGACAGACAGCTGCTGGCTGGGCAGCCGCACACAGGTCAGCGCCCCCTAGCGTCAGCTACTACCTCATAACTACTGTGACGTGGGTTCAATCTGGATCATTAGTGGTCTATGTGGTTTACACAGTATCTCTGTCAACATGTGAACTGCCCTTGTATGCTTCATTTTCTGACGTTCCAATAATGTGCTATTAATATGTTAATTTGCAACATAAACCATCCATAGTTGTAGGTGGTTGGTTGGAAGATTAGTGAGTGTGGAAGGTGTGCAGGGGGTAGTGGTTGCTGGAATTGATGTGTATATGCGAGAAAGTAGATAGTAAGATAATAAGTGGGGGAATGGTATTAATACAGGTTGCTCTGAGGGCAGAAGACTCGATGGGCTGAATGGTTTTCTATGGCGTAAGTGCGTCATTAAGCAAACAAACCTCTCCAAGTCCTGCATTCAGAAATAATATGAAATGCAAAATGGGAGGCAGCTGCAAATGGATTAAACAATACTGGACTCAGATAGGGGGGAGAGTACAGATGCTGCTTATACTGCTGACTATTACATGGTGGCCCATACTGAAGTATTCATGTATCAAGCTGTGGGAAACAACCTGATCATAACAGCTGTGATTTCTTCTGAAATTGATTGGTCTCCCAGCGTGTGTGATTTAGAATGGGTGGGTCACTGGAAGATTCCAGCAACTGCAGAGCCAGGCAGCAATCTCAGAGCAGGTGAGATCTCAACACCACAGGTGAGGCAAAATGTGGCATTCATTGCACAAAGCATGGCAAGTCATTGCTTGTACTTTATTGTCTCTATATTCTATTTTTGTATGAGGTATGTTCACTTTAATAATTAACCATGATTTAACTTTCTGAAGAATTGCAAGAAATTTTCAGGACTTAGAGAATATCCCACCTGGTATTGTTCCTCACTTTTTGTGGAACTAAATTGAAAAGTCTTGATTTTACAGAAAATCATTTTTAAATTTGTTTTGGATTTCTATTACTACATTTTTGAAAATATTTTGATAAATTAGTTCCAATTGCAGATATTTTCCGACCAATTAAGAAATCAAACTTTTCTATCCTGGCCTAGTCTTGGAGCACTTAGTTTAGTGCACACCAGAAATACACGCCATGCAAACTAAACTAAATGGCTGAACATTACCAGGGCCTTATTTGACCTCTCCGGGCAAATTTCATGCTTTGTCCTGCCTTTCCCCTTTTCCATCTTTCTTCTCACTCCCCAACAGTCAGTCTGAAGAAGAGTTTCGACCCGAAACGTCACCGATCCATGTTCTCCAGAGATGCTGCCTGACCTGCTGAGTAACTCCAGCACTTTCTGTCATTTTGTGTATCAACCAGCATCTGCAGTTTTTTTATTCTAAATTTCACTTTACTTATAGATGCAGGATTTGTAAAGAGATATTTGATCACATCCTAGGTAGATAAAATTGCTGGAGAAACTCAGTGGGTGAGGCAGCATCTGTGGAGCGAAGGAATAGGTGACATTTCGGGTCGAGACCCTTCTTCAGACACACTTTGAGCACATCCTGGTCCTTAACAGAATCCTTGATCATAAGGTGCTCTGGCAGAGTAAAATATCTGAAACCAATAGAGCAACGTTCTGAAATGCTCTGGTGATTGGAGCATGCGATGTTAGAAGTGGCAGTGGTGTATAAATATTGAGGGAATGTTCAGAGTGTAGCCACCAAATGTTAGAGGTTTTATATTGATTGCCGAGGTGTGATACTGGAGGGATCCAAGCATCAGACTGCCCTTTTCAAGAAAATATGACAATTCTTTGCCTGGATAGAATAACAACAGTCCTGATCATTGCTGTGGGTATCACTGCACTTTGCCTTTGAATGAGTGTACAAGAGTCTAGCACAGTGCTGACGAGGAACACAAAAGTATGTAAGTATAAAAATTCATAGTGCAGTATTTGGAGAAGTTTATTAGTTTAACATTGCCTCTGATTATTTAATTCAAGTGAATCAGGAAGGAGCACAAGGCATTTTAACATGATGGTAAACATATAATGGTTAGTGAGTCGTGGTGGAGAGTCTGTTGATATATGTCCTTTGTCATCATCTGCAACAAAATTATTATTCATGACAGCCACTGGTCCACCGTTGAATATGGCCTTCATGCATTAAATATTAAAATCATTCTTTAACAAGGGTGCAAACAGCCAACCTATATTTTATATAAATAAGTATAAACTTATCTTTTCAAAAGATTATCCTTAAGCATGATAGTATATTGATGGCAGCACAGGAAACATATTTAGGCCAGGACTTAATGTGGCAATTTCTCCCTGATGTATGGTGTTTACTTTTCTGCTTTATTCTCTGTTAGAGTCAATGAAAAGAGGTCATGAAGAAAGTTCAAGTGCAGTGCCATTCAGTAGTAGAATGGAGCAAATGCCTTAGTCCCATTTTGCAAATTTTACCCATTTTCAATTACTACTGAATAAATTAGAAGAGACTGAATGGCCATAACACTGTTGGGAATTTGGTCAATTCGCATGCTGCTTTAATAGTTCTTAAATATTTTAAGATCTTTTAATTGCACCACTTTGAGCTACATTAGATGGCAAATTGTAAGAGTAAATCAAAACTTAAAATAACATTAAATAAATATTTTATCCGATAAGGTTTCAGATTATTCTACTTTAGAGTAAATGTGAGCCTGTTTATAAATATTAATGAATGGAAGTCAGAAATATGATAAAATCATTTTATTTTAGTTGGACTTCGTGGAATATATGCCCAGGCAATTAAAGGTAAAAATCTATGAAAAGGTAAAAGCCTTTGATGAATCAGATTTTGTGCATCTTTGTACTTTGTCAGCAGAAGAATATTGAATATCGTGCAGTTGGTTACAAATTCTCAGCCTGAAATTTTGGAAAAAAACGCCTATTTATAATTAAAAAAACAAGCAGTATTGCATTAAAACTCTCTTTCTCTGATGTCAATTACAACAGGCAGGTATGTTTTTACGTATTCAGAATGCGGATGTCGATATTATTGCTGATCTCAAATTTTTGAGAAAATATCAGGCAGCTTACTGCTTTAAACCTTGTTTCATGTGCAATACAAGAGCTACCACAGAATTGATTGGCCTGTATTTCCAGGATCTAGGCCAAGGGAAACATCAACCAGAGCAGAATATTTCTGAAACAGATTGGATGGAGTATTATTTGGTGGAGAGCCTAAAAGTTGTGGTGTTCGCTGATGATTGGTGCTCTTGTCCTTCCAGGGAGTAGAAGTTGTCAGTTTGGGAGGCGTTAGAAGGTTATGATAGATGCCCAAATTGCATCTTGTTGGAGAGCATTTATCACCATTGACCCTATGCAAGATATTTGTGAAAACAATATAGTTAGTCCAATTTCCAAGCTCCTTCCACTTAAATCTGCATTTTTTCAATCTTCTCTGTGTTATCTAATTCTTCTTTAAAACCATCCTGCAGCTGGTGAACATCGTAGCCTTGAGTAAATCCAAAATGTAAATAATTGCAAGGTGGAGATATTTGACCTTGCTCATATGGGTCAAATATGCAATGTAAAAGTGCATTGATGATGAACTAAACCTCAAATGTGGTTCGAATTACTGAAGTGGAATTGAATTGTCAAACCCTAATATATATACTGATGCTATTATATATCATGGTTTCATTTTGTGCAGGTTATGAGTAATTGTGTTTTAGGTTTATTTTTAGGGCAATATGGTTTGAAACAAAATGCTTTAGTGACTGAGCCCCACCTGCTTTGCATGGCATCAATGGATCCTTATCTAGGGAAGGATTAATTTAGTTTCTTATGTTGTAATTGGCCATCTGTTTCTTTAGACAAATATAAATGTCACCTTCATTTGGGAAGTAAAGAAATAATGGTGAAAGGCCACAGATTGTGTTTATTATGCGTAGTAAACCAAATTATAGTTCATAATGCACTTACATATGTAACAACATAATTTCCAGTGACTTCACTTATAATGGTTCAGGCAACAAATGGATGAATACAGAGTGACATACTTTTATTTGTTGTTATTTCTTTCATAACAAAATGCAGGGTTATTTTTCGTAATCGTGCGGAATGAGTTGTGATGCAAGCTAACTTTGACCTCCTAAGTCTCACTTTCAAAATGAAAAATACACTGAAATGTTACGTCCTACACAGTAACCACAGCCAAAAATCTGATAGGTATTGATTGTAAATTATAAAACCTATTTGTTGTAATCAGAACTCTGCAGAGTTTATCTTCATAGTCTTGTGCATCATGTTAAACAAAGTGGCTTGCCATCAAGTCAAGAGAGTTAGTATGCACCTCCTCTCACCTCATCCACTGCATTTAATGCTCCCAATATAGCCTCCCTTACATTGGTGAGACCGAGGATGAATTAGGTCACCGTTTCACTGAACAGCTGGATGCAGTCTCCCAAGGCCCTCTGGATCTTCAGCTTGCTAACCACTTTAACACCATTCTCATTCCCAAACTGATCTTTCTGCCCTGGACTTCCTTCATTGCCAGAGTGAGGCCACGTGTAAACTGTAGGGACAGCACCTCATATTTATTTTGAGCAGCTCACAACCCAATGGTATGAACATTGAATTTCAACTTTTATGTAACCCCCCCCCCCCCCAACATCATCTTTCCCCTCTGTTCCATCCGCCCCTGAGAGATTCACACTCATTTCTCTCACTATCCTGCCCTCTTTCCCATTCCCCATGCTCTTCAACCTATACCCCTTCCTCAATGTTCCTCATCTCTCCTTTTCCTGCACTATTTTGTCTCTTTTTATTTCTAACCTTTATCCACCCATCTGCTAATCAAACCCCTCACTTGCATCAAATTATCACTTGCCAAGCTCTTCACTTTTCCAGCTTTCTCCCCCTGATTACATTCAGCATGAAGATGGATTCCCACCCAAAATGTCACCTATCCATGTCCTCCAGCCATGCTGACTGATCTGCTGAGGTACTCCAGCATTTTTTGTTTTTCTCTCAAGTTTCTAGCATTTGCAATTCTTTGTTTCTTCATTCTGCAAGAGAGATCAAGCTAGATGATCTTTTCTCCTAGTGGCGATTTCTCTATTCTAAGTCCAAAAGCACAGAATGTAGAGGGACTGAGCCACAATCCAGTAAGATTCATGATTTTGGCACCACTGGTTTTTCAGAGATAGAATAAATGAAGTGATGTTCATAAAAAAACCCTATAGATACTATATGCACTGCCATGGTGGTTTGGGAGTGTGTACAGTTTTGATAAAGTACTGATTATCAGGTAGCAGAGGTGTGGAATGGCTTGATTAGTAAGTCATCCTCAATGCCCTTTTTTCTATCATTTTTCTTTCTAGAATGTGCTTGAGGTAGGTAGCAGGTAAATAAAAGTTCAGTGCTTGTGTGCCAATCCAGCTGTGGGCAGCACTGAGATTAGAGAACAGTAGAGTACATGAAAAGGCACTTTGGCTCACAATGGCTGTATCAAAAATGATGCCAAGTTAAACTTGGCACCTGCTCTACTCTACACCAGGGGCGGAAATCACTATCAAAGCATGGGGGGGGGGGACACAATTTCTTGGTGGCCGCACGCACGCTAACACACGAGGCTTCAGTGGTGGGCCCTGTGGACGATGACATCGGGAGCTGACCTGGTTGGTGACCGACTCCGAACTCCAGCAACAGCAGCTCCGTCCGCCCCGAATCGTGGGGCTTCAATCGGCCAGTTCGCTGGGCCTTTCATTGCCCGGCAGGGGCTTCAACATCGGGAGCCTCGATCGCCTCGACGCAGCCATTTGACCGCGGGGCAGTGGACGATCCCGCGGCCGATTTTAAGCCGCGCCGGGCGATGAAAGGCCCCGCGAACGGGCCAATTCAAGCTCCGCTCTGTGATCCTTGCTCCACCAGGACGTCTCCCTCCTCCAATCACCGTGCTCTATTGTCAGTCCCACACCCCTACGTCCGCCTCTGACCGACACCTCCCTCCTCAAATCATCGCGCTGAATCGTCATGTCGCGCCACCCTCCCCCCTCATTGCCTGCTGACCGACGTCTCTCTCGTCCTATCGATGCCCTCGATCATGAATCCCACCCCCACTGTCTCGCAGAAAGCAGAGATTTAAATAGATTTCCCCCCCACCCTCCCCCGGGATTTCCGCCCATGCTCTACATGATCCATATCCCTCCAATCCTGGCATGTCCATGTGCTTATCAAAAAGCCTCTTAAATGCCTTATCTACATTCACCACCACCACTGGCAGCGTGTTGCATGCACCCACAACTATGTGTAAAAGAAAACTTGCCTTGCACATCTCCTTTACATTTTCCCTCTCCAATCTTAAAGCTATGACCTCTAATCTTTGATGTTTCCACTGGGGAAAAATAAACTGATTGTCTACCATAGCTATACCTCTCATAATTTTATAGGCTTTTATCAGTTCTTCCCTCGACCTCTGACATTCCAATGAAAAGAATCCATGTTTAACTCGCTTCTCCCTGCAGTTAATGTCATCTAAACTAGGCAGCCTGGATTATTCCTCTAATCTAATTTGGTAAACTGCTTCTGCACCCTGCCTAAAGCCTTTGCAGCCTTCCTGTAATGGGCGACCAGAAATACGCACAATACTCCAAATGCATCCTAACCAAAGTTTTATAAAACTACAACATAAATTCCTGACTCTAGTACTCAATGATTTGTCTGATGAAAGCAAGCATACCATACAGCTTTATACTCCATCTTCTTGTGTTGGCATTTTCAGGGTGCAGTGGACTTGGACCCAATGATCCATCTGTACATCAATGCATTGAAAGGTTTTATTGTTTACTTTCCTCTTGCATTTGACTTCCTAAAATGTAACATCCCACTCTTGCTCGCAAGGCTGAGTAGTGAATTTATCTGGCAATTAAATACAATGTTAAAAAAAACGGAGACCTGGAATCACATGAAATAACATGGAAAATACAGATAGGATTGCAGAATAACATGCAGCTTGGCCCATCTTGCCTGTGTTGGTTTTAACTCTCTCTGAATACAAAGAACTTAACCTAATAGCTATTGCAGAGATGTGGTTGCAAGATGATCTTTGCTGGTAACTCGATATTCCAGTGTACTTATTATTTCAGAATGATGGACAAAAAAGGATTAAAGGATGGCATGCTGATATTGAAGAATAATGTCAAAATAATGGATCTTGGCTCAGGAAGTTTGCATGGCATTAAACAATTTCAAGTAAAACAAATCCCTGGATAGAAGTAGACAATAGATTGTATTGATCTGTGGCAGACTATTGCTTGAAAATAATTTGTAACAGAAGTAATGCGGTGGTCATGGGGGACTTCAACCTTTTGATAGAATGGGCAGTGTAATTTTGAGGATGAGTAAATGGAATTTATATGGAACAGTACCTGGAATTAGGGAACAAGCTGTGTTACTTTTGGTAAAGTGTACTGAAAATTGAATAAATAGTGGTATAGTAATATATCCACTGGGAAACAGTGATCATTTCATAATGTAATTAAAATGAACTGTAAACGCTGGTTCATACCAAAGATAAATACAAAATGCAGGAGTAACTCAGCAGGTCGGGCAGCATATCTGGAGATAATGGATAGGTGACCTTTTTTGTGGGTAGGAGTGTGGGGGGAGGGGGGAAGGGGAAGGATACTGATAGCAAGAAAAGACCAGGATGAATCAGGGACGGTAATAGGTGACCTCAATCAGGGAGTGAGAGTCAGTTAAGTGACTAGCCAGTTAACAGACCCTAACAGGTCCCTGTTGTGACCTGTTCTTCCCCTCCTGGTGACCACCATGTGGACTAACAGATGACCACACATCTTCCCACCTTGCCTCTTGCAAAGATGCTATCCCCTACTCTCAATTGCTCCATCTCCACCGCATTTGTTCTCAGGATGAGCTTTTCCATACATGGACATCTGAGAGTCCTCATTCTTTAGTGAACATATCATAAATGGGTGCCTGATATGTGACTCCTCCATGTCCTGTAGTACTGCTCTCACTCCCCCCCCCTAACACAACGAGGAAAGAGTTCACAAGGTCCTCACCTTTCACCTCACCAACAGATCATCCTCTGACAATTCCATCACTAATTACATCTTCCTATCTCCATCCCTTTCCACCTTCCACAGAGATCGCTATCTCCACAACTCCTCAATTCACTCATCCCTTCTAACCCAAGCCATACTTTACCTTGAAACCACAGGAGAAGCAATACCTGTCCTTATACCTCCTCCCTCGACTCCATCCAGGGACCCCAATACTCCTTTCAGGTGAGACAGAGGTTCACATGTATCTCTAATCTCATCTACCGATGTGGGCTCCTGTACAATGGGTGAGACAAAGCATTGGACTCGGTGACCGTTTTGTTGAAGGTCTTCTGTTTCTCCAAGTTGCTAACCATTTTAACACCCCTTCCTATTGCCATACTGACCTTTCTTTCCTGTGCCTCCTTCATTGCCAGAGTGAGGGCACAAGCAAATTGGAGGAACATTATCTCATTTTTTTGCTGAGGTAGCTTACACCTAGCGGTATGTACGTTAAATTCCCTAACTTCCCTAAACACTCCCCTCCTCCCCTTTCTCTTCACTCCCCTCCTCTCCCCTCCTCTCCCCTCCTCTCCCCTCCTCTCCCCTCCCCTCCCCTCCCCTCCCCTCCCCTCCCCTCCCCTCCCCTCCCCTCCCCTCCCCCACTAAAAGTCAAATAGTTTGCAACAATATACCCCTCTTGGGATCACACCATCCCTAGCCAACAATAGGCCTATCAGGGAACCTCCCTGATTGAGGTCATCTGGTGCCAGCCCTAATTTGTCCTTTTCTTTTCTTGCTTCCAATTCCCCACCACCTGCCCTACAATCAGTCTGAAGAGGGGGCCCAACCCAAAATGTCACCTATCCAGAGATGCTGACTGACCTCTTGAGATACTCCAGCATTTTGTGTCTATCTTTGACCATAACAGTATGCAAACAACAAACGTAATCCATGCGCAAGAAAGTCAAACTGGCAAAGGTAGTTTCGGAAATTAAATTGAATGTTATGACGGTATATAGACAATGACAGACATGAAAAATTACACAATTTTCAAAGAATGTTCTCCTTGAAAAAATAACGATGCCATTTGGAAAATTGACTCACTGGAAACGTTAAAAAAAAATGATTAGGATGGTAGTAGAATGAAAGTAAAAACATATACATTTTCAGAGATTGGTAGAATGACTGAGAATTTCTAAATATAATAATCTGGCAAAAATTACTACAAAATTGATAAAGAGGCAGAATATATACCAAAAAAAACAAGATCATTAACTGGCAGGAAATACAATATGCAAGTAATCCAACAAGTACAAATAAATGACCAATTAGCATATTCAAAACTGAGGAAAGGCCAATAATATGGAAATGGCAGAGATGCAAAATAATTATTTTGTTAATGCCATCTAGCATACACAGAAAAGTGGATTAAATTAGTAGAAAACCAAGGGCCAAAAACTGAGTGAAGAACAGTTTATATCACTTGAGTAGAAGTTCTAATTAAACTCGTGAAAGGGCTGAAAATCCCAGGAACCTGATGGCCTGTATACCGACATTCTGGAAAGGTTAACTACAGAAATAATAGATACAGCCACTATATCTATTCTTGCACTTAGATCAACCATGATCTTACTGAAAGATGCAAAAGGCCCATTTAGCCCATACCTCCTATGTCTTCTGTTTCATGAATAACCATCACAAGAAATTAGAAGAGGCATATGAAACTATCTAGTTCACCAGTATTTGACCTATTCTTAAATATTGGTACAATCTTCCACTTATATAAATAAAAATGAATGTCTGTTTTATCTAGTTATGAAATTGCTCCCGTATTAGAGCAGGCCTTTGCCCCCAAACCAAAACCAGAACGCGTAGGAGAGATTACACCCTGAAATTGGTGGTCCTTTTCCCATGCAGGAACATGAATTATTTCTGTTCATGTTATAGATTATGTTAAGAGGAAGGACATGGTAGCTAGACAACAGCCAATCATAATTATTCAATAACAATTTAATTACCTATCATATGTTCAAATATACTCAGAGTTTAGGCACCAAGTAACTTTAATAAAAGTCACAATGTTGTGCAGCACAATCAAATTCAAAATACTCGTCAAACATATAAACTAAATTGGCATTGTAAGCTCAAGAGATTGCCAGTGACAATACAGGAAGGATTTTGAGACTGTGTAGAGGGTGCAGAAGTATTACCAGAATACTGCCGGATTAGAGGGCATTTACAAAAAGGAGAGGTTGGGCAAACTTAGATTTTTTTTTCTGGAGCACCTCTCATAACTGAGACACTGCATCTCAGGCAACAACTGATTGAATCTCTTCTGTGCCCTTTCTAGAGCTGTTCATACTGTGACAGCCAAAACTACATGCAATATCCCAGTGTGGCCTCATCAAAGTTTTGTAAAGCTGTGGCACAAATTCTCTGCTCTCATATTCTCTGCTCCAGCTACTGAACCTTCTGTAAACCTTCTTTACCACTCAATCTATCTTTGCTGCCATTTTTATGGTTCTATGGCCCCTTTGTTCCACACTATTTCTCTGGACCCTATCATTCATTGTTTACATCCTACCTTTATTCGACCTTCTAAAATGCAAAGGTTTACACTTTTATAAAGGTTAAATTCTGTCTGTATTACTCTGCCCAATTTACCAGTTGATTGATATATGTTTGCAGCTTGAAAACTATTTGCCTCACCAACCACAGCACCACCAAGTTTTGTGTCATTGCAAACTTGCAAAACATCCATTCTACATTAACATCTAATTGTCTGTGAAAAAACAGGATGGATCCTTTTTGAAGTGTCATCACAGGCAAGCCCTTTCTAAGTTCAAAAAATACTGTAGGAACAGTTGCCAGAGGCAACACATGGGATACCTTAGGTGCTAAACCTGTGAAGTTTTACAGGACTGCATGTGTGTGAAGCAACTTGCAACTAGGTTTAGCTTAAATCAGTTCTGTTTAAAGATACAGCATGGAAACAGGCCCTTCGGCCCACCAGGTTTACGATCACCCATACACTAATTCTATCCCACACAATAGGGACAATTTGCAGAATCCAATTAACCTACAAACCTGCACATCTTTGGAATGTGGAAGGAAACCAGAGCACCCAGAGACAATCCACGTGGTCACAGGGAGAACGAGCAAACTCCATACAGAGAGCACCCGAGGACCATTGAAACCAGTCTCTGGCGTTGTAAGGCAGCAACTGTAGCGCTGCACCACTGTGCTGCCTAAGTGAACCTACAATTACTGAATCTTTATAGAGCTCTGCAGTCCTACCTTGTCTTACCACAAATGGATAATTAAAGAACGAACAAATGAAGAAAACTCCAATAAATTCAGTATGTGAGTCCAGAAAGTGAGCAGCAAAGACAAGGCATGCACAGACAGGCCGTCCAGCCCATTGAGTCCATGCAGCCATGATTGAATAGCAAAGTAGACTTGATGCTCCTGTGATTTATGAACTTATGTACAACTATCTTCACCCAGAAATACTGGGTTGGCGATTCATCTCCACTTTCTCCTGAGTCCATACCATCAAGGTATGCAGGCTGCAAGGGGGTGCCTCAGATTACAGTGAAGGGAACATCCACTTGCAGTAGGTATGTTACAAAACTTACCTTCAGTCGCGCTGTAATTCTGCCACTGGCCGTGTGCGCGATTTTGGCGCCTTTAAGGGGGGGGCGGGGTTAAAACGCGGTTTCTCCTTCCTTGTCCTGGAAATATTTTGTTGGAGTACAAAACTTCGCTGACAAAATCGTTCCTACCGGCTTTTTGGGATTTAAAAAAAAAAATTAAATCATCAATGTCAGCGCTACAGTCATTTTAAAAGCAGCTCCTGAAGCGTCAACGCCAATAACGGGGACGGATTTCACACAATGGATAGGTAAACGAAAGTGCTTTCTTTAAATGTATAAAAGTGCTTCTTAAGAAGCCTTTAATTCACATTTTGTCATGCGACACGGTGATTTTATTCCCCGAATTAACGGCAGTATTTTTCATGCCAATACGGGGTTAAATTCACCGCAAATGAACGTTCCAAAAGATCGCGTTCCAGAAATTCTCACTCGCAAGATGATTTAAATGCCCATTAATTTACAGGTATTAAACATTCAATTCCTTCCATTTGGCCTGTAAATTCATGAAAATTAGATTGAAAAATTATGTTATATTGTGAATTATTGTGTGAATGTTATTTGGACACTTAGGCTATTTAAAAATGTTAATCTATTCTTAAGAAATTGATAGATGTTTAGATCTAGTAATTGAATTTTGTAATTAGCTACAATTAGGTAACTAACTAATTATATGCTTTACTTTCATGTCTTCGAAGTAAGATTGTTTCATATTTGTTTCAGAATGCTTCAATCTATAATACCTGAAAATTTCTTTCAGTTACCATAATTTTTAAGAAAGTTATGGGCTTTTAACTGTCCTCGATCACAGCTTTTGTGTTAAGTCAATGGAAAAGCAATAGGGAACAAGATGCTAATTTCTGAGTATGATAATGGCCATAACTTTTTTAATACTGAAGATATGAAAGTGAATTAAGTGTCAAATTAAACTTCTTTTTATGCTTTATCTGATGGGATAAATTGCAGACTTTATTTTTTAAATCTCAAAATTTTGTAACATTGCTACTTGCAGCTGCTCACTCAGTTAACATTTCTTTAATCATAAGATGTGAAGTAGCAATGCTCACTGATTATTGTACAATGGATATTGCATTCAAAGCGCCTGAGGAAACAAAATAGTTCATACTTACGCTGAAGAACCTAGAGAATATTCAGGCATAGGCTGGTAAGTTACAGCAAAAGTGTAAGGCAATAATCATCTCCAAAAGGTGGGCATTCAAACACATGCCCTTACCTTTTAACAGTAACATGATTGACAAAGGCACCACCATTAACATTCTGAGTGTTATTATTCATCAGAAACTGAGTGGGACCTGCTTCTTAAATTCTGAAACTTGAAAAGCAAGTCCATAATGATATATCTGGTGGTGAGCAACTCATTTCATAACACCCCAGTTTTTTCATGAACTACAAGGCACAAGTCAGGTATCTGGTAGAATGCTCTACACTTGAAAAAGATAGGTTGAAATCCTAAATTGGAGTTGATGGCATTAGACAAGAATATGCATACTCGATTGGCAAAGGCTATTAGTGGCTGAAGGGACTGACATTTACATAGCCTAGTCTACTCCAGCATCAGGCCCTAGACCAGGGACTTCTATCATCAGACAGACAATAGAAGCACTATCATTTATTGCTCTTCCTCTCGGTGACACACCGCTCTCAGCAATAACCCTTCCTAGTTGGTATTTTCATATATACATTTATTTATATGGTGGTGGCCCATCGGTAATGATCGATGTGCTGTCTCAATTCTGGTCAGTTCTGACATGGCTCATGAGTCCGCACAAAAACCTGTGCGTGAATGAATTTAAGGTGGAGAAGCTGTTGCACTGTAACAACCCCACCCTCTCGGCCGCAGACATCAGAGTCCAGTGGTATGAAAAATCATCACGGCTGGAGACTTCTTGGCTGCAGTGGATGACCATGTCATCTTTAGTGCTCTGACTAACCCTTCGCATTCCACAGTGCGTTGCTGGATCGCCGTTGGTTCATAAAGATCTCTTCCGCCTGGTCCACCAAAGCAGACTTCCCCCGAAGGATGAGCATGTCCCACAGGTTGAACTGGACTACATGTTACCAGTTGCATGGCTACGCCTTGAAGTGAGAGCATATATATTTAAATAAATAAATATATATATATATATATATATATATATATATATATGTGTGTGTGTGTGTGTGTATATGTGTGTGTGTGTGTGTGTGTGTGTGTGTGTATATGTATGTATGTGTGTATATATATATATATATGTATATGTGTATATGTATATGTGTATATATATGTGTATATGTATATGTGTATATATATATGTGTATATGTATATATATATATTTACAAAACACACACACATACACTCTTTTATTATCACTGTGTCTCAACCCTTGGACTTGCTGCCTTTCAGCACTGTGGGAGTACCTTTACCAGAAGGATTGCAGCGTTTCAAGGAGATGGTTGCTACTATCTGCTTAAGGACAGTTAGAGCTGTGAAATAATTCTATTCTCACCAACAACCCCCACATTTTTTTGGAAATAAATTGGGCCCCTCCTGTGTGTTGATCATTATTTGTGAAAATGTTATAATCATCATTAAACCAAAGTAAAACAAAAGTGAAACAAAAACTGAAAATAGTGGAGGTGTGAATGGAACAGAAAATTAAAGGCATCAAATGACCTAAAGTATGAAGTACTAATTGCTCACAGAACAGAAGTGTTAGGCAAAGTGATATAACTATCTGCATTCGGTACCTGCATTGTCGAGGAGGATGTAACATGCGCAGAAAATATATTCCAAGAGAAATACTGCAAGTAAATCATCTCTAGACTGATATTTTGGGCAGAGTTTGCTGTAATTGGACATCGAGTAGACTAATAGACTAGACCTTGCTCATTTAAGTTCAGAAACATTTACCCATAAAATGGCCAAATGTCAAAGCTGATAATTGCTAAGAAGAAGACATGTGATTTAAAACCAGAGCATTTGAGACATCTCAATGAGATATGAAATTATTAGCAGAAGGGAGTAAATAAAGTGTTTGTAGGCACTGGGCCTGTACTCGCTGGAGTTTAGAAGAATGAGGGGGAACCTCTTTGAAGCGTACAGAATAGTAAAAGGCTTGGATAGAGTGGATGCGAAGAGGATGTTTCCACTCGTGGGAGAGTCTAGGACTAAATGTCATGGCCTCAGAATTAAAGGACATTTGTTTAGGAAGGAGATGTGGATTCTCTTTAGTCCAAGTGTAGTGAATCTGTGGAATTCTTTGCCACAGAAGGCTGTGGAGGACGTCAGTGGATATATTTAAGGCAGAGATAGATAGATTCTTGATTAGTACAATTGTCAGAGGTTATGGGGAGAAGGCAGGAGAATGGGGTTCAGAGGGAGAGATAGATCAACCATGATTGAATGGCAGAGTAGACTTGATGAGCCGAATGGCTTAATTCTACTCCTATCACATGATCTTATGAAAGGAGGTGAATTCCATGCCAAATTGGATCCAGTAAAATAAATAGAGAGAAAAACGATATAGAAATACAGAAATAATATAAAATATGAAAATAGATTATAAAGGCTGCATTTTCTCAAAACCATCTTCAGGAAAATGTTACAAATTGATGCAGCTTCTGTAGTTAGAATAGTTGAGTGCATGTGTTGTGCAAAGAAAGATACAAGATGGTTGGAGGTAAATTATCTCAGAACATTTCCTCAGTGTCCTCAATGTTCCACAGTGTCCTTGATTGGTTGGCAGCACAACATTGCAGCAGGCGGTGATAGTGTTTGATAGCTCCAGTGAGCTGGCTTTGATACTGAACTCTGGTGATGTCTGTGTGGAGGTTGCATGTTCTCTTTGGGCCCATTTGTGTTTTTACCTACAATGTCATAAGGAAATATTGGACTTAACTCTCTCGGCTCCACATGATTGACCTTCTGTTCACCATCCGGTTAGAAGTGTGACATTTGTTGCAGGATATGCATTGTTATGTCCATTTGCAGCTTCCCAGTCATTAGCACAATCCATTGCAACACACATCCTTCAGGCTTGGGCAGAAATGTGAAGGAAGGGTTGAGGTGGAGGTTTGGACTGATAAAGTTCATGTTTGATACTGATCTCTAGTGAGAATACATGTACCTCAGGCATATATATGCCTGATGTGTTCAATCTTTCCTCACAAGAAGTCCAACCCATGTCACGTACTAGTCTATTTCTTCTCTATTGTTCAGTTACACCCATTCACATGTGTTGAGTAATGACTCTTCTCCATTAGATAGTGTCTGCTACTTATTGTTACTTAAATATGTAATGATCATGTAATGATCATATAGATCACAGGCAACAAAGTCTCATCAGCTTGGTCCACCATTCAATAAGATCATTTGATGAGATGAATGTCTCCACTTTAATTCTACTTTCCAGCTAACCTGTAGTATGCCTTCACCCCCTTTCTTATTAGAAAGCCATTCACTTCTGCCTCAAGAATATTCTAAGATGCTGTCAATGCCACTCATTGAGGAAGAGAATTCCAAATATTTACAACTCTTATGCTAATTTGACGAACACTTAAAAAAAAATCTCTAGTTCTTGATTCTTCCACAAAAGGGAGCACCCTCCCTTTATCCACTGTCACAACTTCTCGGGGTCTTGTATGTTTCAATCAAGTCCCCTCTCACTCTTGCACACTCCAGCAGATATAGAGAGGCCTGACCTGTTCAATCTTTCCAGACAAGAAAAGCTGTCTATAGCACGTACTAGTCTAATAAACTCTTTTTAAACTATGCCCAATGCATTAACACCTTTCCTTAGCCCTACATTGGGTCACCATCGGCCAGGGTCTTACGATCCACTACGTATATGCCATGTCTACAAGTGTAGGGCAGAGGTTGGGTGTTCAATGGAATGTGTTTCACCCTCTGACTCCCCAAAGCATTTCCTTATTCCATATGACATATCAGAAATGTGAAGGAATATTTTTCTGCTTACTTTTATGATTGCAATTCAAACAACCTTTGAGGAACTTGACAGCACCTTGGATAAAACAGTTGCTTTGACTGGCACCACATCTAGTCTAATCATTCCCTCCATCACCAATACACCAGAGTTGTAGTTTGTACTGTCTGCAAGATGAGCTACAGCAACTTGTCAACGATTCTTTGACACCATCTCCCAAACTTTAACCTCCACGGCTGAAAAGTTAAAAGTTAGCAAATTCAAGGAAACTCCACCACCTGCAGATTTCCCTCCAAGCAATATACCATCCTACCTTGGATATTTGCTTTCATTTTATTCATTGTAGGAACTAATTCCCCAGGAACAAAAGACAGAGATTGCACTTTCACAAAGACAGATTGCTAATAACTTCCTGGTGCAGCGAGGGAGGCTGTTGCTGCTTTACAGCACCAGCGATCCAATTGCAATGTTGATCTTTGGCTCTCTGTGTGACCACATAGGTTTCCACGGGGTGCTCTGGTGGAATGAATGGATGGGCGACAATTCTGGTTGTGAGGAGAATGTAGGGAGGAGAGGGTTTAAAGATGCCAATAAGCAATTTAATTTGTGGAATGAGATGTGAAGACCATGTTTTTCCAGGATTATCTGATGTGGGGTGTTCCATAGGACAAAGCCTTCTGGCTGACGGAGCCTTGCGGTGGCAGCGGTGGGGCCTCGGGAGCCTCTATTACATCTCTAGCCTTTGTCAATGAGGGCGCGGGGGAACCACCATGAGGAGGGGAGGGCGAAGAACAATGGAGGACCCGGTGTGGGGGGACTGCTGGGAGGGGGAGGGTGAACAAAGGAGGAGGTGGTGAGGGTACTTTATAACGTTGTCAGCACCGTATGTGGCGACTATTTGCATATCTTGAGTATGCAAGCCAAGAATTTCACTGTGCCTTGTCACATGTGACAATAAATTATTCTATTCCATTCCAAGTAGTGCAACATCCCCGGCAATGTCCTGAAGGAACATTGCACTGCACCAATCTCATCTTGTGTTGAAATCTTGGTGACAGTAAAAAGTTGACTCGTGCCCAGAAATCCCCAGTTGATTATCCAAGTGACACAAAACAACCTGGTGACAATCATTATCATGTTTCCTTGTGGTAACATACTTTTAATTGTTTAATGCAAGTAAAAGCAGCACTATCCAATTTAATTTCCAGTCACATAATAAATTGTTCATGTTTGGTACTCCTGCAGCTTAGCTGAAAATTGGAAATTCAGATGTAGATCTAGGTGTTTTCAGCCCATGGCACATATTATTGCACATCCATCAGAATTAATGGACAGAAAATCTATTCCATGCATTAAGTCCCGTCCAAACTTTGGATAATACAGTCATGTCGAAAGTAGTTCTGTACTTCTACAAAGGGTATTATAACCTTCTGTGGCTTGAATCTAATTATAATTTTTATATACTTACCAATTTCAATATCTGCTCAGCAATGGTTTTAGGTCTTATGTATTTGAATGAATGAATGAATGAATGAATGAATGAATGAATGGTTTATTTTGGTCATACATTAAAAAGAACAAAACTTTACAATATGTGTGAATATGAACCAACACTGTATCCATTTCACACAACGTTCACATAATCAATGACCGAAAACGGAATAGGCTGAAGCCACAAAGCTTATTATTGCCCATCCTATACAATCCATAAAATAAGATAACCCAGAATATCAGCATTACAAAGGAAAGAAGAACAAAAAAGTACTCTAAATTGTAATCCTTACTTATTTTACATTTTAATCATTTTACATTATAATCCTTAATTATTTTACATTTTAAGGCTTTTTTGAAACTCGACAGAGAGCTACAAAATTTCAACTCATCACTAAGCCCGTTCCATAATTTGACTCCCAAAACTGAGACACATCTATATTTTACATTGGTTCTCACTTTACATGTTTCAAAAATACACAACCCTCTTAAATTATAATGTCCTTCTCTTAATTTAATTTTTTTTAAAAATACTAACAGGAAGGCTTTTATTCCTAACTCGGAAAAGTATTTCTAATGTCTTTACATGCACAATATCCAAAAGATTTAAGGTACCGGACATTATTTAACTTGTAAATACATTTGGCAAATAGTTCTATTCTGGTTATTAGTTTAACAAAATATTATTTTCCAACATTTGGAAAATGCAAGGGAATATATATGAAATATTTGCTCTTGGGGAAAGCTTGCACTAAATTTGTTGTGTTTAGTACTCGACTTCTGAAATTCAGCATCATTGACTTCAGAGGGAGCGAAGTCTGAAAATGGAACCTTAATAATCTATTTTTAAAGCATGTGATCAAAAACAAATTTCTACCCTAATCTCTCCAGTTAACAAAGCATTGTGAAGACAATTGAAAACACTGGTAACCCATGCAAAACATGTATACATTTTGTTTGACAGAAGACCCAAAGTTCTTATCAAAACAATTTTTTATCCAAGAAAATTAGTCAGAAATCTGGGGAAAGCATGAATGTAGTTATAAGATTGACATGAAGGAAAACATTTCTTACTTTATACTGTTAAACTATAAGAATCTCTTGAAACATGTACCTCTATATATGAAGCAATCCTCATTGGAAATGATTGATACAAATACCAGTATGTTATTTCATGTATACTAAACTTAATAATAATTAATTTAACTCTTTGATTTCTTCACTTGCATCAAACACCTACTAAAACTGCTAACTATGAACTGTCGTCATCACACTAGAGACTTAGGCTTTTGGTTTGTTTTGCATTTATATTGTTTTTTTTTAATTTATTGAACTTTTTTTGTTAGTTTACTGTTATCTATTGAGTACAATGTTTACAAGCCAGTTATTGCTGCTACAAGTATGAATTTCATTGTTCTGTTTTGTCACATGACAGTTAAACATTCTCTTGACATAGAGACTCTTGACTTTCTTTCTTCCATTGAGAAAGACATCAAGGCCTGGGAACTTGGGACAGTTAATGGAAATGTCTTGAGGACAGTCTGTGTAACAGTCAAGGTAGAGTTGAATGGCCTAAAAGGTATGAAGGTAGATAAATCTGGTAGATATATAGATCTGGAAGGTAGATATACCTGAAGAAGGGATTCGACCCGAAACGTCACTCATTCCTTCTCTCCAGAGATACTGCCTGTCCCGCTGAGTTATTCCAGCATTTTGTGTCTATCTTTGGTTTGTAAGTTCATGTTCATTAGGAGCAGAAGTAGGCCATTCAGCCCTTCAAGTCTACTCTGCCATTCAATCATGGCTGATCTATCTTTCCATCTCAACTCCATACTCCTGCCTTCTCTCCATAATGCCTGACACCCGTACTAATCAAGAAACTGTCAATCTCCACCTTAAAAATATCCATTGACTTAGTCTCCACAACCTTCTGTGTCAATGAATTCCACAGATTCACCACCCTCTGACTAAAGAAATTCATCTTCATCTCCTTTCTAAAGGTGCATCATTTTCTGAAGCTATGGCCTCTCATCCTAGATTCTACAACCAGTGAAAATACCCTTACCACATCCACTCTATTCAGATCTTTCACTATTTGGTATGCATCAACGAGGTCCTCCTTCATCCTTCTAATACCATCACATTCTTCCTCAGACACGGGGCCCAAAACTGCTCACAATACTCCGTGCGGCCTGACCAGTGCCTAAAATCTCAGCATTACATCTGTTTTTATATTTTAGTCCTGTCGAAATAAATGCTACCATTGCATTTGCCTTTCTTGCTAACAATTCGACTTGCAAATTAACTTTTTGGGAATCCTGTAGAAGTGCTCCCAAGTCCCTTTGTACCTCTGATTTTTTAATTCTCTCACTATTTAAAAAGTAGTCTATGCCTTTATTCCTACTACCAAAGTGCATGACTCCATACTTTGCTATGCTGTATTCCATCTGCGACATCTTTGCCCACTCTCCCAACCTGTCCATGTACTTCTGCAGAGTCCCTGCTTTCTCTACACTAGCTGCCCCACCTATCTTCAAATCATTGGCAGACTTAGCCACAATATCATCGTATCATCTGCTAACTAGGCCACAAAGCCTTCAATAACCTCATCCAAATCATTGATATTGAATGTCCCAGCACCGAACCCAGCGGAACACCGCTCGTCACTGGCAGCCAACCCGAAAAAGCCCCTTTTACTACCACTCTTTGCCTTCTGCCATCCAGCCAACCTGCTATCCATGCTAATATCTTCCATCTGATAGCACCGCCTTTGCTATTTTTGTTTCTGGTATACAGGTATTACCTTATTGTTAATTTTCAAATGTGTTGAGAGATTAAACAGAGAATTCCAAAATCTTTATTCAGCAAAGACAAAGGAGAAATGATATAGGTCCAAATCATAACAGATTTACTAGTTGATGAGGCAGTTTATAACTGAAATGTTTAAAGTTAAAATGTTCCACCAATTGCCTGGTATATTGTTAAAGTATCAATTCAGCAAGTAACAGTATTACAGAAAAATGTAAAAGAAACTTCTGAAGCATTCAGTGGATCGAGCAGGTTCTATAGGGGGGAAAGGAATTGTTGAGATTTTGCCCCAAAATGTTGATGAGTCCTTTCCCCCTACACATGCTCTGAGTTCCTCCAGCAATTTGTTTTTAAACCAGAATCTGCAGTTCCTTCCTACACACTGGAAGGTAGATATATCTGACGATATTCTGGGAAGCCAGAGAAGAAATTACAGGAGCTCTGCCTGAAATATGAGAATCATCATTAGAGGTGTGGAAAGTGACTGGAAGGTGGCTAATGTAAGATGACTGGAGGGTGACTAATGTTGTGCCTCTATTTAAGAAGGGCTGCAAAGAAAAGTATGGGAACTGTAGACCTGTGTGCCTTTCCAAATAAGATCATGCCAATCCTTTGCACCAAGCCTGACATCTGGGTATACAGCACGTATCGTTAGTAATGCTTCACTCATTTTCCTCCATACAGATATGTCTTGGACTTGATAGCCCCACACTAGGACCAATTTGGAATAGTCTCACAGGAACTAGGAGTGCTTTCCTTACTGTTTAAAGGGAGTCTCTGCTGAGATAAAAAGACTGTCAGGTTAGCTTCAGAACTGGGTAAAAGATTATCAAATAACTTCCAAAGTCCACAGAGTATTTTACAATGAATAGTGTGTGTTTTTTCCATAATTTAGCTATAGCTCAATCAATGGATGGCTTAGTAGTGACACCACGAGTAGAATGCCAGGCATTATATGCCCAGAGATGAAAGGATGTGCCCATCAATGACCAGCACATAAATATGACTATATTTCTCCACCTAGTGTAGTATTTGTAGCGATATCATGCTTTAATTCTGACTCTCTAATAATCTGTATAATTGCAAGTTCAGGTTTACCACCACTAGTATCACTAAAGATAGACATAAAAAACTGGAGTAACTCAGCGGGTCAGGCAGCATTTATGGAGAATAGGAATAGGTGAAGTTTCCGGTCGAGACCCTTCTTCAGACTCATCAAGGTATCCCTAAGATATGCAACATTCAGCAGGTAAACCCATACTTTTGCACCTGAACTGATCTCTCTGTGGAGGTCAAGCTGACTTGGGCTCGCAACCTTGGCTGCATCTCAGAATATGCTGCTCGCTGCTCTATAAGACAGTTCACTCTGACACTGCATTCAAAATTAAATGATTTCATCTGCTTTGGTATCAGTAAGGAATAGGTACAATCTCAGCTTCTGGGATTTGCCAGCAGTGCTTGCTTTCCACACTTCCGAGGGCAGGTAGCTGTTAATTGCTTTGTTTGCAGGAAATACACATGACTCCTTCAAGATGAGGGAATCAACACTGCCAGACTTTCTTTGCAGCCAGCACTGCCCACAGTGATGAATCCGTGTGGAGAAGAGTGAGCCTTTACGCTCTCAAAACACACTCTCCACATGTCACAGCTGAACACAGAAACAACAAAAATAAGGTTGTCATACAAAATGCTGCATCAGCTTTCTCGGCTGCAGATGGCACAACTGGTGTCTGAGGAAGATGACGAGGGAGCCTGAAGGGCATGAGGTAGAATTGAAAAGTAATAGGAACAAAAGAAGCAGCAGTCTCTTCTCAACATTTGCAACCACATTTCCCAGATGAGAAGAGAGAACCATTAGATGTGCAACATATAAAAGGATCCCTAGCAGGGAGAGAATTTTCAGAACCCTGCATATAAAAGACCTGCATATGTGATCCTTCACACTTTATGATTCTTAACACAAACAATCTAGACCAATAAGCAGCCAGGTCATCATCCTTGAGTATTGCTCATACTGGGTCTAATCAATGAAATGTCCTGCTTTCCAAGCTATTTTTCAATTATGCTATCTCATCTAACGATGCTTCTTTCAGTGTATAAAAGATGGTGACTTTTAAAAGATGGCGGAATTGTTTCTTCTCACTCACCATCTCTTAATTCCTTGCTTTGCAAAGCAGTCTCTCAGACGAATGAATGATTATTGTGAGGGCAAACAAGCATGGAATCTCATGACCATATTATGGCCGTCAACTTTGCTTGAGGGTAATCAATGTGCATTGACCCTCAATAGTCCAATGGTACTTTATTGTCACGTGTACTGAGGTACAGTGAAATTTGATTTGCCATACAGTCATACAAAAAAAAGGCAACAAGATACATAACTACATAACGATTAAACATAGACTTAAACAGCCACCACAAGAATCCCCAAGGCACACAGCATAAGCGGAGACCCAAGGCCATCAGTTCAATGTCCAAGCCACACATACTTCTTCACTGTAATGTGACCAGAGTTATACTGACCGCTGCCACACTCTCTGCAATCCCTGTCTGCCTGAGCAGTCAAAAAGCCGTCCACACTCGTACTAGACTCCGGGATGTCCTCATGGAGCGATGTTCCAGCAAACACTGAGATCACTGCACTCATAGCCCTCCCTCCAAGTCCTCGCCAGTGCAGGCAGCACGTCCATCTTGTTTTTCGGCTACCTCACATTCCCCACTTTAATGGAAGGCAAATAACTTGTACCTTCTTTCCTCCTTTTCTCCCGTGGTTGGGGCAATCAAAACTTCCGCAGACGGGGCGATCAAAGCTCCCGCAGTTGGCGATTGAAGCCCCCGCATCGGGGCGATCGAGGCTCCCGCGATCAGGGCGGTCGAAGCTCCTGTGGTTGGAGCTCCCGAAGTCGATCCCTAATAAAGGAGCTGCCAGCTCCACATTGTTAAGGCTGCAGTGCGGACGGAGATACGATATGGAACCCCCCCCCCCCCCACATAAAACAAAAACTAAAGATACACTCAAAAATACAAATAAAAAAGAGACTAAAAACAACAAAAGACGAAAGTGACGAGACAGGCTGTTGGCAAGGCTGCCATGTACGGCGCCACCCGGTGGTGGACCCTCCTTCAAGGTCCAGTTTTCTCCTTATTCATAACTATTTTAAATTGATGGAGTTGTGATTACCATTTCCACAATGCTCTTCCGCTGAAATGCCAGGCTTGGCCAGGCATATTTCCCAGTACAAGGTCCAGTATGGTCCCTCCTCAAGTTGGATTATCCGCTTACTGTTTCAGAAAACTCTCTTGCACACATCTAATAAATTCTCTTGCAAGCGTTTGCAAGTCTCAATCAATATTTGGAAAGTTAAAGTTGCCCACTATGACAATGCTTTCCTCTGAGTGGTCATCCCCCCCCTGACAGTATCCAAAAGTTTTATGTATTCCTGTCCCATGACACCATGACGTTTTGCTAATATATGGTTGACCTTGCACCAATGTAAGCATGTATCGCATGTATCAGGCAATGCCGCCTGACTTATCATGGCAAAGAGTGTATATATTTTTTTCCTGAAGTGATAATGCTTTTCAATGGTGCTGATGTTTTAAAAAATACCTGCTAACGGTACCAAATCTTATCATGCATAAAGTGAAAATCAGTGTATTGTCCAACATCCTACACCCTTGTGGCTTTCTTTTTTCACAATATTATTACCAATTTTAGTTGTTCTAGTTCTACCTTGCAGAGTCCTTTCTGCGACTGCATTTTGACTGCTAGAAAGTTGCTCCCTTTCCCTTTAAGTATTCACAGGTGCCATTGATAAGCCTTGATGGGGCTTCAGACATTTTCACAAATCCAATTTAGTGGGAAGTTTAGGATGGGTGGCTGCAAGCCACTGATGCACATAATGCCTGAGAGACTGTGGAGGAGGTACACAGGTGCCCCAATGGAGGAAGAGACCAATTTCATAAACCTCCACAACAATTTTCAAAGGTTTGGTTAAGCTATAACACAGTGCTTCCTTAGCACTGATCAGGCATTGCCAATGTTTCAATTTCCTGAAATTGAAATTATGCAGCAGACTTGTCAATCATACCATGTCTATATCAGAGATATCCTTTTCATGAGTATCTGCAGCCTGTGAAGTCTCTGAAAGACCTAAAAATGAAGAGGTGTTGAGATCAGTGTGGGAGTGGAGGCCTGTTTCTGCTCCTGCAGCAGAGAGACAAGTTCCTGCACTCTGCATCTCTGTGCCTGCATGAGAACAGCTGATGTGTGCATTTCTCTGCTCAAGCAGGAAACCGATCTGTTGATGTGCAGCCTCCCTCTAGAGAGCAGCCAACAGTTTGTGTTTAGCAATCCTTTGCACCTGTAGAATTACAAGGTTCCCCTGGTTTGCATCCCGACTTTCATTGAGAGCAACAATTTCCTCACTCTTGGCATCTTGCTCCTCAATGAGGTTAGGAATCTGCTCACGTGGCATACTGGTTTGCATCCCGACTTTCATTGAGAGCAACAATTTCCTCACTCTTGGCATCTTGCTCCTCAATGAGGTTAGGAATCTGCTCACGTGGCATACGTGCTGAGTGAGTGCTTGAGATTGATACCTGATGCCATAATGCTTTATCCTTTCGACCTTCATGATGCCCCCATGGGCCAGAAGGCAGAATTACCACTGGATTTGGGTTCGGACATGTGTCACCTGCAATTGATTTTGCACCATATTTTTTTTTTTTATTGGACTTTTAATTTCTTTGTTTATTATATTATCTATTGAGTACTTTCTTTACAAACCTGTTGCGCTGCTGGTGCAAGTAAGAATTTCATTGATATGTTTCAGTACATGTAACAATAAAACACTCTTCACTCTTGGATGATAGACATTATTTGATGAAGTTATGGCCAGCATCTTGCAAAAAAGTGTGCATCACTTGCATATTATCTTCTGCTCCTGTATAACCTTCCGCAAGAACACAGAAAAGGACCTTTTGTGCTCTTTTTTATTAACTACATTTGTTCTGATAACATGCTAATAATTGATTATGCATCATAGAGTCATAGAGTGATACAGCATGGAAACAGGGCCTTCGGCCCGACTTGTCCATGCCGGCCAACATTTCCCCGCTATACTAGTCCCACCTGCCCATGTTTGGTCCTTATCCCATCCAAACCTGTCTAACTGTTTCTTAAATGATGGGATAGTCCCTGCCTCAACTACAGTACCTACTCTGGCAGCTTGTTCCATACACCCATCACCCTTTGTGTGAAAAAATTACTCCTCAGATTCCTATTAAATCTTTTCTCTTCACCTTAAACCTGTTTCCTCTGGTCCTTGATTCACATACTCTGGGCAGGAGACTGTGCATCTACCCGATCTATTTATCTCATGACTTGCATATTATCTTCCATTCCTGTATAGACTTCCGCAATACCATAGAAAAGGACCCTTTGTGCGCTTTGTTATTACCAAAATTTGTTCTGATAACATGCTAATAATATAAAAGCATTGATATTAACATCCTTAATAGGGTATTCCAATCGTATTCATCATCTGAGTTCTTGGGACTAATATCGAAGGGACTTCACCCCCTTGCCATATCATGTAAGATCCGAAAGTTTCTCGCTTTATTTTTCAGTGCTCCAGTGGTTCACTCTTGCCAGTTGTGATGAAGAGTCTTCAACCTTAAATTCCATTTCCCGTTCCACAGATGCTAACTGACTTGTTGAATATTTCTAGTAGTTTCTAATTTTGTTCATGATCCTGGCAGGTTTTCTCACGCAACCATTCCAAGCCTTTTGCCATCAATTTCACATCAAAACGTATGTGTTTCTTGCACGTTCAAAGGTCCCTTTTCTCCTCTTTAGCACTCACTCTTCAAGGCTATCATAATGCGCATTCCTGTTGTTTAGCCATGCAGGGTGTGTCTTTAAGGATTGATACACCTTGAATAGGTTCCTTGACTATTCTCCAGTGAAGAGTCAACAATAGCATTCGATAGAGCTTGGTTCTGGAAATGTCCTAATTTCATGCTTCATGGTGTAAATCAACATAACGCTTTGTCTTTTTAGCATGTTTCACAATTCCTTTGTAGATGGCCAAATTTGGCAGTATGGCCCAATGCAATAAAATTGCCATAAATAAGTACAATAATTTCACTTGACACTGCCATTTTAAGGCATACTGTATAGCTGACATATATAGATAGTTAGAACGAAAGGAACTGGCTGGAATAATTATCAGGAATATGTTTTAGAACATAACGGTTCTGTAGCTTATACTCATCTTAATCATTACTCCACTTTCACATTTGACACCCTCATCTTAATCTTTACTCCACTTTCACCTTTGACACCCTCATCTTAATCTTTACTCCACTTTCACCTTTGACACCCTCATCTTAATCTTTACTCCACTTTCACCTTTGACACCCTCATCTTTTGAAACTCAATCTAATTTTAAACATTTAAATGATCTGAAATGTAATGTATTACAGATGGGATTTAGTTCCATAGAATTGAATCACAACTTCCTCACTTTTGCATTCAAATCCCGTTATTTGGCCTTCATGATTAACTTTTAATTATTGTTAGCACATAAACCTATAAATCACATTTAGACTCTTCCCATTTAAAAAAATATATATAATTCTTCCTTTCTTGGTTCAAGCTGGTAACCTCACAATTCCAAATAATGAAATCACCTGCAATAGTTTTTTTAATTAAAGTCTAAAACCTTTGACATACCTAGTCCTTTCTGTACTAATTACTGTGACTTCTACATTTTAACGTTAATCATTTTATGATGAGCTTACTGCAGAATAACATCATTGTGTTGGCTATTTTAGTTTTTGCATTTTAACTCTTTAAAACAAAACAGTTGTTGATTTATAAAACATTATTCAGGAACTTATATTAAAAGTAATTAACAGCTGCCCCCAATACCATAATTGACAGAGGTAAAGTTCAAATGGAGCAGCAAATTGAAACCAAGCAGTTAATATGCTACCATTTGGTCCATGCTGAACAGTCAGGTATCATCTCATTGTGCCCAAAAAGGGAGTTTAAAAAAAATTATTTTTAAGATATGACACAAAAAGCTGGAGTAACTCAGCGGGTCAGCATCACTGGAGAAAAATAATAGGTGACGTTTCGGGTCCGAGACACTTCCTCATTTATTTTGAGTTCCATCACAAGCTTGTATGAAGGCTAGTTAATGCATTCCCAATGTCTCTAGAATACATATGATACTGGCATCTGATGCCAGTGCACCATCACAAAGTTTGAACCTGTTTTCCTGAAGTATTTAGATGTATTTCAATATCACAATGTGTAAAATGAAAGTGAAAGGCCAGGTTTAAAGGTTGGTGTTTAGAGGGAGGAGATAAGGAAACGACTTGTAAAAGCAAATAATGTGGGGTGTCGGAAAAGTGAAAAAGTGGGTAAGGGGGTAATTGCAGATGTGTAAGAAAGAACTGCAGATGCTGGTTTACACCGAAGATAGACATAAAATGCTGGAGTAAAGGGCCTGTCCCACTGTACGAGGTAATTCATGAGCTCTCCCAAGTAAAAAAAAAATCAAACTCGTGGTAAGCACATAGAATGTACGTAGCGGGTACGTCGGAGCTCGGGACGTCTCTTAGCGGCTCGTAACGCTAACGGCAGGTACTCGGGAAACGCGGTAAGCTCATGAAGACTCGTGAAGATTTTTCAACATGTTGAAAAATGTCCACGAGAGCCCCGAGTACCTATGAGCGGTTATTACCGTAAATCTCCGAGTTCGAATCAGGGAAAACTCGGGAGAACTCTTGAATTAGCTCGTACAGTGGGACAGGCCCATTACTCTGCAGATGCTGGTTTCCACCGTACACACCCTAAACCACCTGCATCCCCAAAAATTGCTTCTTGTTATGACCATAACCTTTTCATTGTTCATCACACCATTACTTAGCTTAGGGGATTGATGACCATTTTTGCTTTCATACTTATTTTTATACTTCTGTATTGTGAGGCCTATTTATTTTTTAAGATAAAATATTTTAAATGAACAAGCTAGAAAATATTTTAAAAGAACAATTTTTTAAAAGATTAGTATAGAATAATCATATTTCTTGATGGCAGACATTAATATTTTTCTGAAAATTTAGTAAAATGAATACTTATTAATTTAAAAACAAGCTTTGCTTGTTAAGTGCAGAGCAAAGCTTTGATTGCTAATCACTGGTCCTAAAAATATATTTGTGTGCTCATCAATGTATTTTACTGCAAGTCTCAAAGGACCTTGGAGAACTGGCAAACAGAAAGTACTGATGACCAATTCCTCAGAATGACCATCTGGTTTTTAATAGTCCTGGTGTGATTAGCAATTATTGTGGCCTGCAGACATGTCGGGTCTTGCACATGAATATATTTGCCTCATTCCCAAACCAAATTTAATTAGATTGGTTATACAGATGTAAAACCCTGTTCTTCATTCCCTTCAAAGAGTTTAGTTTAGTTTAGAGATCCAGCACAGAAACAGGCCCTTTGGCCCACCAAGTCCGCACCGACAAGCGAGACCCGCACATTAACACAATCCTACGCACACTAGGGACAATTTACACTTATACCAATCCAATTAACCTACAAACCTGTACGTCTTTGGAATGTGGGAGGAAACCTAAGATCGCGGAGAAAACCCACGCGGTCAAGGGGAGAACGTCCAAACTCTGTACAGAGCACCTGTAATCAGGATCGAACCCGGGTCTCTGGCACTGTAAGGCAGTAGCTCAACAGCTACGCCATCTTGTTTATCTTGAAACAGAGAACAGCAATGAATAAGAAAACCACTACGGGATAATGAAGTCCATAACAAAGTTCATAAATGTATGTTTAACATAAGCTGCACTGGCAGATTTCTGCTTTTTTATATTCTTTGAATGCAGGTCATTGTTTTTGCCAAAATTATTGAATATTTATTTTTGTCAAAAAAGTTAATAAATGAAAATAATGCCTAGGTCATAAATAATTATAAGAAAGCAATATAACATCATAGCCAATCACATCATAACAATTCTAAATGAGCATGGAAACTGACCAAACTCAAATGTGAATTGTTGTATTTCATGTCAGGATAATAAAATATGGCAATGAAAATATTAGACATTAATTTTGGAAACTGTGGTTAGTAATTTGATACATGAGAATATTATAAGCATTTAGCTTTGTTTTATGGACGCATGATTTGTAGAAAAATTGAAATCAGCAGTCTGTTAAAATTAAATTGATTTGAATATAAAAGGGATAAGTTTAACCTATGAATGTTAAGTACTCAGCTGTAAAACATAAAGGTTTATGGTGCAGAGAGAGTGTATTTTGCCCATTTTGACCATGCTGCTTATGTTACTGCTCTTTAAACGACTCTCACTGTTCTATTTTCTCCTTTAACTCTTAATTATATCACTGGATTAATTATTTTATTCTTAGGAGACACTATTTTGTCTTTCTGAACTTCCTGTTATTTAAAAATCTTCTAATTTCTAATTTATCTTTTCATGCTCAGCATTACTATCAAATTGAATATCACCTATTGCTAATCTCCCTGACTGGGGCTTAGGACTTTTCATGTTCACCCTTGCAAAACGTTTCATAATTTTAGAAACCTCTGTTAGAAGGAAAGTAAATGAGTAGAGCTGAGTACTTAAAATCCATATGATTCTTTCTTTTAAAGTTATTGTTTGTTTCTGAATATGATATTATTATAAGATATTATAACTCAGCAAGAATTAACTAGTCAAGATTTTCTTCATTTCAAGGCGTTATCTCTAGCAACATCTACAGGACTGGTAAGATCTTTTTCTAACATTTTTGTTTGGAATCTCTTTAATGATGCAATATTTTATTTCTCTGCCAAGTAAATCACATTTGTTTGTGTACTTAAGTTCAAGATCTGTCATTCATACCATTATTGTACTAGAAATGGGGACTAAAAATAATTGTTTATTTATTTGGAAGTGCATTTTTTCAGAATAGCATTTTGTTTTAATGGGATGATGGAGGAAGTTTTGAAGGAAATTTCATTTCTGAAAAAAAGTAAACATTTTTTGTAAATGAGTTTGACATTAATTTGAGTCATTTAATTGTTTTATATTTTAATGATATTAACTTTTAAAAATTAGTAATGATTGTGATCAGTGCATACAAAGTGCATACAAAGCTCTCCACAAGTCATGAAAGCTGCTTTATTAGGCGTGTGTTCCTTTTAATATTCAGCAATATGAATGGTGCTTCACCAGAGAACTGTACATAATTATATTGGACTGCGGATTGGCATGCTGAACAATTATAAACTTCCAAATTCTGTATCATGATGAATAAATAAGTTTGTTGTGCACAAGGACAGAATTTTACGACAACCGAAAAATATATACTTAAAATTAATTGAGTTATTCAAGCAAGCAAAATTTATTATTGAAAAATATATTAAAAATTGAACTGCTGACTATGATTGTGCAACTAGAACATTGTGGTTTTAATTGTTGTAGGAAAAAAATACAATGTTTGCTAGCTTTGCATATTTATTAAATTCGAGTAAGGTTAAGGGTTGTGGTGGTGCAGTGGTTAACAAATCAGGGATGAATGCCTCTCTTGTGTTTTCTGGAAATTGTGAATGTTTCCACCAAGAAAGATTTTAATGCCTGAATTTGCCCTCGGGCCTAATTAGACTAAAGAAGTATGACAGCCATGAGATAGCTAGGCCACTTTCCGGGCCTTAAAAATCACCCAGCTCATTAAAGGGATGAGCACAATTGCAGTCCCTCCGGAGAGTCAAAAAAGTTGAGTTCTTGCAGGGACAGAAATGGAAATACAATGTGATTTTTTTCTGATTAACTGTTCAGCTTTAAATTAACATGCACATATTTGTTTAAATATTGTGTCAACTGTTTTTTTTGCTTTGCCAAAGTAATCTGATCAAGGAAATGGAATGTGTCATAAATTAGGTGAAGAAACGTGGAAAATATGTGATTGTGTGAAGAATATTGTTTCAGGAATACGGGAATAATTTTAACGTTGAGATTTGTGTTAAATTGGAAAACAAGGTGCTGAATTATGAGGAGAAAGGTGGAGAAGTCTTGCCCTTGTTAGCAAAAACTCAACTGGGACAGATGAATGATTTAGTAGCTGCCAAAAGGACATGTTGTTTTATGTAATCTGTCTCCAAACATGTAATATTATGAATATTGTCTCTATTACCATGAAAATTAACTTAATTTTGCAATGTTTGAGCAGCAAGATTATTTTTCTTTGCTCACAAATAACTAAATTAAGATCAATCTTAAAAATACAGCCTGAGTTTTGAGCCTGATAGCATTTTCATGGCATCTTTAGAAACATTTGCACGAGAATTTGATGGGATAGTTCGTTCCTAATTTGCAGCAGGTATTTTTGGAGGAAATATGGTTGCAAAGTCCTTTGATGATCAGAAATTTATACTTGTGCATTCTCTTCAGATTGAGATGGATGCAGCACCAGAATCTCAAATTTCATTTCCAGTCCTTTATGTATGCACAAGAAGCTTAATGCACAATTTGCGTGTGCACCATTATAGGGGAAACCAATGAACTGCAAAGATTTTCCTTAAAAAAAAAACACAGCAGGTCACGTCCGGCACCAGGTCTCCAGCCCCGCAATTCCTTGTTTCTAAGATTTGTTGGGCTTGTCTACACCTGTTTTTATTTTTATTCATACATAGATTTTGAGTCTTCCTGGCAAGGCCAACATTAATGACATTCCCATTTATCACCAAAGTTGCCATCTTAAAGTGTTGAAGTCCTTGTGGTGAAGGTGCTCTTCAGAGCTAAAGTTGGGAATTTCTGGAATTATGGAATCATTAAAAAATATAAGGCACAGAAAAGATGTTAATCCCACTGAGTCTGTGCCATTGATAAAGAGTTACCAAACTAAGTGTTTAGGGAACTGCAGATACTTGTTTACACTGAAGATAGACACAACATGCTGGAGTAACTCAACAGGACAGGCAGCATCTTTGGAGAAAAGGAATAAGTGACGTTTCAACCAGAGATGCTGCCTGGCCCGTTGAAGTTATTCCATCATTTTGCGTCTATCTTTGAGTTACAATGCTCAGTTTCACTTCCAGCATCAGGCCCAAAGCCCTGCAGGATATTACTTGTCTCTGTACACATCCAAATACTGTTCATTGAAAACCAACAAACTGAAATGTGGGAAATCTGAACTAAAAGGGAAAATCTCTGAAGCACTCAACAAAGGTCAGACAGCATTAGTGGAAAAAGATTAACATTTCAGATCAAAGACCTTTGACAGATCTGGGAAGGTGAGAAAATAAATCAGTAATAATTTGCAGAATCAGTGGGGAATGCATAAATTTCGCTGATAGATAATCCAATGGCAGAACTGACCATTTCGGACAAAAACAGGGGAGAAAAACAAACAATTCAACCAAATGGCTCTGAAAAAACAGCAGACTCTCCTTGGTGAACCTGGCCGTTCTCTCTATTTATTCTGTCTCAGCTATTTACCATGTTGTACAACTCAATCACAGAACCAGTTTTGGGTTCACAATGCCATGTTGCCATGGATCACATGGGCTTTTACTTTTTTGACCAATTTACCTTGTGGGACCCTGTCAACAGCTTGCTAAAACCTTTGCAGACACATCGAATGTATTACCCTCACTGATCTTTTGACCTCCTCAAAAAAAACAATCAGCTGCAGGTCAGATGTGACCACCCATTAACAGATCCATACTGATAGTTCCTGATCAATTTGTGTCTACTGAAGGGAATGTTTATTTTCACCGTAGAATGGAACCCACAATCTGCCCACCAGTGTGGTTAAACCAAATGGCCTTTAATAATTTATTTTATCTTTTTCCTTATTTTTACATAGCGATGATACCTGAATGGTATTCCAACCTCCTGTTGTATTCTTCCACTGAGAGAGATTTAAAAATCTGTAGTAAGAGTCTCCACAATTTCGAAATATGTTTTTTTAAGCCTGGGGATATTTCATCTGGATTCGCTGATTTATCCAGCTTCAAAGATTATAAATCTCTTAAATAGTTTGTGTTTTACTATGTTTATGCCAACCACATTGCACACACAATGATGATAGTGAAGATATGCTGACTCAAAACTAGTGTCCAGATTAATGCTGGTGACCTTTTTGCTTCCATTCATTGATGTAGTGGTTTGCAACCAAATGGTGAACTGAGCCAAATCTCAAAACAATTAAAGGGCCTGTCACACTTACGTGTCCTTGGCACGCAAATTACGCGACTTTGTCGTCGTGTTGAGGCGCACGGGCATCGTGTGGCCGTGCGTGGCCGGTCCCACTGAGAAGCGCGGAGGGGTATGTAGTTGTGCGGGACATCGCGCGGGGCTCCGAAATTTTTGTAGCGAACGAAATCTTCGCGCGCCAACGGCCTGCCGCGGAACTGACGGCCAAAGTGGGACAGGCCCAAGACCCTGGCGCGACGCAACTTCTCACCTTCAACAGCAGCAGAAGCAGGCAAACGATCGCCGAGCTCAGCCTGGGGCTCACGGCTGTTGCGGATCCGGATCCGCCCCCACTTCTACTCCCACAGCGGGGCCAAGAACATTGAAGATAGACACAAAATGCTGGAGTAACTCAGCGGGACCGGCAGCATCTCTGGAGAGAAGGAATGGATGACGTTTCGGGTCGAGACCCTTCTTTCAGACTGAAGAAGAGTCTCGATCCGAAACATCATCCATTCCTTCTCTCCAGAGATACTGCCGGTCCCGCTGAGTTACTCCGGCATTTTGTGTCCATCTTCAAATGACGTCACGCGCTCCAGACGGCTGTGAGGGCGAATTAAGTCGCGCGCATCCTTCGCGGGACCGTCGCGCCTCAACGCGACCATGAGGTCATGTAATTAGCGTGCCAAGGACACGTAAATGGGACAGGGGCTTAAGAGTCAACAAGTTTGATCACACGGCTGTTGATGAGATTTCTTTCCTTAAAATGTATTAAACAAAAGGTTTTTTTTAATGACAGTTCAATATTCATTAGTATTCCATCGTAATTAATCAAAAATAATTAATTGCGTTTAAAATAACTCACTGCAGTGTGAGGATACATTATTCTTGACGTTGGGACTAGTAACCTCATAATATAGCCATTGTACTATCAATCCACTTGGTCAGAAGGAAGATTTTCCTCAATAGCTCAAGTGAACATACGGATATGTTTTTTTATTGAAACAATGAAAGCTCGATTAATGTAATTGAGTGGAGATTCCTGTGGAACCAGTGGATTCATTCCTGGGTCACAAAACCATTGTTTTTTTGTGACGGTATGCACTTCTAAAAGAATTAAAAACTAGATTGATGTACAGCAACTTATAGCATTTTGTGAACTGTTATATGCATAGCAGTACCTTTTTGTCAACAAATTAAAACACTACACAAAGCAGTACTGAGCATTTGAAATGGTGACTAGCATGATTTCACCTACAAATAGTGTGGTAAAGATGAAAGATATATTCTTAAATATTCCATATATTTTACAGATTTTCATATTCCATATATCTGACAGATTTTACTAAATTGTGTTCTTAACTGGTCAGAAAAAGCAGTTTGGGTATAATGTTACTCAGCTGCTGAAGGAACCTAAAGTGATACCAATTTTTTAATTGTATTGCTCCCATATTGGTGGATTAGGGGTGAAAAGGTGATAGTTGTATCTATTGGTGACAATCTTCAAAGTGGTGTTTGGACAGTAATTCACAATTACTGGCTTTAATTCACAATCAATACATTTAAAAACATTTGGTTTTATAATCTGTTTCACCGGATCCCTGCCTAGGTGCTAATGTTTACAAATTCCTCCATCTCTGTTCATAAATGTAGTCAAAATTCTGATCTGCTTTAATTGAATAGGATTACATTCTTTCTCATTCGGCAATTGATTTGAAATGGGCTGTCTCAACTCAACTAATGGACATCAATTAATTATGTCTTAACAATCTCATTCAGAGATGCCATTAATAAAATCTACGAGGAACGTGGAATAATTCCCACTACTAATTGAAAAAAAATGTTTTCTATTCCATCTCATTTACCAAATCTGAACAGTGGGATCAGAGAACTTTAAAATATATCGGAACATCACTGTCTCTACATTTTGGTTGCATTTCTCCTGATCTTGCACTGTAAAATCAGCAGAACCATGAGAGAAATGATGGTTGAAAGTGCAATGATATTCTCCCCCACAATTTGGGGAAATTCACTTTTGTGAATATATAAATTTATCTTGCGCAGAGTTCTTATTTTTAATAAAAGTGGAAGAATGATGTCTCCCCAAATTAACCACACAACAATTAACTAAGCAGAAATTTGATGTTGAATACAGATTTAAATTCAACAGCAACGAATTAGTGCCAACATGACTGGAACATGATATTTTAATGCTTTGGTAACACGTAAATGTTCAGAATCTTTGTAATCAAGATGTGTTTGTGCCATTATTGGACAAATACCTGTGTATACTTTTGAGTTGATTCCAGTTATTGCTGAGACCTTTTGAGACCTGGAAAGCACAATACTGATTACAATGGGAAATAAAGGGCATAGAAGGCGAAAAACATGGCAAGGCAACGCAGATCAGCTAAGTGATGCCACCACCCCAAGGAGTACGTGAGCTGGATTGCGTGTCTTTAGAGCAGAAAGGTAAGGAATGTTTATTCATGTACAACTGGCTTATTAAAGGGGTATGAAACAAAAAGGATACAAATATGAAATGTTGTTCAATTATACAATTAGCTTTATTAATGTTAGAGAATATACTACAGGGGATAATTTCTATTAGCCAAATAACCATTTTTAACAACAGATGTTTTAGTCAGTGAAGAAGGAACAGTGCTTGCTGTTCATTATGAATAGTAATATAAAAAAGTAATCAATATCAATTTATATGTTATGGAAAAGAATAGATTAGAAATGCTTGAACATTTTTAGTTCCGGCATGGAGCAATGAGAAAACACTCTTTTGAAAGTAGACTTTAAGAACCAGAGCAATTGTTTAGCTTTTATTAAAGTGTATGTTGTATTCAATATTTGCTTTGATACTAAGGGGAAAAAGACAAACGTCTTTTTTTGCAGCGGGCATTTAATGGGAGAGTACAATAAATGTATTCCCTACCATGGATATAAATATTATATTTCTATAAACATGATATGTGGTCAGTAAAAATGTAGAATGGGATGGCAAATAGAAGAGCAGCTACACAATTTCCATATTTTACCACCTTCTATATAATGGTGAATGCTGATAGACTTTCATTATTCTTACCTCAAAATCCAGATGCATATTTATAGCTCAAACTAGTATCCAGTAAAAGGGTATAGTGTACAATATTTATTGTCACTAAATTCAATTATAGATTTGATGGTCATATATTTTACAAAGTTTCAAAATGGTTTGTATTGGAGGAGCATGAAATGATAGCATGCATCATCTTAACAAGATGGACAATATATTAACTCAAAATGGCTGTGCACATGGCACAAATGTAAAGAATACATAAATATTCAAATGTGTGCAAATAAGAAGTAAGTTTATTTGACCATAATTTATAATCTCTTCTCTCCACAGAACAAGGAATCCCAAGGCCTCAGTACGTCACCAAATTTCCCCCTTTATTCCACTTGCAGGCATTATTGCAGATATACACACCGCGGAAGAAATAAATGTTCACTCTTGCAAAAGCAAACACAAAACTAAACAAGAATGGTGGTGAAGAAACAACCCCGATTGGAGAATGTTGAGATTCATCGTGTTATGAATGAAATCCAGGATATTCAAGAGTTACACTGTGTTCGATGATGATACAACTCCACATTCTCACTGAGTCAACAGCACAAATTGACAAGCCTTTTGCATTTCAAACATATTTGCCAGGTTCTTGCAAAAGCCTGCTACAGTTACAATCAGAACTTGTGGGTTTTTCCTACTGGAAGGCTGGAAAATCCAGAGTGCCTCTCTAATCCACAGAGGCCACTGTTGTAAAAATCGATCCCTTCATAGAGCTCAGCATTTCAGTGAAATATCCTGGCAAGTTTTGAACAAACTCAACAGGCCAGTCAGCATCTGTGGAAGGAATGGACAGGCGTTTCGGTCGGGTCCCTTCTTCAGTCCGTCCCAAAACATCGGCTGTCCTTTCCCTCCACAGACGCTACCTGACCCGCTGAGTTATTCCAGCTCAAGGTTTCAGCATCAGCAGTTTCATATGTCTGCATAGTTTTCACTTACATGTGATCCTGATACCTGGGCTGCTGAATGGTGGAAGATGGACATTGGTCCAGACTTATATGTAGCTTGGTCCAGAATATCCTGTAATTGGCCACAACACAGGAGCTCACCTCACCTTGGATCAATTGGTGTTTGTCTCTGGACATGTACTTTGAGGCCACATATTTTTAGCACATTTATCATTTTGCTGGTACTAATCGAGTTATTTCTCATATTTTTTAATAATAATGACTTCAACGGATACTAATCAATTTGTCCTATTCAAACCTCTCGCTGTATTACAACCAACCATAAAGAAGTCAGTAACAGATGGTTGAACAGTATCCACAGCCTTGACGTAACAATGAGTCAGCCAGTCTTTTATATATTGCAGAGGTTGGAAGCTGCTTTTTGAACTTTTAGCCAGTAAGCCTGGGGTTGGGCATCGTGGACTATTAAACTGTTTGCGCAGAGCTGACCACTGTCAATCTTAAGCCTGTTGATAAACTGGGCATCTGCCACACTTGTGGGGACTGCATTTGAGAGCATGCTGAAAGAAGCAGAGTGACTGGTGAATCTGGGCAGTGTGTTGGGCATCAGAGTATCTAATGAATTATTAGAAGATGTTCCAAGCAGCATATGACACCTGTACCATGATCTGTTTGACAGGAATGGGGTTGTGGATCACTGTTTGTTCACCAAGGTTCTTCCTGATGTCAGAAGGTTCTTCCTTATGTCAGAAGGTTCTTCCTTATGTCAGAAGGTTCTTCCTTATGTCAGAAGTGTCTATGGTTCTGTACAATTTATCATTGTGTAAGAACAATGCAATGCTGTGGATAATGTGTAAATGGGCCTCATTATGTCACACCTGGATTTTGAGGAGATATTGCAATTTATCAAAAAGGCTTTAAGAGTATCCTTGTATCTTTTCCTCTATCTTCTTGGTGATCTCTTGAAATTACTTCAGGAGTCCAGCTTCAGGCATGCGAATGGCATGGTCTGACTGACAAAGTTGGGTGAGTGCAGTAATGTTCTCAGTGCTAGAGATGTTGGCCTGGGAGACTATGCTGATATGATTTGCTAATTCTTCCAGAGTTTTGAAGGATTTTGTGGGTACAAATTAGGTGTATCTCTACCGTATTTTTCTGTTGGTAATCCTAGTCTTGGAAGAATTTGGAGTGCTGGGATTATTGCTGTCTGGTAGACCATTTGTACCAGGTTTCAGGTTTTGATTTTAGTTTGGTTTAGAGATACAGTGTGGAAGCAGGGTCATCAACCCACCAAGTCTGCGCCAACCAGCGATTACCTGTACGCTAGTACTACCCTACGCACTTGAAGCCAAGTAATCTACGAAACTGCACGTCTTTGGAATGTGGGAGGAAACCAGAGCACCTGGAGAAATCCCATGTGGTCACCGGGAGAACGTACAAACACCGTGCAGACGGCACCAATAGTCAGGATTGAACCCAGGTCTCTGAAGCTGTAAGGCAGAAACTCTACCACTTTGTCACTGTGCCACCCCTTTTAAAACTCCATATTCCCTGGTTGGGCAAGTGATGTGTTGGTGCATTAGAGGTGTTAGTGCTTGTCATCATTGTTTATCTTCACTGAACATGTCTCTGTGATATGGGAAATGTTAATGTTTTTGATGGTATCAGAGGGAGGTTCGGACAATAAACTGGGGATGTTGTTGTAAACCAGTGCCATGTTGGTGTGGTACCTTTGTTCTGCCAGTTGAGTTTAAGCCCCACGCTTCAGATGCTTCAGCTGTAATCTGTAGTAGTTCTGAAACTAAGTGGAGCTTATCACGGGACTGTAGTAGTCTACTTTTCCCAGCACCACAGATGGGAAATGCCACAAAATTCATGAATCGAGGTGAACAGAACAGATAGTGTTTTCCCATTCATTTCAATGTTGTGTACAGTTGTGAAGGATTTTCATAAATATAAGTTTAGTGTTTGAAGTATTTTGCATTTTTAAATATTTACTTTCTTAAGGTAAGTTTTAAAAGTTTATGGAAGCTTCAAAAACATTCAACTTGTTTCATAGCTTTGACAATTCTGGCTCATGTAAAGAATCTGGCTTAGCCGGCTGCCATTTTCTAGGCATTTTGTAAAGGCTGTGGCTTACCCTGGGCTTCACAAGTGCAGATATCGTGTGGTGGTGGGACCTGTGGAGTCGCTGGACTCATCTCTAGGAATCCAGCTGGTTTTGCACTGCAATGTGCTGTCAAGCTCACTACAGGTAAACTTGATCTTTATTCAGAAGCTGGTCATGACTTCTGGTCCATTCTATATTCATCATTTGAGCATTGTGTAATTTAGTAAAAGGTAAAAAGAACCCATGCTTTCTTGAAATGCACAATAACTCTCTCAGTACTTGCTAAAATAAAGTATTGTTTTCTGATAAAGGGCCAGCAACTGAAACATTAATCTCATTATATTCTTCTTGGATTTTGGTTGGAATTGGTTGGTAAGAATAATTAACATTGATATATCTTGCAATTTGGCATTCCCATGAAAAGGTAAAGATATTCAAAGTCCAAAAAACACTCTGGGTGTTTCCTGAAAAGTTTCTGTGAGTTCTTGTTACATGTCTCTCTGGGATCTCAAAATGTATGCATTAATTTGCTAAATTAACCATACCCACATATGACCTGGTGAAAAATGCAAACCTTCAACATAATTGATCAGATGTGATATTAAATTGATATTTTTTCTTTTTGTTTAGAGTAGTGGTAGCTATTTCTCGTGCAGCAGAGCACACTTTATTTGGCACAAAGTCCTCAGTGTCTCTTAGTTGGGTAAGATTGTCACTACCAGAAGCGTTGTCTTAAGAGACCAAAACAGCAAAGATTTCCATTCCCAAGCATCATCATCAATGATAATAACCAAATGGCTTTTTCCATGACACTGTTTCTGATTGTCTAAAATGTATTTATTTTTAATTATGTCTCCCAATATCATTGGCACAGCTAAATATGAGAAAGAAAACAAGTAGTTTTATTTGCTATGATCAATGTAAACACTGATATGTACACTTATCATGATAGGGATCACTTTACCTTAGTGAGGACAATTGCAATTTATAAAGATAACTCTGCCGTTTAACATATGGCAAGAACATATTCTGCAAATAATGTTTCTGGAAGACATCATGAATCAAATTTACAGATATAAATCTTTGAACTGTCAGAGTGAAATGAAGAAACATATTTATTTCAAACAAATAGTAATGATAATATCAGATTGAAAGTTGTAGTTTATCTGCAAGTACATCTGAAGAATAACTGAGCAGAATACAGATACGTTATTAGATAGTCTTTCTGCCCTTGGTGTTTACAGTATGACAGCTGTCACAACTATCAAAAATGATTTTCAGGGAATGCCATTAGTATTTTCCTTTTTCATTTTGGAACATGCCTGAGGTTCAGTAATGTAATAATGATATCTTGCTCACCCCAGATATATGAAGATTTGTAATGAACAAAAATTACTGTGCTTTATTTGCTAAGCATTTCAAATTCTGATTCAAAGGGCAGTGCTGTTTATTGTATGAAGCCTCAGTAATGCATGCATTTTTTTGTCCATGTCACTTTAATGAGTCTTGACAAATGGTCCTGAAGGAACAGGTTAAAACATTTCGTAACCTACTGCGATTGGTAATAATCAGGTTGTTTCTAGGCAACCTGATCCTGTGGTTAGCTATTTGATGGTAGGTGTAAAGCTTGCAGGATTTGCTGCATGCTTCGAAAATATCTGAATGTAGTTGGCTGCACAGTGGATAAAATACTTCTAACTGCCAGTTTAAAGCTTGTGAGTTGAGCTGTTCTCATTAAAGCAGAAATGCACATGATTGCCTGTAATAGACCTTTATATTTTGGAGACATTTTATTATTTTTCTGTGTGCTATATAGCAATTACATTTGCAATATATCAACCATGATTTTTACACAATATTGCAATATATGGCAGGTGCTCTATATCAGGTCGTGATATTTTTATTGAATGAAAGGATTCTGACAACTAGCTCGTGAAATATGAACTGCTTCAGGTTCCTGCAATGTAATGAGAAAAATGGGTGAACATTCATTTTTGAACTTCTGAAAGAAAAGTGACATCCTGTAGTTCTTGAAGTAATACTGTGCCTTTATAAAAACCACATCTTATTGAATCACAGACTACTTCATAGAAGGGGACAATTGGCGTTATGCGTTTGGAGGTCTCCTGCCCTTTCATTGCAGCCCTGGAAATGATTTCTTTGCCAGTACTAACCTGAGCCCCTTGTAAATGGCACAATTGGATTTGTCTCCTTTGTCATAGTAGCACCTTCTGCATTTTAACTAATCGCTATGGACACATTTTGCGTGTCAGTTTTGGTTTTTGCATCAATTATCTTCATTCTATGTCCTTAGCCTCTTTACCCTACCTCCAATGGAAGCAGTCTCTTTACTCTGTCTAAATACTTCACAATGTTAAATATCTCTGTCGCAGCTCCTCTGTTCAAAGAAATGAACCTCAGTCTTTCCACTTTGTCAATGTAATTAAAGCCCTTCGTCCCTGGAATAATTAGAGTAAATCTCTTCTTTATCCTCCCTAAAACCTTCACAGCTTTCTTAAAGTCTAGCATCGAACTGGACACGTCATTCCAGTTGTACCAAAATGTTTAAGAAAGGTTGATCATTATTTCCTTCTTCATGTAACCCAGCTACCTGTTTTAATCTTTCCTCTACCTTATTGCCCATTTCAGTGATATATGCACATATAAATTCATAGAGGCCTGCAACATGGAAACAGACCCTTCAGTCTATATCTTCCATACTATCTAAAATCCCATTTGCTTGTGTTTATCTCATGTCCTTCAAAACATTTTTTTATCCATGTTGCTATCAAAATGTCTTTTAAATGTTGTAATCTCATGGGAACCCCTTTCTCTGGCAGTTCGTTTCATATTCCCGCCACCCTTGGCATGAAAAACATGCCCTTCAGATAAATAGAAAATAAATGAAAATTATGGCTATTACTAGATAATGTGGTATTTTTGCTTTCATGCTTTCAGCTCCAAACTGGCTCTTTAATAACAGTAAATGACGAGCGTTATTAATACAAGTGGGTAGCTTACAAAACAAATTTTACAAAATGTTTGGCATACTTCAATTACTCACGAGGCAATGAATAGTAAATAATGTTTGAAAAACGGAAGGTGATTTTTTAATTTAATGTTTGGACATCAAACCAACAGACCAGCTTTCCTCAAATATTCCCAAAGTAGGCCTATTTTCATTTTTATTATGTGCATTTAAAAAAAAATATCTCAGCTCAATAATTTCCATGACAGCAAACGTACATTATGGCTCCACATCAGGAATAGGTCTGCATTGAAATTCTGGTGTATATGAATGGGTGAATCACATCAGTGGATGTGCTCCATTGCAATCCTCAGTTGTGTTTGAACCCAAATAAACTGATTTTTTAAACTCATTATTATGACATGGGAGGAAACCATTCCGCCCTGGGTCCATGTCAGTGACAGCAAAGTAGTCATATTTTCACTATCTTCATTGTCTCTTTCTCTTCACTGTCCATCAGCCCTGAATCCATTCTTGGCCACATGTCCATCATCTCCCCCTTGGTTCCTTTTCCACTTGCCTACAATAAGGGGTAATTTGTAAGAGTTAATTAACTATGAGCACAACTTTGGAATATGGGATCAAATTGTAACAAGCAGAGGGAATACATGCAGTCACAGAAAACACAAACAACACCTGAGATTAAAATCAATCCAATACCCTGGACTGTAAAGAAACTGTACCATCCACTTGGCCCCCCACTTTTGGGGAGAGAACAAGAAATTGTTTAATTTAGCCCAACAGGATTTTAGCAAGATTTTTGGCAGGATCTCACAAGGCATGCTAATTGGAAAAATGAAGCCCAAGAGATTGAAGAGTATGTGGAATACCTAATGCAAGACTCAGTGGTAAGAAGCAGAAGGTAGTGTTTTTTTTTGTGAATGCAAGGCTGTATGTGAGTTGGGTTCCACAGGGCTCAATCCTCAGGTTATTTTTTATTATATATATATATATATATATATATATATATAGTTATGATTTAGACCTAACAGAAATGGGCACCAGATTGCAGATGGGATTGATGAAAATTGGCTAGATGTTGACGGTGATGAGGAAAGCTTTAGACCAAAGGAAGATATTGATAGACTGGTCAATTGGCCAAACAAATACAATTTAATGCAGAGAAATGTGAAGGAATATATTTGGAGAGTGCAACAAGGTAAGGACATTTATAATAAATGTCAGGATATCAAGAATGCAGAGGAACAGAGAGAACTTGAAGCTCACCCATAGATTTTTAAAACTGGTTGCGAACACCAATAAGTGGATTAATGGAAAACATAATGGGTTAAAGTGGGTTAATGGAAAACGTACTGGATGGCGTTATTTAGTAGATAGCATATAAAACGAGAGCAGGTAGTGGTGCTGCCATGTAACCCCAGCACTTCAAGTTCGATTCTGACTGAGGGTGCTATCTGTGTGGGATCTTCATGGTCTCACAAAAACTGTATGGGTTTCTCCCAGGGTGCTGTTTGTTCACTCACACCTAAAAATGTGCTTCTGGGTCGATTGGTTACTGAAAATGATTTTGGTAAGTAGTAGAAGATTTAGTGGGGAGTTAATAGACCTGTGAGAAAGAACAAATTATAGGAAAATTAGAAGATGGGAAAGGGGCTGATGGATATTCCTTGGGAGCTAGCACAGACTTGATGACCAAATGTCTGTATTTTATATCCTCAGATGCATATGAGAAATGTTGCCAGCTATCCAGAAAGAATGGATAAACTGGCGTTGTTTGCCTTGGAACAGAGGAATTTGAAAGGAGATTTAACTGAGGTGTCTAACATTTCTGAGGTGCTTAGAGGAAATAATAAGATCTACTGTATAAGGAGTCAGAAATCTGAGGGCACAGGTTTGAAGTAATTGATAGAAAGATTAGAGAGGAGATGAGGAATCAAAAAATGTTGCTTGGTTGATGTCTTGAATTCACTGCCTAAAGTAGAAGAGGGAAAAACCCTCACTATATCAAATGTCCTGTAGAGCAGGGGTTCCCAACCTTTTTCATGCCATTTACCCCTGGCAACTTTAATAACACATAACAATGTTATTTCACTTATTTATGAACAACTAATGATGAACAGATACCGGTCTACCAGAACCAAACACAGTCAGTCAATGAGAAAAAATGTACGTCCAGAATCAACAGATTTACCCCCTGGGTAGGTGAAATGTACCCCCATGGGGGTAAATTTACCCCAGGTTGGGAACCCTTGCTGTAGCAGCAACAGAGTCAGTGGTGGAAGGTGGGATTTAATTGGGTGGCTCTCTTTTTGACATTTAAGATAGTGAAGATATTATGTCACTATATTTCTAAACTACATGTCATCTTTGTCAGACTTGACTTGGTTAAAGCAGCGAATAATAGAAATAAGGCGGCATGGTGGCACAGCGGTAGAGTTATGGGCCTGTCCGACTAAGGCGGTTTTTTAGGCAACTACAGGCGACTAGTTTGTCGCCACAGGTTCGCCGGTGGTTGCCGGGAGTAGTCTCCTCTGTCGCTCAAAAAGTTGTAGCGTCTTTCTGATTACCGCTAAATTTTCAACATGAGCGTAGTTTGACTTCTCCTGACGTAGGTTGTCGCCAGGATGACGTAGGTTGTCGCCAGGATGACGTAGGTTGTCGCCGGTTTTTCGGCAACCTGCTATGACAATGACAGTCGCCGGCAGATGCCTAAAAAATTGCCAAGTGTGACAGGCCCATTACTGCCTCACGGCGCCAGAGACCCGGGTTCGACCCTGACTATGGGTGTTGTCTGTATGGAGTTTGATCGTTCTCCCTGTGACCTCCATGTGTTTTCTCTGGGATCTCCGGTTTCCTCCCACACTCCAAAGACATACAGGTTTGTAGGTTAATTGGCTTGGTAAAATTGTAAATTGTCCTTAGTGTGTGTAGGATAGTGTTAGTGTATGGGCATTGCTAGTCGCCATGGATTTGGTGGGTTCACCACTCACCTGTTCCCCAAATGCAACCCGTTCCCCCAACGCAATATTCCACCACCCACCTATAGCCCCCAACTGCGCAGGCGCGTCTCAAACACTCCCTCCCCCTTCTCTTCACCCTCCCTTTTCTCTCCCCTCTCCTCTTCCCCTCCTCCACTCCCTCCCTCACCTCTACCTCCCTCTCCTTTCCCTTACCCTCAGTCACTCCCTCCCTCCCTCCATAATCCCCCTCCCCACCCTAACCCCCTCCTCTCCCTAACCCCCCTCCTCTCCCTCTATCTCCCTGCTCCCCCACTCCTCACTTTTAAACTATCGCACATATTAAACATGATTTTTGCTATTTGCTTTGATATCAAAGCAAATGCTCTGGGTATCACTGATGGGGGTTTTTTCAATACCAGCTTACTCAAAACTCAATAAAGCTGTTACACAGCTGTTACAGGGTGTCTGAAGAAGGGTCTGGACCCAAAACATCACCCATTCCTTATCTCCAGAGATGCTGCCTGTCCCGCTGAGTTACTCCAGCATTTTGTGTCTACCTTCGATTAAAACCAGCATCTGCAGTTCTTTCCTGCACAAGACCTGAACATTACAGCTAGTTCACCAAATTGTGGGATTTCTGCAGCTGGCTGCAAAGTGAATTTAAAAGTCCCAAGCCTGCCCATGGTTTGACTGATACATTAGAAAATATGTGTTATTTTTCAGCTTGACATACATTAGAAAATCTGGGTTGCTTTACAAGATTCTAATTAGACCTAGATGGATTTTATGCAGTGTAAACGCAGACTTGTAAACCTTTATACACATCAAATGAAATATATCTTAAGTCTCTGAGACTTTCAAATCTTCATGTTGTGCTGATGGAATAATAGCATGTTATTTAAAAATATGCAAATCTTTAACCAACATTACCATTTACCACCTTATAATCTCGTGGTGCCCTATATAATAATTTCTTTGTACTGAAAATGACAGTCCATATTTTAATGGGTAAACAGGACTGACTACTGAATGCATAGGAAGGAACAGCAGATGCTGGTTTAAACCGACGATAGACACAAAATTCTGGAGTAACTCAGTGGTACAGGCAGCATCTCTGAAGAGTAGGAATGGGTGACCTTTTGGGTCGAGAGCCTTCTTCAGACCTCCTGAATGAGATGGATTGCAGAATGCTACTGAGTACAGTCTTTCACTTGATGAGAGCCTTCTCCAATTGTTTATCCAGTGGCAATTTTTTTTCTGATCTCATTCGTTCTCCTCAAATTAAATGGAAAAATTGAATATTTTCAAAATAATGAGAAGTTATAAATGAAAAAGTCACACCATTGTGTATTAATTAATTGAAACCTTGTTCTGCGTGCTTATGCTTACCGATACAACATTGTCTGTTTTTAATTTTGTTTGAGCGCACAAAAATATAAAGATTCCAGAATTGTAATAATTCCTCAAAGGAGTAGAAATAGCATAAAGTCATTTTACTTGTGGCAAATTCTGTTTTTGGTTACCAGGTGGCATGAAAATGTCCTCTAGATGTCTCAAAGATATTGTTTTTCCTTGAGCGTATATCCAGAATTTATAACAGTCCAGCTGTGAGTCCCAGTGGCACCCACTGATTACGGCTTTGATTCCATTTCATCTACTCATCATAGTTCATTAAAAATTGCATAGTCTTATCTCACATGAAAAGATGAAAGACAAATGAGGAAAATTGCATAGCAATTTAAATATAGTTGAATCTCTCATTTGATCTTATTTGTTTTTTAGTATTTCTTGGTATAACTCATGCAAAACAAGCCTTTGTTCTGCAGGCCTAGATATGTAATTGTTTCAAAAGGTCTGCACTTTAGGATCCATTCGTGCTGGAATAAATATGAAGAAGGTAACAACGGACACACAAAAAAGGAGGACATTTCTTTCTATAACAAACAAGCAACAAAGCAGCTCTGTGTGGTCAAATAACAGAGAGATTAGAATCTGCTGATTGTCCTGTGGTCTACATTTATTTTAAAAAGACATACATCTTTGAAATATTGGTAACATTACAGATATATGGATTTGAGTCCAAGAAATTCAATCACATAAACAGCAGCTTAATAAGCACCATGTGATTGATTTGCAGCAGAAAATGAATTGTGAGATGCACTCAGGAACAAATAGATCATGGAGGATAGTGTAAACTTGGATTGGCACCTGTACAGCCAATGTTCCTCAGCACAAAGAATAAAGCTGTGGCACATATAATAAAAATAGAAAAATAAAATTGGATTCTGGAAGTCTGAAATAAAATAGTAAATGTTGGAATTAAACAGCAGGTCACACAGCATCTGTAGAAAGAGAAACAGAGGTACCATTCTAGGTGAAGACACTGACACTGGATGAGGGACTGGTGCAGTGGGTATGGATTCAAGTTTCTGGATCATTGGGACCTCTTTTGGGGAAGGTGCGACCTGTACAGAAAGGATGGGTTGCACTTGAACTCGAGGGGGACCAATATCCTGGCGGGTAGATTTGCAAAGGCTACTGGGGAGACTTTAAACTAGTATGGTTGGGGGGAGGGACTCAAATTGGGAAAGCTAGCAGTCAGTGTGTGAGGCAGGAGGCAGAGAATGGAAGCACTCTGACCCAAAATGTAGGGGAGAGAGAAGAAAAAGACAATAAACGGAGAATAAGAGAGTGTGGGTTTCTTAAATGTGTATATTTTAATGCTAGGAGCATTGTAAGAAAGGTGGATGAACTTAAAGCCTGGATTGACACCTGGAAGTATGATGTGGTGGCGATCAGTGAAACATGGTTGCAGGAGGGCTGTGATTGGAAACTAAATATTCCAGGATTTCGTTGCTTCAGGTGTGATAGAATTGGAGGGGCAAGAGGTGGAGGTGTTGCATTGCTTATCAGGGAAGATATTACAGCAGTGCTTTGGCAGGATAGATTAGAGGGCTCTTCTAGGGAGGCTATTTGGGTGGAACTGAGAAATGGGAAAGGGGTAGCAACACTCATAGGGGTGTATTATAGACCGCCAAATGGGGAGCGAGAATTGGAAGAGTAAATATGTAAGGAGATTGCAGATATTAGTAGTAAGCACATGGTAGTGATTGTGGGAGATTTCAATTTTCCACACATAGACTGGGAAACACATTCTGTAAATGGGCTGGATGGGTTGGAGTTTGTAAAATGTGTGCAGGATAGTTTTTTGGAGCAATACATAGAAGTACCTACTAGAGAAGGGGCGGTGCTGGACCTCCTGTTAGGAAATGAGACGGGTCAGGTGGCGGAGGTATGCGTTGGGGAACAGTTCGGGACCAGTGATCACAATACCATTAGTTTCAATATAATTATGGAGAGGGTCAGAACTGGACCTAGGGTTGAGATTTTTGATTGGAGAAAGGCTAACTTTGAGGAGATACGAAAGGATTTAAAAGGAGTAAATTGGGACAGTTTGTTTTATGGGAAAGATGTGGAAGAGAAATGGAGGACATTTAAAGGTGAAATTTTAAGTACAGAATCTTTATGTCCCTGTTTGGTTGAAAGGAAATAGTAAAAATTGGAAAGAGCCATGGTTTTCAAGGGAAATTGGACACTTAGTTCGGAAAAAGAGAGAGATCTACAATAATTATAGGCAGCATGGAGTAAATGAAGTGCTTGAGGAGTATAAAAAATGTAAAAAGAGTCTTAAGAAAGAAATTAGAAAAGCTAAAAGAAGATATGAGGTTGCTTTGACAAGTAAGGTGAAAGTAAATCCAAAGGGTTTCTACAGCTATATTAATAGCAAAAGGATAACGAGGGATAAAATTGGTCCATTAGAGAGTCAGAGTGGACAGGTATCTGCAGAGCCAAAAGAGATGGGGGAGATATTGAACAATTTCTTTTCTTCGGTATTCACCAAGGAGAAGGATATTGAATTATGTGAGGTAAGGGAAACAAGTAGAGTAGCTATGGAAACTATGAGATTCAAAGAAGAGGAAGTACTGACACTTTTGAGAAATATAAAAGTGGATAAGTCTCCAGGTCCGGACAGGATATTCCCTAGGACATTGAGGGAAGTTAGTGTAGAAATAGCAGGGGCTATGACAGAAATATTTCAAATGTCATTGGAAACGGCAATAGTGCCGGAGGATTGGCGTACTGCGCATGTTGTTCCATTGTTTAAAAAGGGGTCTAAGAGTAAACCTAGCAATTATAGACCTGTTAGTTTGACGTCAGTGGTGGGCAAATTAATGGAAAGGATACTTAGAGATAATATATATAAGCATCTGGATAAACAGAGGCTGATTAGGAACAGTCAACATGGATTTGTGCCTGGAAGGTCATGTTTGACTAATCTTCTTGAATTTTTTGAAGAGGTTACTCGGGAAATTGATGAGGGTAAAGCCGTGGATGTTGTATGTATGGACTTCAGTAAGGCCTTTGACAAGGTTCCTCACGGAAGGTTGGTTAAGAAGGTTCAATGGTTGGGTATTAATGGTGGAGTAGCAAGATGGATTCAACAGTGGCTGAATGGGAGATGCCAGAGAGTAATGGTGGATGGTTGTTTGTCAGGTTGGAGGCCAGTGACTAGTGGGGTGCCACAGGGATCTGTGTTGGGTCCACTGTTGTTTGTCATGTACATCAATGATCTGGATGATGGTGTGGTAAATTGGATTAGTAAGTATGCAGATGATACTAAGATAGGTGGGGCTGTGAATAATGAAGTAGATTTTCAAAGTCTACAGAGAGATTTATGCCGGTTGGAAGAGTGGGCTGAAAGATGGCAGATGGAGTTTAATGCTGATAAGTGTGAGGTGCTACATCTTGGCAGGACAAATCAAAATAGGACGTACATGGTAAATGGTAGGTAATTGAAGAATGCAGGTGAACAGAGGGATCTTTGAATAACTGTGCACAGTTCCCTGAAAGTGGAATCTCATGTAGATAGGGTGGTAAAGAAAGCTTTTGGTGTGCTGGCTTTTATAAATCAGAGCATTGAGTATAGAAGTTGGGATGTAATGTTAAAATTGTACAAGGCATTGGTGAGGCCAATTCTGGAGTATGGTGTACAATTTTGGTTGCCTAATTATAGGAAGGATGTCAACAAAATAGAGAGAGTACAGAGGAGATTTACTAGAATGTTGCCTGGGTTTCAACAACTAATAGTTACAGAGAAATGTTGAACAAGTTAGGGCTTTATTCTTTGGAGCGCAGAAGGTTAAGGGGGGACTTGATAGAGGTCTTTAAAATGATGAGAGGGATGGACAGAGTTGACGTGGATAAGCTTTTCCCACTGAGAGTAGGGAAGATTCAAACAAGGGGACATGACTTGAGAATTAAGGGACAGAAGTTTAGGGGTAACATGAGGGGGAACTTCTTTACTCAGAGAGTGGTGGCTGTGTGGAATGAGCTCCCAGTGAAGGTGGTGGAGGCAGGTTCGTTTTTATCATTTAAAAATAAATTGGATAGTTATATGGACGGGAAAGGAATGGAGGGTTATGGTCTGAGCGCAGGTATATGGGACTAGGGGAGAATACGTGTTCGGCACGGACTAGAAGGGTCGAGATGGCCTGTTTCCGTGCTGTAATTGTTATATGGTTATTTGACAGTCAGTTAGCATTCAGAGTGGACCATTAACAGGTCTCACCAGATGGAACATGCCTTGGAATGGCACAATATGAATGGATATTCAGTTATGTGCAAACTTTTTGGGGACTCAGTGATAGCGAGACACGCCGACTATGAAGAACGACTGCGAGCAGTTCTGAGTCTAGCTGGCTCAGCGTGTGACGCGAGTTGAGTGTGGTGGATGGATGATTGCTGTCAGTTTAGGAGAAGGCAGCCAATTTATACAACACAGACTCGCGTATATTGCAGGGACTGTGGCCATGAACTGACCGAGAAAGCTACTGGAAGACAAATCACAGAAGCTATTACAGCCTCAAAATCCCTGTGATTAATGATATCCAGATTCATTATGGCGATTGTATGAGCATATCTTGCTGTGGTCTCAGCTTCCAGTTCAGCAATACTATGTTGGAGTGGAAGCCACTACCTTCATCATCAAACACTGCACTGTACAGGTGCTCCTCAACCTATGATGGGGTTACCTTCCGATAAACCCATCGTAAATCAAAAATATCGCAAGTCGAAAATGCATTTAATACACCAAACCTACCAACGATTCTCTCTCTTCTGATAATGCTTGAGAATAGTGGGAGAAAGCACTGGGGCATTGACACTTGTTGATTGTTTAGCAGGCATAGTGTTTTCTTCAGGAAGATATCAAGTTTTGCCTGTTCAGTTTGTTTCTTCTTTTCATTATATATTTCCCTATAGCAGGCAATAGCATCCTGTATTTGCCTGTCAGTTTTTGCGAATCTCTCGTAATTGACGTCCATTTCTTCCAACATCCGTACGCCACTGCTGATAGTAGCAAACGCCTCCACCAGTTTCTTTGTTGTGAACGTTTTTGGTGCCTCGGGTATAACTTCTTCTTCCTCTGCCTCAGCTTCTTTACTTCTTTCTTCCTCCAGTTCGATCAGCTCCTCATTGGAAAGTTCTTCAGCCTCATGCCAACAAGCTCCTGAATATGAGACACAGATGGGCGTTTTGTATATGAGAATATGAGAATTTTTGTATATGAGAATATGAGACACAGATGGGCGGATACAAGAACACAAAACACAATACACCGTATCCAAAAAATGCAGGCAACACAGTACACTGTAGAGTATCGGTTGTTTATACACGTGATTGCGTGGCTGACTGGGAGTACCCAGCATTACGAGAGAGTATCATACCGCATGTCGCTAGCCCGGGAAAAGATCAAAATTCAAAATTCAAAGTACGGTTTCTACTGAATGTGTATCGCTTTTGCACCATCGTAAAGTCGAGAAGCATCTGTATTTATGCCATGCTATTGACATGTTGTGGAGGATGGTATCCAAGCTCTGCAAACAACAAAACATATGGTTGGAGCTAGGCTTCACAAGTTCCTTGATACTTTGCTTGGGCATTTGGTAAAACCTGACAATATCCCGTGTACCTCTGAGTATTCTCATCAGCCTTTATCACAACGTGGCAACAGATAATAATTCCCTTATCATTACCGTGCCGACCTTTCAGTCCTTGGCCACCTCTATTGCCAGAGCGAGCCACACGCAAACTGGAGGAACAGCACCACGTATTCCACTTGAACATCCTACAACCCAACAATATGACCATTGTGTTCGCCAATCCCACCACAAGTCACATCCAACATCCTACTTTCACGAAAAAGGTACTCATAAACATCGGACATTCGGTACCTCCAAACATCGTTCCGGATTTCTCTCACTTGCTGGATTATTTAGACATACTCGTCGGCGGGGCTGTGGCTGCGTTCAAGATCATGAGACGAAGGACCCGTGGGAAGCGCTCTGGAGCACTCACCAGACTCCGGCGAAGAGGATCATGTACACCGCTCCCGAGCATATTCCTGGCAAACGTACATTCTCTTAAGAACAAAGTGGACGAACTGCAACTCCTGCATTGGACAAACAAGGACTTCTCTCGAGCTGCACAAAAATGCTGGAGAAACTCAGCTGGAGCTGCTGCCCTGGCTGTGTGATTCGACCCCGGACATCACGCTGCAACGGGCTGGCTTCCAATTTCACGAAGTGGTGGCAGCGGGGAAATCAAGAGGCGGTGGAATATGCTTCTATATCAACCAGGACTGGTGCAGCGACATCACGGTACTGTCAAACTTCTGCTCTCCCAACCTAGAATCCTTCTTTATAAACTGCAAATCCTTCTACTCTCCGAGGGAATTTAACTCCTTTATTCTCGCTGGAGTTTACATCCCCCCCATGCCTGCGTCCGTGAGGTGCAAATGCAACTCGTTGACTTCATGCTCATTGTTTTGGGGGACTTTAACAAAGCTAACCTCAGCCGCGACCTTCCAAAGTACAGACTTCAGGTTACCTGCCCCACCAGAGGGGAGAGAACACTTGACCACTGTTACAAGTCAATCAAGAATGCATATCGCTCTGTTCCCCGGTTGGGTCTGGGTCTCTCTGATCATTGTCTAGTTCACCTTATTCCGACCTGCAGGCAAAAACTAAAATCTGTTGAGCCTGTGGTCAGAACAACGAAAAGGTGGACAAGCGAGGGCATTGAGAACCTACAATCCTGCTTTGACTGCACAGATTGGAATGTGTTCAGGGAAGCAACCACAAGCCTCGATGAGTATACAGACACTGTAATCATATGTCAGCTTTTGTGAGCACAGTTGCATTCCAACTAGATCTGGACCTGGATCAACAACAACAAGCCCTGGTTTACTGCAGAACTCAGACAGCTCCGACAGTCTAAAGAGAAAGCCTACAGGAGCCGGGGATGGAGACCTCTACAGGCAGGCAAAGTACAAGCTGAGAAGAGGAATCAGCGCTGCCAAGGAAAGGTACTCTGAGAAGTTGAGGAGCAAGTTCTCAGCAAGTGACTATTCTACAGTTTGGAAGGGGTTGCAAGAAATCACCAGCAACAAGAGGAAAGCCCCCTGCTCTTTGGACAATCGTCAGCTGACCAATGACCTGAATGAGTTCTACTGCAGGTTTGACAAGCAGAAACGTAACCCTGGTACCCCCACACCCCTACCCAACCAACACAGACGGACACCAGTCTGCAAAGACTGGACACTTCTACACCCACTTCTCCCCATTCACCACTTCACACCTACTTAAAGCAAGACTCCAGTCTGAAAAGACTGGACCCTTTCCCACCCACCCCTCTCCAATCACCACCTCACACCCAATTACCCACACCCTCCGTGCTGCACAACTTCACTTCTTCATCATCAACAATAAAAATAGAGGAGGTGGAGAGGCTGTTCAGAAGACAGAAAAGCTGGAAATCTCCAGGACCGGACAATGTTTCCCCTCTACTCTCAAGCTCTGTGCCGAACAACTGGCACCGGTCTACACAGACATTTTCAACCAGTCCCTGCAAACCTGTACTGTCCCTGCCTGCTTCAAAGTCTCCACTATTGTCCCTGTACCCCAAAAGACAAGGATTACTGGTCTTAATGACTACAGGCCTGTCGCACTGACCTCTGTAGTCATGAAGACCTTTGAAAGGCTTGTGCTGGCCAAGCTGAAAAATATCACGAACCCCCTGTTGAACCCTCTGCAGTTTGCATATTGGGCCAATAGATCTGTGGATGATGCTGTCAATCTGGGCCTGCACTTCATCCTCCAGCACCTAGACCACCAGGGGACCTATGCGAGGAACCTGTTTGTTGATTTTAGCTCTGCATTCAACACGATTGTGCCAGAGCTTCTACACTCCAAGCTTTAAGAGTTGACTGTGCCTGAACCCCTCTGTCGGTGGATCACCAGCTTCCTGACAGACAGGAAGCAGCATGTGAGGCTGGGGAAGCACATCTCGGACCCGCAAACCGTCAGTATAGGAGCGCCGCAAAGCTGCGTATTCTCCCCTCTCCTCTACTCTCTCTACACCAATGACTGCACCTCCACTGACTCCTCTGTCAAGCTTCTCAAGTTTGCGAACGACACAACCCTGATTGGACTGATCCAGGATGGGGAAGAATCTACCTACAGACAGGAAGTGACACAGCTGGCGTCCTGGTGCCATCGCAACAACCTGGAGCTCAATGCTCTTAAGGCAGTGGAATTGATAATAGACTTTAGGAGAGCTCCCCCTCCCCCCTCCCCCTCACCCCATTCACCATCAACAACGCCACAGTTTCATCTGTGGAGTCTTTTAAGTTGCTGGGAACCATCATCTCCAAGGACCTTAAGTGGGGGGCTACCATCGACTCCACAGTCAAAAAGGCCCAACAGAGGATGTACTTCCTGCGACAGCCAATGATGGTCCAATTTTATATGGCCATCTTAGAGTCTGACCTCACCTTCTCCATCATGGTCTGGTTTGGCTCAGCCACCAATCACGACATCCGGAGGCTGCAGCAAATCGTCCGATCAGCTGAGAAGGTTATTGGCTCCAACCTTCCCTCCATTGACGAACTGTACACTGCAAGGGCCAGGAAGCGAGCAGGTAAGATCATCTCTGACCCCTCTCACCCGGGCCACAAACTCTTTGAAGCACTTCCCTCTGGAAGGCGACTCCGGATTGTCAAAGCTGCCAAAGCCAGACATAAAAACAACTTTTTTTCACGAATAGTAGCTCTACTCAATAACCGAAAATCTGTAGCCTCCTTTCGCTCTGGTATTTTATTTAATTCACATGTTTAATCAATAATGTTTTATTATTAATGTTTAATGTTTTATGTGTCATTCCTAACTGTCACTGTATGTCATTGTCCATTGCGGGCAGAGCACAAAGGCAAAATCCTTGTATGTGAATACTTGAGCAAAAAACGTATTCATTCATTATTCATTCATAAACTTATTCATTCATATTCATTCATTCATTCATTCATTCATTCATTCATTCATTCATCTTCCCATCTCCACCACTTTCCACTTTTTGTTGTGACCATTCTCTCCACAACTCCTTGATTCACTTTGAAACCACTTTCCCCTATAGTCGCAGACGTCAATGCCCCCTCCCTACAACTCTTTTCCTACTTCTTCAAACCTAATCTACTGCATTTGGTGTTCCCAATGTGGTCTCCTTTACATTGGCAAGACCAAGCAGACTAGACAACTGGTTCGCCGGAAGAGTGGGATTTGAAAGGATTCCACATGAGCACATCATTACCCGTAATGATTTCTGATCCATTGAATGTATGATAGCTAAGTCCATGATTCTCCACAGCCTCTCTGAGCAAATGATCCTCTAAGCAATTGTCTAAGCTCATGAGCTGCAAGTAAATTGAAAGATAGTTGTTCTAGTCAACGTACGTGTGAGTGGAAGGAGGGGATGGGGAATGGATGTGAAATGATAAACATGGTTGATTTACTGTAAATGTGCATGACATGGTGGATGCAAGTGTGATCATCGGAGAAGTGGAAAATCAATGTATATTAGTGCATATATTAACAGAGCAGCTTCTGTGACCACTTGAGCATGGGCCACATCTCTTTGCATCACAGATATAGAGTTCTTGAGGCTTCATTTCAGATGTTGATCTCTCTGGTTTATTTTTTAATAGTCTTTGACCAGATTTGGGTTGATTGCTTCTAATGGCTTCCTCTAGCATGCTAAACCTTAGGGTGGCATGATGGCACAGCGGTAGATTTGCTGCCTTACAGCTCTTGCAGCGCCGGAGACCTGGGATCGATCCCAACTACGGGTGCTGTCTATACGGAGTTTGTACGTTCTCCCCGTGACCTGCGTGGGTTTTCTCCCACGCTCCAAAGATGTACAGGTATGTAGGTAAATTGGCTTGGTAAATGTGAAAATTGTCCCTCGTGTGTGCAGGGTAGCGTAATGGGCCTGTCACACATACGCAATTTTTTGGGCGACTGCCGCAAAATTTTCAACATGTTGAAAGATTTTCGGCGACAGTGGCAACAATTTTTGCTGTCGTAGGTTGTCGTAGGTTGATGTAGGTGCTGTCGTAGGTTGTCGCCAGGTGTCGTAGGTGAATTCCATTCAAACTAGTCCCTGGCCGTCGCCTAAGTGGGACAGGCCCATTAGTGTACGGGGATTGCTAGTCGGCGTAGACCCGGTGGACTGAAGGGCTTGTTTCCACGCTGTATCTCTAAACTAAACTAAATTAAACTAAACTAAACCATCTACATTTGTTATTCTCTGTGAGCAAAATCTTACAGTCAGCATCCCGATGCTTATTATTGATCCAGCGCGTATGTTGCTAATCCTCTGTGCAGTGATTCACTGGCTGTGTATTAGCCTCTGACAATGATCAGATGCAAAGGTCACAGCCTCAAACATGATGTCAGAAAAGGCAAGATTTTCATCAGATGCACATATCTCACAAAAGCATGCACACAACACGTGCTAACAAGGAATGGATGGAATAGCACTTCCAAAATACACATGCTGTGAGCAAAAGCTTTGTATTAACAACTTAGGAGCAAACCATGTGGGTCTTCTGTGAATCTTTTCCTCAATGGTGGAAAAAAGTAGACGTTTTTTGATAAGCAAATGATTAAAGAGTTCTCACAAATGTGGTATTGCAAAGTTGAGGATTCTATCAGGTCAGCCATGATCTTATTAAATGTTAGAGCAGACATGAGGAACTGCATATCCTACTCCTGTCCCCAGTTTGTATGTTTGTACAGTTTGCTGGATATTCATTAAAAACATTTTCATATTCATTTACATGAATACCTAAAGGCAGGCACATGTAACATATATTCTTCAGAGATGCAAAAGAGAATGTGACATTGTTATTAGATGATTTATAATGTAATTCTGGGAACGCCTTCTTTGCATTTAGTTCTTTTGTTGATCTTATAGATGATGCACAATTCTAAAAAGATCACATTATGTTCTGGATGTTTCCAAAGTGACATAATTAAGAAGAAATATTTGGAGAAATATGATTTTTTTGATAATGGTTTTGTTTCAATTTAAATATAATTTTGGTCATTTGAATTTAATTAGTCTTTAAAAAATAGCATGTGAATGGGAAGAATCATAGGTGATTGGAGGGATTTTTATATTGTAAGTATGCACTCTGAGGGAATCAGATTTCTTTAGCTATATTACTGTATAGTGACAATGGGATTGATTTTCTGCTCAATAGTGGATGTTTTTTTGGTATTCAGTGGGCATTGCTAATTAGAGAAATTGGACAGAGCTCTGTTATGTCAGATTTTTGATTTTACATTGTATTCGATGCCACGATTGCAATGTTAATGCATAAAAGAAGTGCCTGCCTATTTGTGGCTGTATACATGTATGCAAATGAGACCTAAATAATATCATATCATGAACATGATTTTCATTCATTTCCACCTGATTAGGCCTCTTTCTATTAATTATACAAATAAATTGGCGATCACAACTACTGGAGACTGAGCTGTAACAGAGATTTGTTTGAAGATTCCAACAGAAAGTAATTTAATGTGATTTATCTATGTTTTTTACCTTTATTTTGTTGCATAGGGGACTTCTTATGAATCTTTTATTTATTTATTTTTTATTTTTATTTATTAGAAGTACATTACATTACAACCAATTGCATTAGTACTCATCACATATATCTTATTACAATTAATGTACTCCGTCATTTTTACACTGATAAAAAGGAAAGGTTGAGATTAAGAAAAAAGAGAAAGTGAAGGAAAATAGTGAAGGTGTAAAAACGTGACAACAAGAAAGAACAGAGACCCTGTAGAAAAGAAATTAAAAAGAAAGGATTAAGAGATAGACCCTAAAGAAAAAAAAGAGAAAGAGGAAAAAAGAGAAAAACAAATACTTTGTTATAAGCATCACGCAAATGGGATATACCAACTCTCCAGCTTTCATCCCCCTTTACCTGACCTCAGTTTTTTTTTAAAGTACTTTTGCACCCTAATTACTAATTAGTAACTTCTTACTAATCTAATCGGCCCAATCTCAGTGTGTGGTTATAAAAGGATTAGGGAAGGGGAAGAGGCTGGGGGAAGAGATGGCAAGCCTGTTGGTGTATGGGCACTGCGATCTGGAGAAACAAGGAACTGCTGATGCTGGAATATTGAGAAAAATGTTGGCGTAACTCATTGGGTCAGGCAGCACCTCTGGAGGACATGGATAGGTGACTTTTCAGGTTGGGATCCTTCTTCAGACTAATGGTAGTAAGAGGAGGATGTGAAGCAACATCTCTTAATCTGTCCTACCACACAGGTGCACCTCAGGCCTGCGTGTATAACCAACCCCCTGCTCTATTCCCTTTACCCTACTGAATGTGAGGCTAAGCAGAGTTTCAATATCATCTTCAAATTCACTGACAACACCGCTGTTGTTAGCTGAATCATTGTTGGCCATGACTCAGTATACAGGAGAGACTGAGCACCTACTTGCGCGGTGCCATCCACAACAACCTCTTGCTCAACTTCAACAAAAGCAAGGAAAGAATCAACATTAGAAGGGAGGTCAGAAGAACAAGAACCAGTTTTTGATGGTGGATTAGCAGAAGAGAAAGTCAGCAGCTTCAAATTCCTGGATATTAACATCCCAGATCACCTTTCCTGGGTTCAGCACATAGATGCTATCACGAAGAAGCCAAGTCAGCGCCTGTATTTTCTTAGAAGGAGAGTTTGAAGGGATTTGTCACATCACCAAATAATCTGACAAACTTATATAGATGCACAATAGAAAGTATGCAAATTGGTTGCATCATGGCCTGTTATGGCAATACCAACACACAGGAACTCCAGAGGTTGCAGTGAGAGGTGCTCAGCCCAATCCAACATGGCACAGCCCTCCTCTCCAGTAAAAGTATCTAACCGAGACGGTGCCCCACCGGGTCTACGCCGACTAGCAATCCCCGTACACTAATGGGCCTGTCCCGCTTAGGTGCCCCAATAAGGTGGCATCTGTTATGAAGGAACCCCATCATGCAATCTTCTCGCTGCTACTGTCGGGTAGGAATCATAGAAGCCTTAAGTCCTATACCACTGTGTTCAAGAACTACCTCTTTCTTAGAACCTCCAGCTTCAAGTGACCTGGAGAGCCGTAATTCTACTTCAGTGACAGAACACATTATTGTTTTTTACCACAAACTTTTTTTTACATTTTCTAGTTCCAGTTCTCAAGTTCATAGACAGAAAAAAATGAAGAATATTACTCACATTTAACATTGCAAGCACTAATTCAGATATCAGTGCCCTGTAAAGGTCTCAGAAATGGGAACAGGGATTCCCATTTAATTCCTTGAGCTGGCTGTGTCGTTTCATCTCTTGGTTGATTCAACTTTTTTCAAGTCTACTTTCAAAGATGCTAGAGCATTGGGAGTGAATGTTGCTGGAGGGGAATTGGAAGTTTTTGGCAGAAGTGCTTCTTATAGCTCAGAATTGAAATTATTTTGCTGCATGCAGATAGGTGTGCCTAACTTGTCCTTATGATTCTGTCATTCCTGCCCTTCCATCTAAAAGTCTTTCATTTTATTTAGTTTGATAGATTGTCCATTTGGGATTGCAAATGTCAGGGACACGCAGCAGACAGTGAAGGTGGTCCAAGGATATAAAGAGACATAGATCAGCTGGAAAGGTGTGTGGGGCAGTGACAGATGGAATTTAATCCAAACTGGTATCAGGTAATGCATTTGGGACGTCAAATGCTGGCAGGGACATTTATAGTAAAGGGTAGGGACCTTAGAAATGTTAACATAGAGAAGAGGTCTTGTATGCAAGTTTATTGTTCCCTGAAAATGGCAACACAAGTAAATAGGGTAGTGGTGAAGGCATGCCACAATCATATTGTCATTGGCAGAGACATTGAGTATGAGAGTTGGGATGTCAGGTTGCATTTGTACAATACATTGCTTAGGCTGCAATTGGTGTATTGTGTACAGTTCAGATCTCACACTATAGGAAGGATGTGGTGGCATTAGAAAGAGTGAAGAACAGATTCACTAAATATGTTACCAGGAATGGGGAGCTTTAGTTACAAGGAGAAATTAGAAAAGGATACTAATTGCTGGAGTAACTTAGTACAACAGGCAACTTCTCTGGAGAACATGGATAAGTGTCGCTTCAGGTCAAGACCATATCAGACTTGCTCCACTGAGAAATTGGAAAAGCTGGCTTTGTTCTAACTGGAACAAAGAAAATTGAGGAATGACCTACTGAACATTTATAAACTTATGAAGACCATATATAGAGTAGATGGTCAGAGTCTTTTCTCAGGGCAGTAGGTTCCAAAACTAGAGGACATAGGTTCAAGGTGATAGGGAGAAATTTTAAAAGAGATTGAAGGGCAAGTTTTTCACACAGAGTGGTGTTCTTTTTTACGGAACAAGCTGCTAGAGGAGGTGGCGGAGACAGATACAATTGGTATTAGACAGGAAAGGAAAAGAGGGATAAGGGCCTAATGTGGGCAAATGGGATGAGCAGGGGTAAGCATCATGGACATCATGTACATATTGGACCCAAGGTCCTATTTCTGTTCTGTACAGCGCTGTGAATCTATGATGCCAACCAAGGACTGTACTGCAGTACACCTCCAGCTTTCTAGAATGACTCTTCTGTTAAGATTCCACACTTCATCTCTGTAACGTTCCTCAGAACCAGAAAAAAATAACCTGGCTGAAAGAAAGGAGGAATTGAGGGTCATCATTGGATGAAAGCCTCATGGCGGTTTTGGGGAAATTTGATAGCAAGGTGTTCTCCATTTCAGTAAAGTGGCTTCTCAGAATTTCTTATTCCTGTTTTCACAAATATCTTTTTCTCTGAGAGACATTTGGTCAACAACTAGTGCTATGTTCAGTTACCTATAAATTTTTCCGATGGCCTCGTCAGTGTGCATGAAATTAATTGTCAGTGAAAATAAACACATTTTTAACCAATGCAATCCAGGGACTAAAGTTGCCCAAGCTCAAAATATATCCAAATTGTAAAAATAAAATCTGGGCTATATTGATGGTCAGGTGCCCGTAGAAGATGTCATCTTTTGATGGACTATGGGTGTTGCTGCAACTATGAAACAGTCTGAAAAAGAGTCCCGACCTGAAACATTACCGATCCATGTTGTCCAAACGTGTTGCATGACCACAAAATATTCCAGCACTTTGTGTATTTTTTCATAAACCAGCATCTACAGTTCCTTGTTTCTCTCTACTTTCAATGGTATTGGACAGAAACTTGCAAACATTGATTGGGAGAGGCTGTGCACAGGTGAAGGGACATTTGGCAAGTGGAAGGCTTATAAAATTGAGATAAGGAGAGTTCAGGGTCAGCTAGAGTGAAGGCTAAAGCTGCAGGATTAGCAAACCCCGAGTGAGAAGGGAGATTGAGGCTCTGATCAGAAAAAAAGGAGGTAGATGTCATGTATATTGGTATTAAAGGATAAAACAATGTGCTGGAGGAATTCAGCGGGTCAGGCAGCATCAGTGGAAGGAATAGAGAGAACGCTTTGCATCAGAACCCTTGGTCAGGCTGGAGTGGGGGGGCGGGGTAAAGACAAAGAGAAGTAGGGGGTGGGACAAATGAGAGGTGAATGGAGGGGCGATTGGAAGATAAGTGGAGTAAGTGACAAAGGCTAGAAATGGAAAGGAGACAAAAGGGTACCAGATAAGGAAAAAAATCCAAGGTGAGCTAGCTGATAGGATACAAAATTAGCTCGGCAATGGGAGACAGAGTGATGAGGGAAGGTTATTTTTTCAGATTGGAAGCGTGATTAGAAGCGTGATGCAGATATTAGTGCTGGTTTCACTGTTGATTGTCATTTATAATAACGATTTGCATGAGAATATTGTTGGCATAGTTAGTAAGTTTGATGGACTATGGATGTTGCTGCAACTATGAAAAATTAGGAGCCTCCCCACAAACCGTTGTTCATTGAACCATTCTTGTCATGTGGACACCACTGGGATCAGGTACCCTCTGATTTTCCTCTTTGTGCTTCCACAGCCGACAACTGCGTGTCCTTGATTCTGATCTGCTGCTTCTTTCCCAGTTACGTGGCATTTCAAACAGGACATCCCCATTGTATCCAGGCGGAGGTTTGTCAGCAAGTGCCACCATAAAATATCTTACAGGGCCAGCAGCCATAACTCAATAAAGCAAATGTAAAAGTTTAGCAATTAAGATAACAGACTAATTATCTTTTCTGAGCGGAAATTATACTTGCACTGAATTTTGTGAAAATGTGCATTGATTGTTTCTGTTCATTATTTTGGTGATTACTTTAAATCAATGAATAGGCAGATAAGGCTGTTTAAAGTAATATTTGGGTCATAAACAAGATCCTAATTTGCAAGCTGGTGGGTAATAATGAATTCCAAATCTACACATTTGAGTACCAAATGGAGATCCGGCAATTATTTTAAATTTCCTTTTTAATTTGAAGAAACAGCAGGGCTCATTTAATATTCCTCCTCAAGAAATGAGACAAACTTTTAATTAAGATCATTGCAGAAAATGTCTCAACTGAAATACAATCCAGTCGCATATGAATATTGCTGGAAAGTTGGTAACGAGCCTAAAAACAAACTGCTGGAAGAAATCTAGCAGTTCAAGTGACATCTCTTGAGGCAAAAGAATGGTTGACATTGTGGGTCAAGACACTGCATCAAGACTGGACTGTCCTGAAATGTGAACCATCATTTTGCCCTCCAGATGCTGTTTGACCTGCTGTATCTCCCTGCAGTTTGTTTTTTGATCCTGCTTCCGACACCTGCAGTTTCTTGGTACTTGGTAAACCGCCTTCTTGATTCACTACATTTGAGAACGTTTTGAATTAGCAACCTGGCATCTTAACATTTTTGGGTGAACCTCTTCCATGAATACGTTGCTCACTGTTAACCTGAAGGGAAAAGCAGAAGAGGGCCTGAAAGGTATGGTAGTTTTGTGGGAGCTGAGGAAGCTTCATAATTACTTTGGTCTTCAAAACGATATCGAACTTTACTTCCTCCCGGTTTTCTCATTACCATGCAAAGGCTACTCCAGTTATACATCCTGTGTGAGAAACCTCCTGGATCGTTCAATATTGCATTAATCCAGAGCAGTTGAATTCCTTCAGGTGCCTATTTGAGCTGCATAACTTAAGATGTGAGTGATAGTCTTGGCAATTGGAATGCTCCAATTTTACCATCAAAGCTTCTTCAGACATCATTTTTCTATCGTTCAACTGAAATATAAAATTCACTATTATATATTTTTGCAGAAATCCATAAAACTATGAATTTCAGCCCAGAGCTGTGGGGGGTGGGGGGGGGGGGGTGTAATGGGGAGCTGTAATGGGGAGCAGTGAAGAAGGACAATAAAAGGATAGTGTCCTTTGCTACCCGTCCCATCCAAGCTTATTATGATAAATGAATGATGTAAGTAGACCGTCTGAATGTAATTAGGTCCCAGTTATGTTATTTTATGAAAACAAAATAAAGCTATGTTGTGTATTTAAAATTGGCTCAAAATCCCCAAAATAGCTTCCAAATAGGCAGCTATTTTGGAAGAGAGAGAAAGTCATACAGCACAGAAATCGGTGCTCCAGCCCAACATTTTCATGCTGAACAAATGCCTACATTTGTCTGTTTGATCCCTATATCTTTAAACCTTTCCTATCCATGCACTTGTCCACGTCTTTTAAATGTTGCTTTTGTACTTGCCTCAACCACTTCCTCTGACATCTACTTCCATATACTTGCCATAGTCTGTGTGGATGAGAAAAATTACCCCAAGCTTCCTATTAAATCTTCCTCTCACACCTTAAACTGATGTTCTTGAGTTCTTGTTTCCCCATCCCTGAGCAAAAGACCACATGCATTCACCCCATCAATGCCTCTATGATTTTATACATCTCTATAAAATCACCCCATGTGTTCAACACTCCAAGGAATAAAACGCTAGCCTGCCCAATCTCTTCCTATAACTCAGACTCTCAAGTCCTGGCAACATTCTGGTACATCTTTTCTGCACTTTATCCAGATTAATTGTATACTTCCTACAGCAGGGTGACCAAAACTGAAAACAATACCCCAAGTACAGCCTCAACAGCAACTTGCACAATTGCAACACAACATCCCACCTTTCATATTCAATGCCCTGGCTGATAGTGGATAGCATACCACACAGCTGCTCCACCACCCTGTCTACCAGTGGGACCACTTTCAGGGAACTATGTACTTGTACTCCTTGATCTTTCTGTTTTACCACACTCAACAACACCTGACCATTCACTGCAAACAACTACCCTGGTTTGACTTCTCAGAATGCAACACCTTGCACTTATCTGAATTCAACTCCATTTGCTATTCCTCAGTTCACTTACTCCGCTGATCAAGATCCCTTTGCAATACTTGATAACCTTCTTTGCTGTCTTCAATATTCCACATTTTAGTGTCATCTGCAAACTTGCTAATCATGCCTTATACATTCTCGTCCATATCATCAATAGACAATAGGTGCAGGAGTAGGTCATTTGGCCCTTCGAGCCAGCAATGCCATTCAATGTGATCATGGCTGATCATCCCCAATTAGTACCCCGTTCCTGCCTTCTCCCCATTTCCCCTGACTCCACTATCTTTAAGAGCCCTATCTAGCTCTCTCCTGAAAGTATCCAGAGAACCGGCCTCCACCACCCTCTGAGGCAGAGAATTCCACAGACTCACAACTCTCTGTGAGAAAAAGTGTTTCCTCGTCTCCGTTCTAAATGGCTTACCCCTTATTCTTAAACTGTGGACCCTGGTTCTGGACTCCCCCAACATTGGGAACATGTTTCCTGCCTCTAGCGTGTCCAAACCTTTAACAATCTTATATGTTCCAATAAGACCCCTCTCATCCTTCTAAACTCCAGAGTGTACAAGCCCAGCCGCTCCATTCTCTCAGCATATGACAGTCCCGCCATCCCGGGAATTAATCTTGTAAACCTATGCTGCACTCCCTCAATAGCAAGAATGTCCTTCCTCAAATTAGGGGACCAAAACTGCACACAATACTCCAGGTGTGGTCTCATTAGGGCTCTGTACAATTGCACAAGGACCTCTTTGCTCCTATACTCGATTCCTCTTGTTATAAAGGCCCACATGCCATTCGTTTTCTTCACTGCCTGCTGTACCTGCATGCTTACTTTCATAGACTGATGAACAAGGACCCCCAGATCCCATTCTACTTCCCCTTTTCCCAACTTGACGCCATTTAGATAGTAATCTGCCTTCCTGTTTTTTATACCAAAGTGGATAACCTCACATTTATCTACATTAAACATCATCTGCCATGCATCTGCCCACTCCCCCAACCTGTCCAAGTCACCCTGCATTCTCCTTGCGTCATCTGCAAATTTGCTAATGTTACTTTGAATCCTTTCATCCAAATCATTGATGTATATTGTAAATAGCTGCGGACCGAGCACCGAGCCATGCGGTACCCCACTAGTCACTGCCTGCCATTCTGAAAGGGACCCGTTAATCCCTACTCTTTGTTTCCTGTCTGCCAACCAATTTTCTATCCATGTCAGCACTCTACCCCCAATACCTTGTGCCCTAATTTTGCCCACTAATCTCCTATGTGAGACCTTATCAAATGCTTTCTGAAAGTCCAGGTACACTACATCCACTGACTCTCACTTGTCCATTTTCCTAGTTACATCCTCAAAAATTTCCAGAAGATTAGTCAAGCATGATTTCCCCTCCGTAAATCCATGCTCTCGGACCGATCCTGTTACTGCTATCCAAATGTGTGGCTATTTTATCTTTTATAATTGACTCCAGCATATTCCCCACCACCGATGTCAGGCTAACTGTTCTATAATTCCCTGTTTTCTCTCTCCCGCCTTTCTTAAAAAGTGGGATAACATTAGCTACCCTCCAATCCACAGGAACTGATTCTGATTCTATAGAACATTGGACAATTATCACCAATGCATCCATGATTTCTAGAGACACTTCCTTAAGTACCCTGGGATGCAGACCATCAGCCCCTGGGGATTTATCAGCCTTCAGTCCCATCAGTCTATCCACCACCATTTCCTGCCTAATGTGGACTTCCTTCAGTTCCTCCGTCACCCCAGATCCTCTGGCCACTACTATATCAGGAAGATTGTTTGTGTCCTCTTTAGTGAAGACGGATCTAAAGTACCTGTTCAACTCATCTGCCATTTCCTCGTTCCCCATAATAAATTCACCTTTTTTTGGTATAGATGACAAACAACAATGACCTTCGAAAGGCCACAAAATGCTGGAGTAACTCAGAAGGTCAGGCAGCATCCCTGGAGAACATGGATAGGTGACATATTAGGTCAGGGAGGGAAAAAAAAGCTGGAAGAGGGGAGAGGCCGGAACTGCATGGCAGGTAATAAATCAACGCAGGCGAGGGAAGGGGGAGATAGATAGGCAGCTGGCTGGAACATAAGCTAGAGATAAGAAAGGTGTCGTCAAATTTGAAGAGTTGTGGATTGTAATTGCAGAAAATTCAATGTTCGTACCATTCTTGGGTTGTAAGATACCCAAGTGGAATATGAGGTGCTGTTCCTCTAGTTTGCCTGTGGCCACACTCTGGCAATGGAGGAAGCCCTGTACAGAAAGGTCAGTGTGGAATGGGAAGTGGAGTTGAAATAGTTAGCAACTGGGAGATCCAGTAGGCCATGTAAGATTGAGAATAGCGTTCAGCAAAATGGTCATTGAGTCTACATTTGGTCTTGCCGATGTACAGGAGGCCACATCGGAAACACTGGATGCAGTAGATCCATGGTTCTTCAAACCTGTCTCACACCTTCCTTCCTTATCTTTGGCCTTTGTTCCATCCAAAATGCGCCTACCTCGCCTGTGTCGACCTTTAACCTGCCACACAGGTCCTGCCTCTCCCCTTTTCCAGGTTTCTTCCCTCTCCTCCCCCACCCAAATCAGTCTGGAGAAGATTCACGTCCCAAAACATCACCCATTCATGTCCTCCATGGATGCTGCCTGACCTGGTTTAAGCATTTTGAGTCCTTTTGTGTTGTAAATAGCATCTGCAGTTATTTGTTTCTACATTCTATGCGAGGAACCAAGCACTGAGCCCTGAGGCACAGTGATCAGTAGTCTCCAGTCCAAAATACAACCCTCCATCATTGCACTCTGCTTACTACCATCAAGTCAATTATATCTAATGATCTTGTTCTCCTTGGATCCCATATGATTCAACCTTCCAAAGCAGTCTACCATGTATAACCTTATCAAAGGCCTTGCTGAAGCTATATAGACCACCCACCGTCCTTGCTTCTCAAGGTCCTTGTTTATTTCTTTTAAAAATTCATTCAAATTCATGAGACATCATCTCCCAGGCACAAAGCGTGCTGACTATCCCTAATCAACCCCAGTCTTTCCAAATGCATGTATATAATTTCCCTTAAAATCCCCGCAGCAATTTACCTACCCTAGATGTTGGATTTACTGGCCTATAATTCCCAAGCTATTCCCCAGGCACATTAGGAACTCTCTTAATTCATTAATACAAATCTACCACAATCTGTCAGTTTGAAAGACCCGAGGATAGCTTTTACATGTGACAAAATTTGCATTTCACTCGTGATGAAACTACAATTTCACGAGGAAGATAGAAAACAAAAAAATTCTGGCTGAATCAAAATGACATTTTCTTTTGTTTTCTACGCAAGGAAGAAAAATAACTAAAATTCTTAAAACAATAAAATTCCTATATCCTGCAAAAAAAATATTTTAACCTCTGATCTGTATGTAACATTACATTACAATTGCCAGAGAAAATTGCTTTGTGGCGTATCTGGTAGATTTATTACATAATCATTATGAATTACTACATTAGAAAGAGATCAACTGAAGCCTTGTAATTTATGATATGTGCATGTTAACCTTTAACTGTATTCTATAATAACCTGCTAACATTTTGAATACACTAAAAAAGATTAATGTGTTTGATAATATGAACAAAACATAAAACATTTACAAACGGCAACATAAATATCAAACGTTACAATATGATTACTGTCAGGCAACAACCATCAGACCCAACAAAGAGTTTACCATGTTTGGTTCATTACGATGCTGAAACATTGACTGTTGCCAAAGATGGTCAAATTCAAAGTCTGGTGATGCCCACAGAATGGAAATTCCATTTACATTTATAAATCCAAACCTAGTCACAGGTTGCATCGGATGTAATTTTAATATTTTGTAAAACTGCACAATCCTACATCTGGTACAAAAGGTCTATCCAGGCTTTAAAATGTTCACCAGCAACTTCCGGTGGCGCCATGCTTTGCTAGCAGTCGCAAATTTTTTAGCTCCGCTGAAAAAAATCGTGATTTTTCGCGTTAAAATCGGGTCTGGAGGTCGGGACCGTTTTTAAAAACTTACCGGAGTCTCATGTCGCGGTGCTGATGACGTCATCAGTAAGCGCCGTGAATTTAACGGAGGGAAAGTCATTTTAAATGAAAAGTACGTCTCCAGGTCGGAGCCCACAGAGGAAAGTCACAAAGCAATCGCTGAAGACTCTGGAACATCAAGAAACTGCAAAACGGACCTCTGGAGTTGTTTCTGGAATGGATACACGATCTAAGACTGAGATGACCACAAAAGAGAAAACCGAAATGGAGGAGTTAAAGAACTCGGTAAGAGATTTGAAAAATGACTTGAAAGCTGGAAACATAAATTTGATGGCCGGTAATGAAAAAATACTTGCGGGCATTGGTGCTCTGCAAAAAAGAGTTGATGATGTGCAAGAAGAATTAACGGGGAAAATTAATAAGATGGCAGAAGAGACCACAAAGATGTTTGAGGCTGTGCATGAAACTTTCTGCAAATGTAACTGCAGTGAAAGATATGGAAGCTGTTGTGGAAGAGATGACCGGAGAGATGCAGATGATGAAGTTAGAAATAGACAGCCTCAAGAGCCAACTTACAAAAGTTTCTGATAAATATGTTGACCTAGAAGCTCGCTCAAGACGTCAAAATATACGTATACGTGGAGTAAAAGAGGGAGCTGAGGGGGACAATGCTTGTGAGTTCACTGCCAATCTAATTAAACACGTACTCAAACTACCTGAGGCACCTGTAATTGAAGTAGCACATCGACTACCCAGATTTAAACCAAGATCTCAAGGAGAACATGCCTACCCACGACAGATCATAGTTAAACTTCGGGATATCCCAACAATGGAAGCGCTGATGAAAAAAATCAAATACGGAGAGGAGATGATGTACAGAAATGATTCTATTAAACTCCTACGGGACTACCCTTACGAGATTGTGCAAAAGAGAAGAAAGTTCTCACAGACCAGAGAAGCTCTTTACGGTGTCAAGGGTGTCATATGTGGAGTGTATTATCCGGCCAGGATGCGTATTACTTTCATGGGAAAGTCAAAAACATTTATTAACTCGGTAGAATCTCTTAAATACGCTCAAGAAATCGTGGCCAAGGCAGCAACAAGTGAAGATTGATCACCAAGAAGTCATGAACAAATTAATTTGCTTATTCCCCCAACAAGAATATCACAAGAAAAGTGAAATAACTGAACACCAATCTTTTAAAATTATTACACGCAACAGATTTTCCATGAGACGTGTCTAGACATTATTATCTCCCCTTGAACATTGTGGAATCTAACTCAAGGACACTCTGTGCTCAAACGAGGAAAGACTGTTAACATGGGAGTGACGATCTGATGTGCTGAGAACGAAAAACATCACATGGCTTATATAGTTTTACAAAATATTGAGAATCAATAATAATTAATAATTAACAATACTAATATAGAAATAGCAATTGAAACTGATAAAAAATGTGTTGCCTGCTTTATAACGCAGACAACAGTAATCACATATGTTCCGCAGCTCGAGTGGGGAGGGGAGGAGACTAGGCACCTGGCATAATTCCAGGAGCCTGACTCCGGTTAACCCTTTCAGCGAACAGCTCACTTTTAACAATACTAAAACCAATTCAAAATAGTTAAGAGATAAAGAGTGAGGAATATATGTAACTGAATACATTTGAAGTCAGAATGAAACATATATATATACTGCAACTGGGTGAAATAGAACTGATTTGGAAACGGTACCGACCCCCTAGGTTTTGGGTAATAAAGGCAGCGGGGCTAACTTCATAACATCTACGCCGGAAGCGATATCGATGTTGTACCTCACAAACGAGTGGGACACTCACTACGGTGTTGGAAACTCAGACACCATAAACTTATTTGATATACTTTTTTTTTTTATCACAATACGTCACATCTATGTGGGTTTTTTTCAAGGACAATCGCAGAGGAGAACTACCAAGGAAGTCTATAATAGAAATGCCCCCAAAATAACCAGAGTCCTGAGGTATGAATGCACCATAATAAATAAGATCATCAAAATTGGTAAAAATGTATGACGATAATCAAAAGAAAATGGGAGGAATCACACTATGTAGTTGGAATATAAGGGGTATTAATGAACCTATTAAAAGGGGCAAGATACTAGCTCAGTTGAAATCATACAACACGGACATTTCGTTTCTACAGGAAACGCATCTTAAACATCAAGATCAGACGAGACTGAGGGCGAACTGGATAGGCCAAACATTTCACTCTTCATTCACCTCCAAATCTAGAGGTACTGCAATCATCATTCGTAAAGGAATTCCATTTAAATCAAAGAATACTATTTTAGATAAGGAAGGGAGATACCTTATAGTAGCAGGAGAGATCAATAATACGCCAATTACGCTGGTAAACATATACGCGCCCAATTTTGATAACCCTAAATTTTTTAATAAAATTCTGAATATAATTGCAGAATTTAATTATCAAAATGTTATAATTGGAGGAGACTTTAACTGTGTTTTAGACCCTTATCTAGATAAATCAATGCAAAAACAAAAAGGTAATATGAAATCTAAAACCAGTGAACTTTTACATACATATATGGAAAACACAAATATAGCAGATGTGTGGAGGATTGCAAACCCGACGGGAAGGGATTATTCGTTTTATTCAACGGTGGATAAAACATACTCACGGATAGACTATTTTCTTGTGGATACAAAATTAATTCCGCACACTATGAACCCTAAATACCACACTAATGCGATCTCAGACCACTCTCCGTTAACTTTTGTTTTAAAACTAGAAGGAATGTCTATGAATAAATCGTTCTGGAGGTTTAACTCGCAAATTTTAAAAGACCCACAAGGGAGTATATATCTAAAAAAACAGAAGGATCTATTTTTTGAGATAAATGATACACCAGATATTTCCCCCACGCTATTATGGGAATCCTTCAAAGCATTTATTAGAGGAGTCATTATTTCATTCCAAGCTTATCAAAATAAAAAGAATAAGAATGAACAAAGACATTTAGAAGAACAAATAAAACAATTAGATACAGATAATGCTGAAGATCCAACTATGGATAAACATAATAAAATCCTACTATTGAAATTCAAGCTAAATAAATTACTGTCAGAGAAAGTTATAACATTATTTCAAATCACAAAACAAGAACACTTCGAATTCGGGGACAAACCTCACAAACTTCTAGCACGCCAACTGAAAAAACGGGAAAAAGAGAATGCAATATTAAAGATTAAATCAGACAGAGGGGAATTATTAACATTACCCAAGGATATCAATAAAAGATTTGCTCAATTTTACCAGAATCTATACACATCTAAAACGTTAATAGACAATAATAAAATCTCAGAATTTTTAGATAACTGTAACCTACCACAAATAGAACTGAGGGAACAAGAGGAACTGGGAGCACAAATTACTTCTAATGAGATAGAAGACACAATAAAAACACTAAAGAATGGAAAAACACCAGGACCAGACGGATTCAGTAATGAATTTTATAAATCTTTTTATGACATAGTTACTCCACGATTACAGAAAATGTATACATATGCTTTTAAAGAGCAAAACTTACCTGAAACACTAGCAGAATCAACGATCATATTAAGACTTAAAAAAGATAAAAATATAGAAGAACCAGGATCATATAGAGCTATTGCTTTGTTAAATACGGATCAAAAAATAATAGCGAAAACACTAGCCAGTAGACTAAGCAGGTATGTTATTAGACTAATAAATGAGGATCAAACAGGATTTATACCTAAGAGACATTCATTCAATAATTTGAGACGTTTGCTTAACATAATGCACTCACTTAAATCTCATGACCAAGAGTTATCTATCATCTCACTGGACGCAGAAAAAGCGTTTGATCAAGTAGAATGGGACTATATGATAAAAGTATTGCAAAAATTCCAATTGGGAGAGAACTTCATTGCATGGATAAAACTATTATATAACAAACCTATGGCTAGAATACTAACTAATAATATATTATCCTCGAAATTTGAACTATCAAGGGGCAATAGACAAGGATGTTCATTATCACCGCTGTTATTTGCTTTAGTAATCGAACCCCTTGCTGAAAAAATAAGAACACACCTGGATATTTACGGTTATAATACAAAATATTCAAATAACAAAATATCCCTATATGCCGATGATGTACTACTGTACATCACAAAACCACAAATTAGTATACCAAATATATTAACTTTAATTGAGGACTTTGGATCCTTCTCAGGATATAGAATAAATTGGAACAAAAGTGAAATTATGTCGATAAAACCAAAAGACTCAAAACACCTCAGGAAATTCCCCTTTAAAATAGCTACAGAAAAATTCAAATATTTGGTAATTGAAATTACTAGAAATTACCAGGATATGTTTAAAGCCAATTATAATCCCTTACTTAAGAAATTAAATAATTTGATTAAATTCTGGAAAACACTTCCGATGTCCTTAATAGGCAGAATAAATGCTATAAAAATGATTTTCTTACCACAAATCCTATACCTATTTCAATCAATACCTATATATCTCCCAAAAAAGTTTTTCAAAAAATTGTACTCAGACATTACAAATTTTATATGGGATTATAAATCCCATAGAATACAAAGGGCACACCTTAATAAACGAAAAGAGTTGGGGGGGTCTAGCGCTCCCTAACTTTATGTATTATAATTGGGCAGTAAATATTAAAAATATGATTCACCTGCTGGACAATTCTGCCCAGCAGGCGGACTGGATTGTAATGGAAAAAGGGGACTGCTCCCCGAGTAATATAGGAGCGATTATTCTCTCTCCAATAAATTTGAATAATAAAAATTATAATAAAAATCCAATTATATATAGCACAATTAGAACATGGAAACAAATAAAACAGAATCTAAAATTAAGAAACCTATCTCTCTCAATACCAATAGTTAATAACCCATCGTTTAAACCTTCAACCATAGACAAATCATTTATACAATGGGAAAGAATGGGAATCAAAATGCTCGAAGATCTGTATGAATTGGGAAAATTACTATCATTTCAACAACTACAACTGAAATATAATTTGAAAAATAACCAATATTTTAAATATCTACAAATTCATGATTATCTGAAAAAATACACAAAAGACTATCATAATATGCCTTCCGACTTACTAGATGAAGCAATGAAGACAAAGGCGGATTCAGCTAATCTAATATCGTACTTACATAATATCATTTTAAACATAGAAATACCCACAACAGATGGAATTAGAAGAGACTGGGAACAAGAATTAGCTATAAAAATTTCAAAAGAGAGCTGGGATAACCATTTATTACAGGTGCATAAATGTTCGATCAACGTACGACATACGCTCATCCAATTCAAAACATTACATAGACTATATTATTCAAAAACTAAATTAAATAAAATCTTTCCTAATGTTTCACCAATCTGTGATAAATGTCTATGTCAAGAAGCTACCATAGCGCATTCTTTTGTTTTTTGTACAAAAATCCAAAAATTCTGGTATGAAATATTTGATATTTTTTCAAAATTAATAAAAATAAAACTGGTACCAAAACCAGAATGGATCATTTTTGGAATATCGGAAGGTATCCCTGAATTAAACGTGTATCAGAAGAATTTATTCAATTACGGGCTAATAATGGGGAAAAAAGCTTATACTTAAATTCTGGAAAAATGCGCCCACACCAACAATAAAAATGTGGACATCAAATATGTTTGAAACATTACATCTGGAAGATATGAGATTCCTCTTAGCAGGTAAAGCAGACCAATTCCAAAAGACGTGGTCTACGTTTCTGGACCTATTACAAGCATGAGGTGCAATAGTAATTTAAAAAATAAATAAATAAAGAAATGGTATCAGGACCTGGTAATGGGAGGTAAAACAACAAAAACAGACTTGGTTGGTAGTCCCCTTCCTGCGATTGTTCCTACTTTCTTTTCCTTTCTTTTCTAGGGCCTACTTTCTTACTTTACTTCCTTCTCTAACTTCTTTTCTAAGCGGCTTTCTTTTCCCAACACTCTCTTCCACTTCACGACTCTTGCGCACTTTCTTTACTTTTCTTACTTCTATCTTTCTCTTAAAGCTCAAAAAAATGAAGCGGTATAAAAAATGTATTAAGATATATGTGTTGTGTATTACTGTAATTTACCGTACTTCTAATAAAAATAATTTAAAAAAAATATATAAAATGTTCACCAGCAACACCTCATGGCAGAAACCTATTTTTAAATTCATCCCCTTCAATTGGGCTGATGGAGCTCTGTGAACAATGATTCCATTTGAAACCCCCACTTATCTGCCCTTCGATATTCAGAATGTTATTCACTTTTCCTTCTGGATAATACTGTAATGAAGTGTGAAAATGTCTGGAGGTTTAATACAGTAGACATTTCACCTGTGATTCTGCTGATGGATGTTCTGAGCTGAGGGTCATTTTGTATTGGTTTCTAATATTGACACCAGCCACATGAAAGGGGTTTCCTCCCTTCATGAAAATAGGTTGCCTCAAGACAAAGTTCATTCATTTTTCTTTAAAACGAAATGTGAAATGCGCGCGTGGAACTAACGTGCTGCTGGAATACTTCCCAACTACTAAACGTTATTATATTATAACTACACCCTACTTTCAATTTTTTATTCAATAGAATAATGCATTTTCCAATGAATCGTGTTCATTTAAATGGGGCGTGGGAAGCAAAACCACGGAGTTTAAAGACGGTGTGGGTACTGCGATGCTTATGCTGGATAAGGAGCACAGAAATGGGCCTGGTAAGTTGATGGGGAGCACATATAAACCAGGGTCCCAGTGATTATTAAGGGATCGTGAGTGCTGCAGAGAGGAGGAACTGATGGAAGCAGACCCGGTGAGTGGACTTCAGCACAGAAATCGTAACCTCTTGAGAGGAATGTGAACACTTTGTGAATAGAAGGAATTGCAGAACCGAAGCCTGGATGAGTGGAAGGGAAACACAGTAATCATCACGGGATGAAACTGAATATTAGCTAATTATGGAATAACTACATTTATTATCTTTTATCTCCCTTGCAACTGCATGAGATGCAACACCTGTCCCTATACCTCCTCCCTCGACTCTGTCCAAGGTCCCCAACAGTCTTTCCAGGTGAGGCAGATGTTCACTTGCACCTCCTCCAACCATACTACTGTATCCACTGTTCCAGGTGTGAACTATATATCGGCGAGACCAAGCGCTGGCTCGGCGATTGTTTCGCTGAACACCTCCGCTCAGTCCACCAAAACCTACCTGATCTCCCAGTTGCAAAACACTTTAAGTCCCCCTCCCATTCCCACACTGACCTTTCTGTCCTGGGCCTCCTCCATTGTCAGAGTGAGGCCCAGTGCAAATTGGAGGAACAGCACCTCATATTTTGCTTGGGTAGCTTACACCCAAACGGTATGAATATTGACTTCTCTAACTTCAAGTAACCTTTGCCTTCCCTCTCTCTCTGTTCCTCCTCCTTCCCAGTTCTCCGACTAGTCTGATTATCCTCATTTACATTTTATCTCTGTTTGCTTTGTTGTTACTTTCTCCTAGCTAACAATGATCTATTCTACATTTTCCTTGATCTGCATCCCCTTTGTCTTGTTTTCATACCTTACATTTCCTTATCTCCATATCCCCCTCTCCCCTGATTTAGTCTGAAGAAGGGTCTTGACTCAAAATGTCACCCATTCTTTCTATCCAGTGATGCTGCCTGTCCCGCTGAATTACTCCAGCATTTTGTGTTTATCCAATCTCTTGTTCTGTCTCTCCCTCTGCTATCATCTCTGCGATTGAAATTAACCTTGTAAACTTCCTATCCCAGTTGTAAGGCAAAGTCCAAGACTTTCAATGTAAACTACTGCTCTTACTACAAATGCCCTCTGACTTGCCAAGTATTTCCTCTGTTTACTGCTTCTATTTCAGAAGTTGGTCAAGTGAGAACAAAGCTAAGTGCCAAAATCTTTTATGCTCTGCTGAAATCGTAAATCATTTTGAATCCAGAGCTTCAGCAGTTTGCCACAGGTCACCCGTGCAAACAAAAATATCATTGTTGCGAAACACTTTAACTCCCCCTCATATTTCCACACTGATATTTTTGTCCTGGGCCTCCTCCAGTGTCAGAGTGAAGCCGTGTGCAAATTGGAGGAACAGCACATCATATTTCGCTTGGGCAGCTTGCACCCCAACGGTATGAACATTGACTTCTCTAACTTCAAGTAACCTTTGCTTTTCCCCTCTCTCTATCCCTCTCCCTCCCCAGTTCTCTGACCAGTCTGACTGTCTTCCTGATTACATTTTATCTCTGTTTGCTTCTCCGAGCTAACAATGATCTATTCCCCATTTTCCTTCAACTACTTCCCTTTTGATGTCTAGTTTTGACACCTTCCCTTTCCTTATCTCCGTGTCTCCCTCTCCCAAGACTTTCAGTCTGAAGAAGGGTCTCGTCCTGAAACGTCACCCATTTCTTCTATCCAGAAATGCTGCCTGTCCTGCTGAGTTGCTGCAGCATTTTGTGTCTATCTTCAATTGTTTTCAATTATCTTTGAATATCAGATACCTTCAAAAACAGTGCAAATGCCTTTGGAAACAGCTTACATTTTGGATTTGGATTTGGATTCAATTTATTGTCATTATCTCATAAGAGACAACTAAATGGATTTTCCTTACAATCATGTAAAATTAAAAAAATTAAATTAAAAAAAAAACCAAAAAAAACCCATGGGATGGTCCATGGGCGGGGGTCTGGTTCTGTTGCTTGAGGCTTGCTTATCACCAGCAGCTCTCATGGAAGGGCCACCACAGTAGATGCTGTCTTGGAATTAGACCAGAAACTATTCAACCCATCCTGCGAATGGTCCAAATGACTTATGACTTGAAATTGGCTAAGAAAACATTCTTAGACGTAATTGCAGTATAATTATTTTAAAGGGTCATGTTGGCATGAAAGTGATGGATAACCAATATGTTGGTTATTGATTGATTAAGATGTCATCACCTCTACTGCTAATCAGCTCAACTTTCAAATTACATTTGCATTTAGTACTGATTGTTGCTCAAGTGCTTCACAGTCAAAGTGGAAAGCAATTTCACAAGTTTTTGGAGTAGAATTGGGCCATTCGCCCATTGAGTCTACTCCGCCATTCAATCATGGCTGATATCTGCCTCCTAATCCCATTTTCCAGCCTTCTCCCCATAACCCTTGACACCCATTCTAATCAAGGATTTGTCTATCTCTGCCTTTAAAATATCCACTGACTTGGCCTCCACAGCCCTCTGTGGCAATGAGTTCCACAGATTAACTACCTTCTGACTAAAGAAGTTCCTCATCACCTCCTTTCTAAAAGAACACGCTTTAATTCTGAGACTATGACCTCTGGTCATAGACTCTCCTACCAGTGGAAACATCATTTCCATATCCACTCTATGTATGCCGTTCATTATTAGCACACTAACCTTTAACTATTACTGCTGGTCAGCAATAAAACATTATAATAATCAGATCGGGAATCCTGAGGATTTGAAATGTGCTACATAAGTGAACGAGGCCACAGCAAAGTCTGGTAGATTTGTTATCTACTGAAAGATTCTGCATTATAATAAAAGTTGATTTTCATTTAGTGATTTTTTTTTCCAATGGGAACCAAGAAACTTATATTTAGTTCCATGCTTCTTTTAAAAATCAGTCATGCAGGTAACTTAAAATCTGTATCTATGTAACTGCAGCATCTGTGAATGAAATTATTTAAATTTCATAATAAGATGTAATTATGTTTAGATTGTCTGCTGTTATTTGTGTAAATCAAGTATTTATGTGACAGACTAAATTGTAACAAGTATACCTTATCCAGAATTTGAAATTGATTTTAACATTTAGCCAACTTAAACCAATCCTGCCACAATGTCTCCAGAGCTCAGTTGAACAAGTGTCTCTAGTATTGCACTTTGTCCATGTTTTTATGGTGTTGTATAACACTCCTGGAAAATGCATGTACTCAGTGATAAATTAACTATATATGTGTGGCTGGGCTGAATGCATGTGAATTATGAAGGATAGTCAAAATCTGGCACTTAATTTGAGATGATTAAGTTCTATCTGCACTTTCTCAGGTCCTGGAGAAATTTTTCATATGCATTTCTATATTAGATGGTGAATTGCGGTTCACCAGCATTTTGTCTGCGGTACCCAGCCGCACTGTGACGGACTGTGGGTCGGCAGCGCACACACACACACATGGGGCCGGGTGGAGCAGAGTTGGGGACAGTCTGGTCCCTCCGCACACCCAGAGTCACTGACCGCGATACACCGCCACTGGACCCCATCCCCCACACCAGGGTGATTCACACCCCCCCCGGACCCCAACCAACACACGGGGTGATCACCCCCCCGACACCCACACCGTGTGATTCACCCCACCCCCGGCCGCGGGGACAGACGGCTCGGGGCATTGGCAGCCATAGTAAATCGCTTTTAAAACATGGGGCAGGCCGATGACAAGTGTGCATGACAACGAACAATTTTATCACCCGGTGTGGGTGTCGGGGAATGAATCACCCCGTGTGTGGGTCAGGGTCTGGGGGGGTGAATCACCCTGGTGTGGAGGTTGGGGTCCGGTGGCGGTGCATCGTGGTCAGTGACTCTGGGAGGGCGGAGGGACCAGACTGTCCCCAACTCTGCTCCACCCGGCCCCATGTGTGTGTGTCCGCTGCTGACCCACAGCCCGTCGCAGTGTGGCCGCACGGGGGAGACGAGGCGGAGGGCAGCCGTGGGAGAGTGGGGGCTGTCCCGAGGGATGTGCTCCTTCGGCCGCTTACTCCTTGGTGCTCGGGTTCAGAGTGCCCAGTCACCCTCCAGCTCCGGGCGGTCTTGTGTGGGAAAATGACCCCCACCCTCCCGTCTCCCCCGGCCAATGATGTGATGGACGCGGGGGTCTGGACCAATCGCTGACAAGTCCCGCCCCACCCCCCCCAGGGACGTGATGTCCGTTATTTGGCTTCTCGACACAGCTGCCTTTCGCTGAGTTGGCTTCTGGGCGACGCGGCCTTTCGGTGAGTTGGCGTTTCCGCATAGCGGCCTTTCGGTGAGTTGGCTTTTAGGTGTCCCGCCCTTTCGATTAGTTGGCTTTTAGTCGTCCCACGCTTTTGGTTATTTGGCTTCCACTTTGTTTAGGCTTCTCATCCTTCGACGCCACGTCTGCACACGTTTGGCTGCAGTGTATGAATGAGCTGGAATTTGCTGATTACTGAGAACAATTTAGGCATTTGAAATGATAGTAAAGGGCCTGTCCCACTGCGGGGACCTAATTTGCGAGCGCAGAAGAGTTTAGGAGAGTATGAATAAGTGTCATGGTCGTGTTATATCGCCAAAGTAGAACACCTCCTTCGACCTTCCTCGACTATGTAGAGAACCTCCTACGAATATGTTGAAGACCTCCTTCGACTATATAGAAGACCTCCTTCGATCTCCTTCGACCTCCTTCGACTATGATGAAGACTAGCTTCCACTAGCTTCGGGAAAATTGGACACCAACTAGTGGAGAGTGAAGACGACCTCCTTCGATCTCCTTTCGACTATGTTGAAGACTATCTACGACTACCTTAGACTACCTTCGACTACCTTCGACTACCTTCGATTACCTACGAACAACATGCCGACCTACTACGACCTACTTCGACTAAACCGATCTTTTTGTACTCGCGGGCATTTTTCAGCATGCTAAAAAAAAATTGGCAACTTAACAGAGGCCTCGAGTACGTGGGGACTACTCTCGAGCATGGAGGAGAGTTACAAAGACCTCCTAGGACCTCGTGTCGACCATGCTGCGAGTACGAGTCGAGCGCAAACTCTTCTAAACTCGCCAATTAGGTCGCCACCGTGGGATAGGCCCTTAAGACTTGCTGCTACAGTTGGAACATCAAACATGTCAGTATGTTCTTCTGCTGTTGGGCGTATTAGAAGGATCTGTAACCATCTTGCAACTTTGTGCCAAGGTGTACTTGCAGAGGAACTGGCCTTGTTTCGAGAAGTCAATACTGAAAGATCTTGTGAGCTTGTGGTTTATGATTTGCTCCAGTTCCCTTCTCCATACATGCTCCATCTTCATTGATCTGTATTCTCAGTTGTTACTGTGGTTGTTAATGTATGCATGTCAATTTGATATTTGTTGGCTCATTATTAGATCAGGTTACAGGGATCGAGTCAGAAAAACTACATTCCAGTACAACCCTTTGCCTCCCATCAACAACTTAATCGGATCCAGTTTGCTGAAGCCCTGCTGACCCAGTTTCCCCTAATTTTCTGGAACAGTCTACCATGTGGTACCTTGTTAAAAGCCTTGTTAAAGGCTAATGCTACTATGCCTACTAGATTGTCCTCATCAACCTCCTCAAAAAACGCAATCAGATTTGAGAGGCAGATTTGCTTTGCATAAACCATACTGACTCCCTCTAATCATATGATCATTAATTATATCTCTGATTTTTTTTCTTCCAAGAGTCTCTCCACTACTGATATAAGAGTCACTGGTTTGTAGTTTTCTGGCTTATCTCTATCACCCTTCTTGAATATGTGAACATTTGTTGCCTAGTCCATTGGTACCTCACTCATGGATAAAGATGATGCATACACCTCCATCAGCCCCCCGATAATCTTCACCAATGCCCATAACACGCTTGGATAGATTTCATCAGGCCCTGTGGATTGGTCAGTCTTAATATGCATCTATACTTTTAACACTTCTCTCCTGATACCCACATGTTCCAAACGACTAGCATATCTATACATAACAATCTCTGATCTTGTTATCTTCCAGTTGGGTGGTCATTCTATTTGCGCAAAAACGTTACGCGATAGCACTACGATTTTTCGCCAGCTTACTCACCGTTCTCCTATGATGCGATTGCACCGTTTTGTTCTGATCGGTGGACTAATGTAAACGCGAGCGAGGTTTAAAAATCTTAAAAACCGCGCGGGCGCAGATCGATCTCTCCTGCCGTTCAACGCTGTGTGGATTGGTCTTTTCTCCTGTCACTCCGAGGGACGGTCCGCCCCTTCTTGCACCATCGCGTCTTTACTGGAGCTGAGGGAGGCCGTGGGAGGTTTCCAACCGGACACAATTTTCGGAGGGACTGTAAATAGCACGGCCCAGCGTGGGAAATGTCGCCGAACGGAAAGCAGAGAATCTTATCCCGGCGGAGGAGAACATCCAGCGACCAGCGACCAGCAATCCGGCACCCGACAGCCCCCGCCTGAAGCCATCCCCCTTCCCCTCTGGTCCCCCTCGCTGGCTCCTGACCCCCTCCCCCTTGATACCCCCATCTTTTCTTCGAGCTCTATCCCACCCGCCCCCACAACCACCCCCCCCGCCCACACCCTCCCCTTCCCCCTCCCCCCACCCACTCAGCCCTCCCCCCGCCCACACCCCCTCTCTCCGGCTCCACAATGCTGCTGCCCCCCCTCCCTTCCCCCCACACACACCCCGCCAACACACACACCCCCCCTCCTCCAGACACACACACCCCTCCACTCCACACACACCCCTCCCCCACACCCCCCCACTCTTCCCCCCTGAAGCCGGTGGGGAGTGGCAGCGGTGCGCCACGGCAGCGACAGGCCACAGCCACGGAAGCGGTAGGCCATGACAGCGATAGGCCATGGTAGCCCCCGCCTGAAGACGTCCCCCTCCCCAGCTGAAGGACGCTGCCCCTCACCCCAACGGAACCCGACAGCCCCTGCCTGAAGCCACCCCCATCCGCCGGCTGCGGACGCTCACCACCGACAGCCCCCGCCTGAAGCCATCCCCCTCCGCCGTCTGCAGGATGCTCCCCTCCGACAGCTCCCGTCTGGCCGTCCCCCTCCCCCACCTGTAGGATGCTTCTCCCACAGCCCCTGGCAGCGGTAGGCCATGGCAGCAGTAGGGCACGGCAGTGCTTCCCCCCTCCTCCCTACCGGCCCCCGACAGCCCCGCCGGAAGCTATCCCCCTCCCCTGGCTGCAGAACGCAACAAGAGATGCAACAAGGAAGAATGGACTGAATAAATCTCATCTTTAACGTTTAAATTGTTGTTATATTTTAAGAGTTATTCACATTTTAAGCTTTAATAAATCCCTTTTCCACTTGCCCTGCCCATCACCTGTGCCTGTGCAGTAATACCTGCGTGTTCTACATCACAATGAGAACCCAATGGGCGGGAATGGCTGCGCCGCCGGAGAGCCGCTAAGAGTGGATGGCGGGGGGGGAGGGGTGAGGGGGCATGGAGTGACTATTTGGGGGGGAGGACAAGAGGCGGAGTGGGAGGGGAGGGGGGGATCAGGGGCGTCACAACGGGAACATGTCAGCCATGCCTGCGCAGTTAGGGGCTATGGGTGAATGGTGGAATATTGCATTGGGGGAACAGGTTGCATTGGGGGAATGGGTGAGAGGTGGAATATTGCATTGGAGAATGGGTTTCATTGGGGGAACCAGGCCTCCCGTGTGACAGGGACCCAACGTGTCCCACATAGTCTAGAAACTCTTCTAATTCTTCATCCTCCCCATCTTTGTTCCTGGCGAAGACTGATGTGAAGAATTCATTCAGACCACCAAAACATTAATTCAGGACACCACATTTACAGTTGATAAAATGTGGAAAACAAAATGGAAGTCTTATTTTAGTTTAGTTAGAGATACAGTATGGAATCATCGAGTCCACGCCGACCAGCGATCCCCAAACTTTAACACTATCCTACACAGACACTAGGAACAATTTTCCAACTATACCAAACCAATTAACCTACAAACCTGCACATCTTTGGAGTGTGGGAGGAAACCAGAGATCCCAGAGAAAACCCATGCAGGTCACGGGAAGAACGTACAAACTCCATACAGACAATCACCCGTTGTCAGGATCGAACCTGGGTTTCTGGTGCTATAAGGCAGAAGGTCTACTACTACGCCACTGTGCCACCTCTTGTCTTGCAATGAAATTAAATATACAGCTCACTCCCCGGCAGCAGTAAATGTTTATGCTCTGCAGACAGCCATAGTACTCTGTGCAATAGCTACAAAGATATCCGCAAAATTATATGCATACCAAAAACCTGATTCTGCTCCCTAATTTAAATCAAGTTTTCAGGTCAGCTTCATTCTCCATTTAATGCCATGTTGGGAATTTTTTACTGCACCATGAGCAGATGTTACATGTAATAAATTCTTGTACAGTTCTGTGATTAAAACCCTAATAATAAGAGAAAAAAGAAACCTCTTACGTCATTATCTCTGGAGAAGATATCCTTGGATAGTGGCATTACGAATCAACATAGAAAGTGTATTTAGATATTATTTAATTAGAGTTTCCTTATAATGATCTATTGATATAATGATCTGTAAAGAAGCAGTAGTGTGTACATTTGGAAATCTTAGATTTATTCTACTTACAGTAATTGTATTTGTCTAAGGTGTGATTTATTTTTTCATACACTAATGAGATCTCTTCCCCAGCACAATATTTTCTTTTACTTTTTGGAAAACCCTTTTTAATGTTGAACATGAAATGATGATAGAATATGTTGCAAGGCTGTCAGACATCTCTCCCTGGTTCAGCAGCAAGCCAGATCCAGTGCGCAACATTAGGTTGTTAATTGTCTCGTCATTCTGAAAATACAGAACATAAATAAATATGTGGATGTTAAATACCTGATCTAAATTATCTGCACTCACTGTTCAATGCGCTCATAATATTTTATAGAAGGTGACCATCCTTGGTTTAATGCATGGCATGCTGAAACTTAAGATATCTGCAAGTCTTATTCATTCTTAAGGAATGGAGTATCAAAGTTGGCAGTTATTGCCAAGTCTATTAGTCTTTTGTAATTTTTCATAACAATCTTTTTCTTTAAGTGTTGCAATTTATTTGGGGAAAACATTGATATTGTGTTGTTGGTGGAAGTTCCAGGATTTTTGACCCAGCAACAATGAATGAAAAGCAGTCTATAGTTGTGTGGGAAGGAACTGCAGGTGCTGGTTTATACTGAAGATAGACAAAAAATTCTGGAGTACCTCAGCGTGTCAGTCTCTGGAGGAAAGGAATAGGTGACATTTTGGATGGAGACCCTACTTTTGAAGAAGCTGAGTCTGAATCTTAGACTCTCGATCTGAAGAAGGGTCTCGACCCGAAACGTCACCTATTCCCTTTTCTCCAAATATGCTGCCTGTCCAGCTGAGTTACTCCAGCTTTTTGCATCTTTCTTGTCTGATTTGGAAGTGAAGAAAAAAGATTTAATATCCTCATACACTTGCTTTTTAAAAAAAGTTTTGAAGTATCTGTAAGGTGCTGCAATACATCTTCTGGATAATAATTGCAGACACAATATATTAATGGTGAAGGGCATGGATTAATTCAATTGGTAAAGTGCTAATCAAGTGGACTGTTTTGTCAATTTACGAAGATGACAAGTTTTATTTTAAGTTTCCAATCCGAATCTTCTACTTTAGCATCTTTTTAACCACTGCCCATTTTCAAAATTAAAGCTAATACTCTATCAAAGTCGGCATTTTCCTGCAGTTTCTTCCCACACAACTATACACTACTTTTCATTCATTGTTGCTGGGTCAAAAATCCCAACAACACAAGGTAAATGTTTTCCCCAAATAAATTGCAGCACTTAAAGAAAAAGCTTGTTATGAAACGTTATAAAAGACTAATAGACTTGGCAATAACTGCTGACTTTGATAGTCTATTAGCCGACTGTACACTATTTAAAGAGGAATCAACTCACCAAGGAAATGATTGACAAAGAATTTGACATTTTAATGACATTTATGTTTTTTCATGGAACAATCCTCATAGTTCATATATATCATCTTAATAGTCAATATGCTCCAACAATAATCACCAACAAACAATTTACACAAACTTCTTCTTTGCGAGTCCATCTTGTTACAAATGTTGGCCTCGCTGTCATTGTCCATCCTGAAAGGACGCAAGCTTCCGGCATCAATCAGTGGAAGCCATCACTTGTCGCAGTAGATGATGGTGGTGGCAGAATTAGCTCCGGATACTTCCAGTTTCCAGCCCTGCAACGTGGACGCTTCTACTATGGGGCCTACACACACTAAAACACCTTTGAATTCATCAGCTTCAACTATGCTCAAATGAAACACAAGGGACTTTTGCTCTGAACGTGTGAAAACTGCTAAAAACAGAGAATGCTTTAAAAAGTATTATCTTTCTTATTTCTGAACAAACCCACGTTTTATCAATAAAAACAAGCTCAGCCATGAATCAACACAATCAGAAAATGCATTAAATAATTTCAGATTAAATTTTAAGATGTTCTTTTTATATATTAAGATTGGTGATGTCAAATTAAATAGCACAATGAAAGGTCAATGACCTGAAAAGTTGACTCTGTTTCTCTTTCGATCGATGTTGGTGAACATGATGTGTTGTTCTATTATTTGCTGTATATTACAAAAAAAAATCTTCAAGTTTATAAAGTTTTCTAATTCTCTTAAGATACATTAGGATAATTCTTAATAATTTGAAGAAAGTTTACACTAAAAATATAAAAAACATGATTTTGTCCTTTTCACCTTAGAGAATTAGTTTAATGCTTTAAGTCTTCTTGAAATAACCACGATTAACAGAAATATCCAACTGTGAAAACTGCCTTTTGTGTGGCATTCTGAAAATCAGCGAAAAATAATCCAGAAGTTCACACTCTGCCAAAAATAACTTGTTCCTGCATTTTACACATTTTTGCACTCGTTATGTTGGTATAAAGCAGATTCTATCAAAAAGCAAGTTCAATTGCATGCACACTCCATGCCCTTGTTTACATACAGCATAAACTTCTCTGTAAAATTTGTTTGTTTAGCATACAATTATAATCAATTAGATGCAAAAATTAAAAATTGACCAACTTCTTTTGTGATAATAAAATGTATTTGCAAATATATTCCTACATTTTTTGGGATGAGATTCATGGTTTTGGATCGTGAAGTATTAATAGCCTTTTATATGCTACTAATCCCCCAACTGTCATCATAAAATTGAAACAATTAAAATAATTTAAACAATGGCTCCATGCTGGAGTTCTTTAGAAATGCTAGCACAGTTTTGCTTGTTACTTCAGAATGGATTTGCGAACTGCAATTTTTAGCAGATTACTTTTTGATGGTGCAGCAAGGTAACTTCGGTCTCAGGCTATCGGAGGTAAAAGCAGGAACAGGCCACATGGCCTTTTTGTTGAAATATGGGTTCTGCTGGAATATGGGCTGATCCTGTGAACCAAGACTGCTTTAATGTTCTAACCTCACGTCTGTTGGTTCCTTTACTCCAAAATTCCACCAGCCTGAGCCTTAAATATGAGTCTGAAGAAGGGTTTCGGCCCGAAACGTTACCTATTTCCTTCGCTCCATAGATGCTGCTGCACCCGCTGAGTTTCTCCAGCATTTTTGTGTACCTTAAATATACTCAATGACTTGAGGATCCACAGCCATCTGGGCAGGAGAATTCTCCACAGAGGAAAGACATTTATGTTCAATGCAGTTCTGAAAGGCAAACCTGTCTGCAATCACACTCCTTGATCTCAACAGCCGTCTCAGAATCGACTCTGTTGAGCCCTTCTGGGACATTAAACATTTTGATCAAATCACTGCTTTACTTTCAAACTCTGGTGAATGACAGTCTGTCCTGTGCAGAAGTTTCTCATCAGACAAACGTGTGCTCCCTTTCCACACTATCATAAATTAATATGTTGCCATTTAAAAAAAAAGTGTTATTCTGTTTCTGCTGCTAAAGTGAATAACCTCACCTTTACCAATTGATTTATATCTATCATCTTTCTGACTCACACTCTTTGCATCCTCCTTAAGGATTACTTATTGTTAACTCATTGACAAAACTATTTCTTATGCAGTTTTCCTTATTTATCAGATCATATATTGTATGGTTACTGTCCTCTTGAGAGGCAGTTGAGGGGCATTGTGAGACTTGAAACACAGTGGGGGGGGGGGGGGGAATGAGAATGCTGGGAATCTTATCAGGATGGGGAATTTCTTTGGAGAAGAAACTAGCAACATTTCAACCATAATCTTTTGAGAGAACTGTAAAATTGAGATATACATTATCTTTTAAGATGCAGAGAAAGGCAGGAGGGGAGGAAAGAGGAAAAGAGAAAGGCATTTGGGGGTTGAAGACTGGAGAAAGTAAATGACAATATGTGAAGTGCGTGTTGAATAAAAGATGAATAAAGAAACAAGAGACCAGTTTCGAGGAGATTCAAAGAGGAGGTGGAATCATTATCTCAAGTGAAAATGCATAAATGAGCACGTGAAGCATTGATAATATCCTTGTGCATTGATAATATCTGCTATACCCTCAGTCAGAATTTGGAGATTTTTTTTCATTCGCCCAAACTTGTTAATATTCTTACGTAAGTACTGTCTCATTTGAAGAGGTCATGATGGTTTGGATACTGCTGTCATGAGACACAATTGGTCTAATCAATGATCATTACAGACATAACCCTGTTGGAGATCAAGTGATCTATCTGATGAGATCTTGAACTCAGAGGATGTCTCAGTTCTGCAAGCAGTTACTGCCAGAAAGAATTCATGATGAAGTTTGAAACTCAAGATGTTTCCATTTTCCCCTTAACCTATACCAGTGGGAACTATTTGGATAACCATTCATTCACTGCCTTGCTTATTCAAGTGGCAGTCCATTTCATAAATGTCAAGAGTGCTTCAAATTGCCAAACCATTCAAATCATTACTCTTTTATTTTGCTTGAGTAAAGTTATTAGACCAGGGTCAAGGGCTCAGAATTATTGTCGTTGGTGCTTGTTGATTCGGTCTCTTTTCATTCCACTAACTATTTTGATTCTCTTGAGGGGTTCCTTGTTTTGGGGGTTAGTCCGAGTGAGTCCTCTTAGGTGTAGGTTAACTTAAGGTATAACTGGTAGCAAATGTTGTGCTCCATTCCGTTGAAGAATGCAAAATGTCAACAAGTTCCCCAATTAATAATCAGTACGATCTTTACTCATACAATATTGAAGATAATGAAAAATTATTGAACATTTAATTTTATTTTACTCAATGGATTAATGTTCTGCAGTGTATATATAAACATTATACTACCAGAAGTCAGAGAAAGTCACAGGTTTTCTGTATTCCTTAACCACTGATGAATTCCAACAAGATTCAATTAAATGACTTTGACATCCTGACACATTGGAAAACATAAAAAATAAATTAAAATAAATCACACGTAAGCACTTTACTATGAGCAGAAATATTAAAAGAGTTTAATAAGCACCTAGTGCAGGTTCAATTAATAGGTCCCTGTAGGAGCAAAATGGAAAGGGCACGCGGAGTTGGTATTCGAAGTAAAGGGTGATTTATTAAAACTGGTGCGCACCAGGAGACCAGTCAAAGTTCCTCCCAAAGTGTGACTTTGATATGGTCTTTATATTCTCAGATGACAAGATTACTCAGAAATTTGACAGTATGATTGTGTCTTAATTACAGAAACTTGACTGACAATAAAACAAGGTCTTGCACAGAAAGTTGACAAACAGTAAAACAAGATCTTGCACAGAATGGAACTCAGAAAGACTTAACTATAGGTGACAAACAGAATGAGATGATTATCCACAAGCCTAACTTTGTTAACACTAGATCCAATTTTCAGTTACAATGATGGGTGTATGCTATAACATAATCAATGTTCCTGAAACTTGGAGGTCATCACCGATGCATTCCATGTCTCTACTTTTAAGCTTTGTCAGTGGTTCCCTGTCACCACATTAGGCACAATCCACATCGTTAATTACTAATTATTAGCCCTCACTATTCTTTACTCTACAACAACCCCCCAGCCTTAACTGTTGAAAATTCACCTATTTTATCTGTCACCAGACTGGATGAGGTGAGCACCAGCAAAGCTCTCCAGGTTTGGACAGTATTTCCATGCATGGGACTTGCTGACACTTACCAAGGTGGGGGAAAGATGGGTCAGAGGGGATGATGGCAGTTCTCATTCTCTCCCTCTCCCTCTCCCTCTCCCTCTCCCTCTTATTCTGCCTCTCTCTCATTCTCTCCCGCTCGCTCACTCACTTTAACTCTCACTCTTTCTGTCTCACTCACTGTCTCACTGACTGTCTTTTGCTGTCTCTCTCTCTCTCTCTCTCTCTCTCTCTCTCTCTCTGTCTCTGTCTCTGTCTCTCTCTCTCACTGATTCTCTATGTCTGTCTCTCACTGTCTCTGATTCTGTCGAGGAAATTGACAGAGGAAAATCAAAAGAAAAACGCAGACTTCGAGGTTTGCTTCAAGAGACTTTATTGCATGATATCTTGGAGAGATAGTGGCAGTCCTCTGTCTTTGCAGCAGAATTAGCCGACAGTTATACAGTGCAATGAACAACTTGTTTTTCTTAGACACAACTATATGAAAATATATTTCATCCTTGGCTATATGTTTTCCTGTTATTACTATCTACAACATGGGTCTTAATTATTTCATTAGTCATAATATACTTTTTGTTTATGTTAATCTTATTCAACAACAGATAGTTAATACAAGTCAAACATAATACAAGGGCATCTTGACATTATTCTATCTCATCTTTCAAGCAGACTGCACCACTGCCCCCTCTCCGAGCCAATCATAAGCCCCCATTTACTGCAACGTTTCTATGCTACTAGCTGTAGTGGGCACAGGTGGTCTACCCTGCTACTGCTCTGCTGCTTTTGATCACAATAGTTACTGACATTACATGGTTAACTATTGTGATCCAGCATTCTGTAACTTTCCACTGAGAAACAGGCTTCCTTATCTATGTCCTAATTTGTTGTGCTTTATTCACCATGTTACGCATTCCAAGACAAGGGATAATGCATCTGAAACTTGTTTTGCCAAATTCCCATGATCTTCCTCTGCACCTGGTCCACGAGAGATGCCAATTGCCACATCCGCACACCCTTTCGTTACCTTGTTTAATTCCAATCAAAATTAAGTAAATTAAAATTTTAATCTTTTCTTCTACATTTCCCTCCTTGTTGATCTTTATGATCAACACATATTATAGTTTCATTAATTAGGCGCAAAAATGGAGGCATATGTGTCCGATTATAATCTGGTTGGAACCAGTCCTTTTTTACCTTCATCCTGTTTCTCGTAACTAACTAGATGCCGCACTTCGCCCTCATATCCTCTATGATCCCATACAATGTTAGTATATCCATAAGTATTTAATACTACAAAGATAGATAATAAGGAATATGTCTTCATTTTGACACAAAAAAATCTTCTTACAGCTCTTGAGTTTCCTTCTCTTCGAGGGTTCCATCTGAGTGATGCAGTTTACATCTGGTGGCCTGTATACAATTGGGTTTCCCCTTTACTTTTACTGCTGTTCGTGTTGTTAGCAGCACCAAATATGGTCCTTTCCACCGAGGAGAGAAAGAATCTTTGTTCATTGCTCACACATGAACCTGATCTCCTGGTTTAAATGGGTGCATATTTCCTTCTGTTGGAGGGACCTGTGCCTGCTTTACTTCTTCATAGATGTTGCTAGCTGTTTCACACATGGCCTGGACATATCTTAAGGATTTTTCATCATTCCAGATCAGGGCTACCTTTTCAGGAATCATCGGGGTCGGGTTCCTAGTGTCATAGGTCGACCCATCAATATCTCGTGGGGTGTTAGGCCCGTGTTTCTATTTTTCTGATTTCTAAGGGCATACATTATACTGAGTGTGGCCACAACAACCTATTGGCGTCTGGCCACAACAACCTATTTTGTTAGCATACTTTGGCCTTACTTTTATTTCCCCATTTACTCTCCCCACCTCCCTGAGGACTGTGGTTGATATGGTATGTGTAATTTCCACTGGAGCCCGAGCCTCTGTGAGGCTCTGAAGTAATTTACTGCTGAAATGAGTTCCTCTACCACTGTTCATTCCTATGAGTATCCCAAATCTAGGTATTATTTCTTTGATTAAAATATTTACTACCATCCTTGCATCATCCCTCCTAGTGGGATGTGCTTCCACCCATCTGGAGAACATATCAACTATAACCAAGATGTACTTAAAACCCCTTGCTGCGGGCATATGTACAAAAATCAATTTGCAAATTATCATAAGGCATTTCAGGTTGTGGTAAATGATCACATTTTGCAGGCATCTTCCCTCTATTATTTTGTTGACACACCAGACATGTTTCCGCAACTTTATCAATTATGACTGTTATACCAGGTGCAGACCATTACTGGGATAATGTGTGTGCCATCAGAGATAGCTTAAATCTTCCGTCATGCGTCCAATCTCCGTTTGATCGATCATATAGATTTACAAAAATTTACCACACATTGGTCATCTCCGGTCTCTTTTATTACAACATCTGCTTGTCCCGGTGGGACAATGGGATCTCCTACCTTTTCCCGGTGTCTTCTTATATTTTTTATCACCTTGGCAGTCTTCGTACTTATCTGCATTTGTCCTTCCTGGACCACCTATTTCTTTTCCTTAGGCCTTTTCCTACAAGTAGGATCAGATTTCTCCGATCAACTACTGTTGTTTCCTGTTCTTTTCTCAAGTCTGTAAAACAAAAGCTGGATTTCCGCAAACAGTTTCTTATAATACACTATTTACAGTTTGCACGCACCAGTTTTACCGTCCGCGAGCCTCGAAGTCACCCCTCAATTTCTCAGCATGTTATTCGGCACCTATGCTTTCACTTCTCTTCTCCGCATTCTTGCCTCCCTAATAGGCATCTTGGAGTCACCGGCCGGGTAGCTATGCTGCCGGGGTTATCACTTCTCTAGGATGCCCCTCTCTCCCCCTTTCAGCTAGGACTATTTTATTTTACTCCTTTTATTTCCCACTTGGATTCGTTCCATTCCCGTTATAATAGGGATCCTGCCAACTATGCCAGATTCTGTCAAGGAAATTGACAGAGGAAAATCAAAGGAAAAACTGAGACTTTGAAATTTGCTTCAAGAGATTTTATTGCATGATATCATGGAGAGATGGTGGCAGTGAAGTGAACTGCTCACCGGTTCTCTGTCTTTGCAGCAGAATTAGCATACAGTGCAGTAAAGACCTTTTTTTTAGTAGATTCAACTTATACTTAGTCCTTGGCTATACGTTTTCCTGGTATTACTATCTACTACATTGGTATTAATTATACTGTCAAAAGGAACAATTTCACATTTTGCCACATTGTTGTCAATTTACCAGATCTTTGCCTGCTTACTTGACCAACCCTATCACTTCGCATCCTCCTTCTGGCCTCTTTACAACTTCTGTTTCTCCCAACATTGGTGCCACTAGAACATTTATGAACTATACATCCGGTGCCTTCATCCATGTCATTCATGTAATTTGTAGAAAATGGATCTCTGCACTGAGTGCTGTGGCATAACATTTATTACTGCTCTCCAAATCCGGTTTTCTGTTAGCCAGTCAATCTTCTGCTGAGACATAATATTACCTCCAATATCACAAGCTTTTATTTTCCTCAATCACAATTGAAATAGCAGAGCACCTGATCAAATGCCTTCTGCAAATGTTAATACATCCAGCAATTCTACCACAGCGCTGGTTTTGAGGTTGTTGATTCCATTCATAAAAGTAATTATGAAGTAATTCCCCTGGATTACAGACAATGAACTGCACAAACGAATGTCATTTTTGCTGGTGTTCTTCCAAAAGCAGGTCAAGGTGAAATGTTAGAGTTGACATTCCACCATGCCTGCTTATGATTGACTAGCACATTGAAATTCTGAGTGCCCTCGGTCGATTTATTTGGCCCGTCTTTCTGTCACTTTTCTCTGATTTTCATCTGTGGAGGCATTTCTATACACATTTGGAAAGCAAAATGTATTTTGTTTGGATGGGGCTGTAGTGTGGTGGCCAGTTTGATAGGAAGGCAAGGTGCACCATTTGACAGCTATCTATCTAAATTGGATTTGCTTTGATCTTTCTCCATTCCCAGGATGGAACTGATCAAGATGCATCTGTATTGTGCTGACATGGTTGTTTTTTAATGCTGGAAGTTAGTGCCTAGCATTTTAAAAAGTGCTCGTTTTTTGGTCTTCTGGTTAATTATTCAGCGGTTGGCTATACCTGTGTTCATTTCAATACATTTGGTGTTTTACAATATAAACAAGCTGCACCTCAAAATGAACTTTTTTATTTGCAGAGGCACCAATAGTTAGCTCTATTAGTGCATGTTCTTGCGCATGTTTCAGATAAAAATATCTGAACATCTTGACTTTTTATGAACTACCAAATGCAGATTTTTAAGATGTGGTTGGATCTTCTCCCATTGCATGTCATTCAAGTATGCCTGATACAATTGGCTGAGACAATGAGAAGCATTAATGCAATATTGTTTGCTCAGAGATCTTTTTGGAGAATTTGAAGGGTTGAAACTTGTCCCCAACAATTTGTGCTAAACATGCATGAAGAAGGGTCTCGACCCGAAACGTCGCCCATTCCTTCTCTCCATCGATGCTGCCTCACCAGCTGAGGTACTCCAACACTTTGTGTCTACTTTTGATTTTACCAGCATCTGCAGTTCTTTCTTACACATGCATGCATGGTATACTTGCTTCTGAACTGTAGTTGTTGCAGCCAGCTTAAAGTAATATCATTGCCAATTTGCCACATTTTAGATTTAGTGAGTACTTGCACATTTGGCTCCACATTATCTCACACAACTTTTTTGCCTTCCCAAGAATCCCTTTGTCATTTTAATTCCTGTAGAGTTCAGTGAAATATACTGATGAGCATTTGTCCTGACCATTCATATAACCATATAACCATATAACCATTACAGCACGGAAACAGGCCATCTCGGCCCTTCAAGTCCGTGCCGAGCATTATTATTATTATTATTTTATTTTTTATTTTTATTTTATTATTTTTTTTTTTTTTAATAAATACTTCCCCCTAGTCCCATTTACCTGCACTCAGACCATAACCCTCCATTCCTTTCCCGTCCATATACCCATCCAATCTATTTTTAAAGGATAAAATCGAACCAGCCTCCACCACTTCCACTGGAAGCTCATTCCACACAGCTACCACTCTCTGAGTAAAGAAGTTCCCCCTAATGTTACCCCTAAACTTCTGTCACTTAATTCTCAAGTCATGTCCCCTTGTTTGAATCTTCCATACTCTCAATGGAAAAAGCTTATCCACGTCAACTCTGTCTAACCCGCTCATAATTTTAAAGACCTCTATCAAGTCCCCTCTTAACCTTCTGCGCTCCAAAGAATAAAGACCTCACTTGTTCAACCTTTCTCTGTAACTTAGTTGCTGAAACCCAGGCAACATTCTAGTAAATCTCCTCTGTACTCTCTCTATTTTGTTGACATCCTTCCTATAATTAGGCGACCAAAATTGTACTCCATACTCTGGAATTGGCCTCACCAATGCCTTGTACAATTTTAACATTACATCCCAACTTCTATATTCAATGCTCTGATTTATAAAGGCCAGCACCCCAAAAGCTTTCTTTACCACCCTATCTACATGAGATTCCACCTTCAGGGAACTATGCACAGTTATTCCTAGATCCCTCTGTTCAACTGCATTCCTCAATTCTCTACCATTTACCATGTACGTCCTATTTTGATTTGTTCTGCCGAGATGTAGTACCTCACATTTATCAGCATTAAACTCCATCTGCCATCTTTCAGCCCACTCTTCCAAATGGCCTAAATCTCTCTGTAGACTTTGAAAATCTACTTCATTATCCACCACACCACCTATCTTAGTGTCATCTGCATACTTACTAATCCAATTTTTCACACCATCATCCAGATCATTGATGTACATGACAAACAACAGTGGACCCAACACAGACCCCTGAGGCACCCCACTAGTCACCGGCCTCCAACCTGACAAACAGCCATCCACCATTACTCTCTGGCATCTCCCATTCAGCCACTGTTGAATCCATCTTGCTACTCCACCATTAATACCCAACAATTGAATCTTCTTAACCAACCTTCCATGAGGAACCTTGTCAAAGGCCTTACTGAAGTCCATATAGACAACATCCACTGCTTTACCCTCATCAATTTCCCTAGTAACCTCTTCGAAAAATTCTAGAAGATTAGTCAAACATGACCTTCCAGGCACAAATCCATGTTGACTGTTCCTAATCAGACCCTGCTTATCCAGATGCTTATATATATTATCTTTAAGTATCCTTTCCATTAATTTGCCCACCACTGACGTCAAAGTAACAGGTCTATAATTGCTAGGTTTACTCTTAGAACCCTTTTTAAACAACGGAACAACATGCACAGTACACCAATCCTCCGGCACTATTCCCGTTTCCAATGACATTTGAAATATTTCTGTCATAGCCCCTGCTATTTCTACACTAACTTCCCTCAATGTCCTCGGGAATATCCTGTCAGGACCTGGAGACTTATCCGTTTTCATCTTTTTCAAAAGTGTCCGCACCTCCTCTTCTTTGAATCTCATAGTTTCCTTTGCTACTCCGCTTGTTTCCCTTACCTCACATAATTCCATATCCTTCTCCTTGGTGAATACCGAAGAAAAGAAATTGTTCAGTATCTCCCCCCATCTCTTTTGGCTCTGCAGATAGCTGTCCACTCTGACTCTCTAATGGACCAATTTTATTCCTTGTTATCCTTTTGCTATTAATATATCTGTAGAAACCCTTTGGATTTACTTTCACCTTACTTGCCAAAGCAGCCTCATAATCTTGTTTTAGCTTTTCTAATTTCTTTCTTAATATTCTTTTTACATTCTTTATACTCCTCAAGCACCTCATTTACTCCTTGCTGCCTATAATTATTGTAGATCTCTTTCTTTTTCCGAACCAAGTGTCCAATTTCCCTCATCTTTCCAATATGTACATTATGAAACAACTTTGCAAATGATGGAATATATTGAACATATTTTTGGAAGGCAAGCTCTTGATTAATTGGAATGTTCAATGTTCCTATTCATTTGTAAGTTTTCATCAAGATTATTCCTGCAGAATTCAATGAGATTAATTTGTCATTGTTCATGACGACCAGAGAAGATAGTCAGTCATTGATAAATCCAAATGGAAAATCGCAAAAATCATCTATTTCCAGGTAGTGGCTAGAATATGGAGCATCCTGCCACAAGAGGCCAAGTAGCAACTCAACACATTAGGGATAAAGGAAAATAAACACAATTGTGTTATTAGTGAGATGAAGATGCATGGCAGAGGTTCATTCAAATCATAATCAGCAAAGACAGGCATGGTACGGTATTATTTTTTGCTAAACACCAATAAATGTCTATTTCATCCGACTCTCGTGGAATAAATTACTATTTTGATCGATAAAGGCAATAAAGGTCTAATCATATAATCCTTTTAAAATGCAGCGGTCGGGTTGAGGAATTTGGTGTTCTTGCCTAAACGCAGAATATCAGAGCAGTGCACAGCTTCCCTATACTGGGTCTTTCATGCTTCTCTTACAGGTAGATGCCCATGCTATCATGGGCTGAAGCCTTCTCCTCTTCCTTCAATTCCCCACACTTGAAGCAAATAACCAAACTTAAACAGTTTATGTTTGTGCTGCCAATCTTTTTTTCAATATAAATTGAATTCTGCAAACCAAGCCAAAGATCAGTTGGACCGAATGGTTAATTTTTCAGTAATATAATTTTCATCAATCTATTTGAGGTCCAGTGCAGTGCATATATGAAGAATAATAAACCACTAATTGATAAAATTACCAAAGATATTTGTGCCAAATTGGCACTGCTGTCTAATGCCTGTGGCAGTTGTCCTTTAAGTAATTGATATGTCCAGAGCTGTAATTCAAGAGGCTGTATTGGCTTCCGTTGCAGGAAAGGAAATCTCGTAGAAATTATTTTTTAATGTGAAAAGTGACTGGAACAAACACTGCTATGTATGTGAAAGTAGTGAAGACAACTGTTAATATAATAAACAGAGTAACTGCAGCCATTCTTATAATATAAATGTTTTATACTAAAGGGAGCCACCAGAACGCATACTGTTGAACAAAATCAAATATATATAATATATATGTATATTGTGTAGGGAAATGCAATCAGGAGAAATGTAAAAAAGGATGTCATGCATTATGTTTCCCAAAGAGATGAAATGATAGTTAATTCAAACTAAAGAATAGAAGCCTAATATAACCACACTAATTGTAGCCAGGCTGTAGAATCATTTCTAGGCGCAACCATTAAATCATTTTGGAGAAATTTAGAAGAGAATATAGATAATGTTAGGTAAGTCAATAAAAATGTTTTGAAATGTTCAGTATTTATTTGTTCTGACTTCTATGTACCAAGTTAAAGCCCTGTCCCACAGTAGGAGTTCATTCCAAGAGCTCTCGCGAGTTTGCCCTGATTCGAACTCGGAGATTTACGGTAATGGCCACTCGTCGGTACTCGGGGCTCTCGTGAACATTTTTCAACATGTTGAAAAATCTTCACGAGTCTTCCCGTGCTTACCTGCCGTTAGCGAGTCTTCCCGAGTACCTGCCGTTCGAGTTACAAGCCGGTAAGAGACGTCCTCGAGCTCCGACGTACCCGCTACGTTCATTCTCCGTGCTTACCACGAGTTTGATTTTTTTTAAACTCGGGAGAGCTCTTGGAATTAACTCGTACCGTGGGACAGGGCTATTAAGGTGGCAAAAATAAATGTTCCCGAATTTTTGATCCAGTTCTGAATTTAGTGATCTTTCCGATGTTTTGAAGATGTGCAGTGCTATCCTAGCATTTAACCAAGCTGTAGGTCATTATTCATATTCAATATTAACAGAAAACTTGTTACGGAACATTTTAAAACACACCACAAGGATCGGATAAGGCAATCACGGCTATACTTTATTTAAGAGCGCCTCATACTCGGTCATTGGGAACCGTCAAACTAGACTGTGTAGGAACAAACTGCTAATGCAAGTTTAAATCGAAGGTAGACACAAAATACTGGAGTAACTCAGCTGGACAGGCAGCATCTCTGGAGGGAAGGAATGGGTGATGTTTCGGGTCGAGACCCTTCTTCATCACCCATTCCTTCTCTACAGAGGTGCTGCCTGTCCCGTCAAACTAGACTGTTTCCTGAACAAAGATTCATGTGATCTTTTACAGTTTTTTTTTCTCTTTGTTCTTTGTTTACACTGATTAACCCGTAAACGATTTCACAAAGATGCTCCGCAATTCCTCTGTTATCAGTATGCTCTGACAATGGCTCTAAATCACGTACCTCCAACAGACACATTCACATGCTCTTTTTTTCTTCAAAACCAATCCCCATGGCAGCTAGCAGTTACCTTTGACCTTATCCCCCCCGCCCCCCCCTTCTCCTCATAACATGTTATTCTTATACAATTTTACTCTTTTACAGTATCAGATCCAAAAATTTTGTCTGGACTTCTGACTCTATAAACTCCATTCTGCTTCTCTCAAAAATACCACTAAAACCATTGTCCAATGGAAATGTGTCTACAAAGATATGTTGCCATACTGGAGTTCTCAGTGAAAAGTTCATTGATGAAATTGGCACAGAAGTTGAAGATGCTTATAAAAGCAATGCTATATCAGCCCAGCTTAGAATTTCAACTTGTACAACATCCATTGGTCAAGAGTGAGGGGAATGCCAGGGGCTATGTACAAATCTCTGAAAGGAAGCTAACTAAAATAAATGCTTCCGTTTCATTAAGTCCCAGAAAGTCCCTGTCAGATCTGTTCTGCTTTAATGGAAAAATATATAGTAATAATAGCTGGACACAAAGTGTTGGAGTAACTCAGCGGGTCAGGCAGTATCTCTGGAGAAAACGGATGGGTGATGTTTTGGGTTGGAT